>JAHQIW010001582.1:0-314466 GCA_019055375.1 Parelaphostrongylus tenuis
AGCCTAAGCCTAAGCCTAAGCCTAAGCCTAAGCCTAAGCCTAAGCCTAAGCCTAAGCCTAAGCCTAAGCCTAAGCCTAAGCCTAAGCCTAAGCCTAAGCCTAAGCCTAAGCCTAAGCCTAAGCCTAAGCCTAAGCCTAAGCCTAAGCCTAAGCCTAAGCCTAAGCCTAAGCCTAAGCCTAAGCCTAAGCCTAAGCCTAAGCCTAAGCCTAAGCCTAAGCCTAAGCCTAAGCCTAAGCCTAAGCCTAAGCCTAAGCCTAAGCCTAAGCCTAAGCCTAAGCCTAAGCCTAAGCCTAAGCCTAAGCCTAAGCCTAAGCCTAAGCCTAAGCCTAAGCCTAAGCCTAAGCCTAAGCCTAAGCCTAAGCCTAAGCCTAAGCCTAAGCCTAAGCCTAAGCCTAAGCCTAAGCCTAAGCCTAAGCCTAAGCCTAAGCCTAAGCCTAAGCCTAAGCCTAAGCCTAAGCCTAAGCCTAAGCCTAAGCCTAAGCCTAAGCCTAAGCCTAAGCCTAAGCCTAAGCCTAAGCCTAAGCCTAAGCCTAAGCCTAAGCCTAAGCCTAAGCCTAAGCCTAAGCCTAAGCCTAAGCCTAAGCCTAAGCCTAAGCCTAAGCCTAAGCCTAAGCCTAAGCCTAAGCCTAAGCCTAAGCCTAAGCCTAAGCCTAAGCCTAAGCCTAAGCCTAAGCCTAAGCCTAAGCCTAAGCCTAAGCCTAAGCCTAAGCCTAAGCCTAAGCCTAAGCCTAAGCCTAAGCCTAAGCCTAAGCCTAAGCCTAAGCCTAAGCCTAAGCCTAAGCCTAAGCCTAAGCCTAAGCCTAAGCCTAAGCCTAAGCCTAAGCCTAAGCCTAAGCCTAAGCCTAAGCCTAAGCCTAAGCCTAAGCCTAAGCCTAAGCCTAAGCCTAAGCCTAAGCCTAAGCCTAAGCCTAAGCCTAAGCCTAAGCCTAAGCCTAAGCCTAAGCCTAAGCCTAAGCCTAAGCCTAAGCCTAAGCCTAAGCCTAAGCCTAAGCCTAAGCCTAAGCCTAAGCCTAAGCCTAAGCCTAAGCCTAAGCCTAAGCCTAAGCCTAAGCCTAAGCCTAAGCCTAAGCCTAAGCCTAAGCCTAAGCCTAAGCCTAAGCCTAAGCCTAAGCCTAAGCCTAAGCCTAAGCCTAAGCCTAAGCCTAAGCCTAAGCCTAAGCCTAAGCCTAAGCCTAAGCCTAAGCCTAAGCCTAAGCCTAAGCCTAAGCCTAAGCCTAAGCCTAAGCCTAAGCCTAAGCCTAAGCCTAAGCCTAAGCCTAAGCCTAAGCCTAAGCCTAAGCCTAAGCCTAAGCCTAAGCCTAAGCCTAAGCCTAAGCCTAAGCCTAAGCCTAAGCCTAAGCCTAAGCCTAAGCCTAAGCCTAAGCCTAAGCCTAAGCCTAAGCCTAAGCCTAAGCCTAAGCCTAAGCCTAAGCCTAAGCCTAAGCCTAAGCCTAAGCCTAAGCCTAAGCCTAAGCCTAAGCCTAAGCCTAAGCCTAAGCCTAAGCCTAAGCCTAAGCCTAAGCCTAAGCCTAAGCCTAAGCCTAAGCCTAAGCCTAAGCCTAAGCCTAAGCCTAAGCCTAAGCCTAAGCCTAAGCCTAAGCCTAAGCCTAAGCCTAAGCCTAAGCCTAAGCCTAAGCCTAAGCCTAAGCCTAAGCCTAAGCCTAAGCCTAAGCCTAAGCCTAAGCCTAAGCCTAAGCCTAAGCCTAAGCCTAAGCCTAAGCCTAAGCCTAAGCCTAAGCCTAAGCCTAAGCCTAAGCCTAAGCCTAAGCCTAAGCCTAAGCCTAAGCCTAAGCCTAAGCCTAAGCCTAAGCCTAAGCCTAAGCCTAAGCCTAAGCCTAAGCCTAAGCCTAAGCCTAAGCCTAAGCCTAAGCCTAAGCCTAAGCCTAAGCCTAAGCCTAAGCCTAAGCCTAAGCCTAAGCCTAAGCCTAAGCCTAAGCCTAAGCCTAAGCCTAAGCCTAAGCCTAAGCCTAAGCCTAAGCCTAAGCCTAAGCCTAAGCCTAAGCCTAAGCCTAAGCCTAAGCCTAAGCCTAAGCCTAAGCCTAAGCCTAAGCCTAAGCCTAAGCCTAAGCCTAAGCCTAAGCCTAAGCCTAAGCCTAAGCCTAAGCCTAAGCCTAAGCCTAAGCCTAAGCCTAAGCCTAAGCCTAAGCCTAAGCCTAAGCCTAAGCCTAAGCCTAAGCCTAAGCCTAAGCCTAAGCCTAAGCCTAAGCCTAAGCCTAAGCCTAAGCCTAAGCCTAAGCCTAAGCCTAAGCCTAAGCCTAAGCCTAAGCCTAAGCCTAAGCCTAAGCCTAAGCCTAAGCCTAAGCCTAAGCCTAAGCCTAAGCCTAAGCCTAAGCCTAAGCCTAAGCCTAAGCCTAAGCCTAAGCCTAAGCCTAAGCCTAAGCCTAAGCCTAAGCCTAAGCCTAAGCCTAAGCCTAAGCCTAAGCCTAAGCCTAAGCCTAAGCCTAAGCCTAAGCCTAAGCCTAAGCCTAAGCCTAAGCCTAAGCCTAAGCCTAAGCCTAAGCCTAAGCCTAAGCCTAAGCCTAAGCCTAAGCCTAAGCCTAAGCCTAAGCCTAAGCCTAAGCCTAAGCCTAAGCCTAAGCCTAAGCCTAAGCCTAAGCCTAAGCCTAAGCCTAAGCCTAAGCCTAAGCCTAAGCCTAAGCCTAAGCCTAAGCCTAAGCCTAAGCCTAAGCCTAAGCCTAAGCCTAAGCCTAAGCCTAAGCCTAAGCCTAAGCCTAAGCCTAAGCCTAAGCCTAAGCCTAAGCCTAAGCCTAAGCCTAAGCCTAAGCCTAAGCCTAAGCCTAAGCCTAAGCCTAAGCCTAAGCCTAAGCCTAAGCCTAAGCCTAAGCCTAAGCCTAAGCCTAAGCCTAAGCCTAAGCCTAAGCCTAAGCCTAAGCCTAAGCCTAAGCCTAAGCCTAAGCCTAAGCCTAAGCCTAAGCCTAAGCCTAAGCCTAAGCCTAAGCCTAAGCCTAAGCCTAAGCCTAAGCCTAAGCCTAAGCCTAAGCCTAAGCCTAAGCCTAAGCCTAAGCCTAAGCCTAAGCCTAAGCCTAAGCCTAAGCCTAAGCCTAAGCCTAAGCCTAAGCCTAAGCCTAAGCCTAAGCCTAAGCCTAAGCCTAAGCCTAAGCCTAAGCCTAAGCCTAAGCCTAAGCCTAAGCCTAAGCCTAAGCCTAAGCCTAAGCCTAAGCCTAAGCCTAAGCCTAAGCCTAAGCCTAAGCCTAAGCCTAAGCCTAAGCCTAAGCCTAAGCCTAAGCCTAAGCCTAAGCCTAAGCCTAAGCCTAAGCCTAAGCCTAAGCCTAAGCCTAAGCCTAAGCCTAAGCCTAAGCCTAAGCCTAAGCCTAAGCCTAAGCCTAAGCCTAAGCCTAAGCCTAAGCCTAAGCCTAAGCCTAAGCCTAAGCCTAAGCCTAAGCCTAAGCCTAAGCCTAAGCCTAAGCCTAAGCCTAAGCCTAAGCCTAAGCCTAAGCCTAAGCCTAAGCCTAAGCCTAAGCCTAAGCCTAAGCCTAAGCCTAAGCCTAAGCCTAAGCCTAAGCCTAAGCCTAAGCCTAAGCCTAAGCCTAAGCCTAAGCCTAAGCCTAAGCCTAAGCCTAAGCCTAAGCCTAAGCCTAAGCCTAAGCCTAAGCCTAAGCCTAAGCCTAAGCCTAAGCCTAAGCCTAAGCCTAAGCCTAAGCCTAAGCCTAAGCCTAAGCCTAAGCCTAAGCCTAAGCCTAAGCCTAAGCCTAAGCCTAAGCCTAAGCCTAAGCCTAAGCCTAAGCCTAAGCCTAAGCCTAAGCCTAAGCCTAAGCCTAAGCCTAAGCCTAAGCCTAAGCCTAAGCCTAAGCCTAAGCCTAAGCCTAAGCCTAAGCCTAAGCCTAAGCCTAAGCCTAAGCCTAAGCCTAAGCCTAAGCCTAAGCCTAAGCCTAAGCCTAAGCCTAAGCCTAAGCCTAAGCCTAAGCCTAAGCCTAAGCCTAAGCCTAAGCCTAAGCCTAAGCCTAAGCCTAAGCCTAAGCCTAAGCCTAAGCCTAAGCCTAAGCCTAAGCCTAAGCCTAAGCCTAAGCCTAAAGCCTAAGCCTAAGCCTAAGCCTAAGCCTAAGCCTAAGCCTAAGCCTAAGCCTAAGCCTAAGCCTAAGCCTAAGCCTAAGCCTAAGCCTAAGCCTAAGCCTAAGCCTAAGCCTAAGCCTAAGCCTAAGCCTAAGCCTAAGCCTAAGCCTAAGCCTAAGCCTAAGCCTAAGCCTAAGCCTAAGCCTAAGCCTAAGCCTAAGCCTAAGCCTAAGCCTAAGCCTAAGCCTAAGCCTAAGCCTAAGCCTAAGCCTAAGCCTAAGCCTAAGCCTAAGCCTAAGCCTAAGCCTAAGCCTAAGCCTAAGCCTAAGCCTAAGCCTAAGCCTAAGCCTAAGCCTAAGCCTAAGCCTAAGCCTAAGCCTAAGCCTAAGCCTAAGCCTAAGCCTAAGCCTAAGCCTAAGCCTAAGCCTAAGCCTAAGCCTAAGCCTAAGCCTAAGCCTAAGCCTAAGCCTAAGCCTAAGCCTAAGCCTAAGCCTAAGCCTAAGCCTAAGCCTAAGCCTAAGCCTAAGCCTAAGCCTAAGCCTAAGCCTAAGCCTAAGCCTAAGCCTAAGCCTAAGCCTAAGCCTAAGCCTAAGCCTAAGCCTAAGCCTAAGCCTAAGCCTAAGCCTAAGCCTAAGCCTAAGCCTAAGCCTAAGCCTAAGCCTAAGCCTAAGCCTAAGCCTAAGCCTAAGCCTAAGCCTAAGCCTAAGCCTAAGCCTAAGCCTAAGCCTAAGCCTAAGCCTAAGCCTAAGCCTAAGCCTAAGCCTAAGCCTAAGCCTAAGCCTAAGCCTAAGCCTAAGCCTAAGCCTAAGCCTAAGCCTAAGCCTAAGCCTAAGCCTAAGCCTAAGCCTAAGCCTAAGCCTAAGCCTAAGCCTAAGCCTAAGCCTAAGCCTAAGCCTAAGCCTAAGCCTAAGCCTAAGCCTAAGCCTAAGCCTAAGCCTAAGCCTAAGCCTAAGCCTAAGCCTAAGCCTAAGCCTAAGCCTAAGCCTAAGCCTAAGCCTAAGCCTAAGCCTAAGCCTAAGCCTAAGCCTAAGCCTAAGCCTAAGCCTAAGCCTAAGCCTAAGCCTAAGCCTAAGCCTAAGCCTAAGCCTAAGCCTAAGCCTAAGCCTAAGCCTAAGCCTAAGCCTAAGCCTAAGCCTAAGCCTAAGCCTAAGCCTAAGCCTAAGCCTAAGCCTAAGCCTAAGCCTAAGCCTAAGCCTAAGCCTAAGCCTAAGCCTAAGCCTAAGCCTAAGCCTAAGCCTAAGCCTAAGCCTAAGCCTAAGCCTAAGCCTAAGCCTAAGCCTAAGCCTAAGCCTAAGCCTAAGCCTAAGCCTAAGCCTAAGCCTAAGCCTAAGCCTAAGCCTAAGCCTAAGCCTAAGCCTAAGCCTAAGCCTAAGCCTAAGCCTAAGCCTAAGCCTAAGCCTAAGCCTAAGCCTAAGCCTAAGCCTAAGCCTAAGCCTAAGCCTAAGCCTAAGCCTAAGCCTAAGCCTAAGCCTAAGCCTAAGCCTAAGCCTAAGCCTAAGCCTAAGCCTAAGCCTAAGCCTAAGCCTAAGCCTAAGCCTAAGCCTAAGCCTAAGCCTAAGCCTAAGCCTAAGCCTAAGCCTAAGCCTAAGCCTAAGCCTAAGCCTAAGCCTAAGCCTAAGCCTAAGCCTAAGCCTAAGCCTAAGCCTAAGCCTAAGCCTAAGCCTAAGCCTAAGCCTAAGCCTAAGCCTAAGCCTAAGCCTAAGCCTAAGCCTAAGCCTAAGCCTAAGCCTAAGCCTAAGCCTAAGCCTAAGCCTAAGCCTAAGCCTAAGCCTAAGCCTAAGCCTAAGCCTAAGCCTAAGCCTAAGCCTAAGCCTAAGCCTAAGCCTAAGCCTAAGCCTAAGCCTAAGCCTAAGCCTAAGCCTAAGCCTAAGCCTAAGCCTAAGCCTAAGCCTAAGCCTAAGCCTAAGCCTAAGCCTAAGCCTAAGCCTAAGCCTAAGCCTAAGCCTAAGCCTAAGCCTAAGCCTAAGCCTAAGCCTAAGCCTAAGCCTAAGCCTAAGCCTAAGCCTAAGCCTAAGCCTAAGCCTAAGCCTAAGCCTAAGCCTAAGCCTAAGCCTAAGCCTAAGCCTAAGCCTAAGCCTAAGCCTAAGCCTAAGCCTAAGCCTAAGCCTAAGCCTAAGCCTAAGCCTAAGCCTAAGCCTAAGCCTAAGCCTAAGCCTAAGCCTAAGCCTAAGCCTAAGCCTAAGCCTAGCCTAAGCCTAAGCCTAAGCCTAAGCCTAAGCCTAAGCCTAAGCCTAAGCCTAAGCCTAAGCCTAAGCCTAAGCCTAAGCCTAAGCCTAAGCCTAAGCCTAAGCCTAAGCCTAAGCCTAAGCCTAAGCCTAAGCCTAAGCCTAAGCCTAAGCCTAAGCCTAAGCCTAAGCCTAAGCCTAAGCCTAAGCCTAAGCCTAAGCCTAAGCCTAAGCCTAAGCCTAAGCCTAAGCCTAAGCCTAAGCCTAAGCCTAAGCCTAAGCCTAAGCCTAAGCCTAAGCCTAAGCCTAAGCCTAAGCCTAAGCCTAAGCCTAAGCCTAAGCCTAAGCCTAAGCCTAAGCCTAAGCCTAAGCCTAAGCCTAAGCCTAAGCCTAAGCCTAAGCCTAAGCCTAAGCCTAAGCCTAAGCCTAAGCCTAAGCCTAAGCCTAAGCCTAAGCCTAAGCCTAAGCTAAGCCTAAGCCTAAGCCTAAGCCTAAGCCTAAGCCTAAGCCTAAGCCTAAGCCTAAGCCTAAGCCTAAGCCTAAGCCTAAGCCTAAGCCTAAGCCTAAGCCTAAGCCTAAGCCTAAGCCTAAGCCTAAGCCTAAGCCTAAGCCTAAGCCTAAGCCTAAGCCTAAGCCTAAGCCTAAGCCTAAGCCTAAGCCTAAGCCTAAGCCTAAGCCTAAGCCTAAGCCTAAGCCTAAGCCTAAGCCTAAGCCTAAGCCTAAGCCTAAGCCTAAGCCTAAGCCTAAGCCTAAGCCTAAGCCTAAGCCTAAGCCTAAGCCTAAGCCTAAGCCTAAGCCTAAGCCTAAGCCTAAGCCTAAGCCTAAGCCTAAGCCTAAGCCTAAGCCTAAGCCTAAGCCTAAGCCTAAGCCTAAGCCTAAGCCTAAGCCTAAGCCTAAGCCTAAGCCTAAGCCTAAGCCTAAGCCTAAGCCTAAGCCTAAGCCTAAGCCTAAGCCTAAGCCTAAGCCTAAGCCTAAGCCTAAGCCTAAGCCTAAGCCTAAGCCTAAGCCTAAGCCTAAGCCTAAGCCTAAGCCTAAGCCTAAGCCTAAGCCTAAGCCTAAGCCTAAGCCTAAGCCTAAGCCTAAGCCTAAGCCTAAGCCTAAGCCTAAGCCTAAGCCTAAGCCTAAGCCTAAGCCTAAGCCTAAGCCTAAGCCTAAGCCTAAGCCTAAGCCTAAGCGCTAAGCCTAAGCCTAAGCCTAAGCCTAAGCCTAAGCTAAGCCTAAGCCTAAGCCTAAGCCTAAGCCTAAGCCTAAGCCTAAGCCTAAGCCTAAGCCTAAGCCTAAGCCTAAGCCTAAGCCTAAGCCTAAGCCTAAGCCTAAGCCTAAGCCTAAGCCTAAGCTAAGCCTAAGCCTAAGCCTAAGCCTAAGCCTAAGCCTAAGCCTAAGCCTAAGCCTAAGCCTAAGCCTAAGCCCTAAGCCTAAGCCTAAGCCTAAGCCTAAGCCTAAGCCTAAGCCTAAGCCTAAGCCTAAGCCTAAGCCTAAGCCTAAGCCTAAGCCTAAGCCTAAGCCTAAGCCTAAGCCTAAGCCTAAGCCTAAGCCTAAGCCTAAGCCTAAGCCTAAGCCTAAGCCTAAGCCTAAGCCTAAGCCTAAGCCTAAGCCTAAGCCTAAGCCTAAGCCTAAGCCTAAGCCTAAGCCTAAGCCTAAGCCTAAGCCTAAGCCTAAGCCTAAGCCTAAGCCTAAGCCCTAAGCCTAAGCCTAAGCCTAAGCCTAAGCCTAAGCCTAAGCCTAAGCCTAAGCCTAAGCCTAAGCCTAAGCCTAAGCCTAAGCCTAAGCCTAAGCCTAAGCCTAAGCCTAAGCCTAAGCCTAAGCCTAAGCCTAAGCCTAAGCCTAAGCCTAAGCCTAAGCCTAAGCCTAAGCTAAGCCTAAGCCTAAGCCTAAGCCTAAGCCTAAGCCTAAGCCTAAGCCTAAGCCTAAGCCTAAGCCTAAGCCTAAGCCTAAGCCTAAGCCTAAGCCTAAGCCTAAGCCTAAGCCTAAGCCTAAGCCTAAGCCTAAGCCTAAGCCTAAGCCTAAGCCTAAGCCTAAGCCTAAGCCTAAGCCTAAGCCTAAGCCTAAGCCTAAGCCTAAGCCTAAGCCTAAGCCTAAGCCTAAGCCTAAGCCTAAGCCTAAGCCTAAGCCTAAGCCTAAGCCTAAGCCTAAGCCTAAGCCTAAGCCTAAGCCTAAGCCTAAGCCTAAGCCTAAGCCTAAGCCTAAGCCTAAGCCTAAGCCTAAGCCTAAGCCTAAGCCTAAGCCTAAGCCTAAGCCTAAGCCTAAGCCTAAGCTAAGCCTAAGCCTAAGCCTAAGCCTAAGCCTAAGCCTAAGCCTAAGCCTAAGCCTAAGCCTAAGCCTAAGCCTAAGCCTAAGCCTAAGCCTAAGCCTAAGCCTAAGCCTAAGCCTAAGCCTAAGCCTAAGCCTAAGCCTAAGCCTAAGCCTAAGCCTAAGCCTAAGCCTAAGCCTAAGCCTAAGCCTAAGCCTAAGCCTAAGCCTAAGCCTAAGCCTAAGCCTAAGCCTAAGCCTAAGCCTAAGCCTAAGCCTAAGCCTAAGCCTAAGCCTAAGCCTAAGCCTAAGCCTAAGCCTAAGCCTAAGCCTAAGCCTAAGCCTAAGCCTAAGCCTAAGCCTAAGCCTAAGCCTAAGCCTAAGCCTAAGCCTAAGCCTAAGCCTAAGCCTAAGCCTAAGCCTAAGCCTAAGCCTAAGCCTAAGCCTAAGCCTAAGCCTAAGCCTAAGCCTAAGCCTAAGCCTAAGCCTAAGCCTAAGCCTAAGCCTAAGCTAAGCCTAAGCCTAAGCCTAAGCCTAAGCCTAAGCCTAAGCCTAAGCCTAAGCCTAAGCCTAAGCCTAAGCCTAAGCCTAAGCCTAAGCCTAAGCCTAAGCCTAAGCCTAAGCCTAAGCCTAAGCCTAAGCCTAAGCCTAAGCCTAAGCCTAAGCCTAAGCCTAAGCCTAAGCCTAAGCCTAAGCCTAAGCCTAAGCCTAAGCCTAAGCCTAAGCCTAAGCCTAAGCCTAAGCCTAAGCCTAAGCCTAAGCCTAAGCCTAAGCCTAAGCCTAAGCCTAAGCCTAAGCCTAAGCCTAAGCCTAAGCCTAAGCCTAAGCCTAAGCCTAAGCCAAGCCTAAGCCTAAGCCTAAGCCTAAGCCTAAGCCTAAGCCTAAGCCTAAGCCTAAGCCTAAGCCTAAGCCTAAGCCTAAGCCTAAGCCTAAGCCTAAGCCTAAGCCTAAGCCTAAGCCTAAGCCTAAGCCTAAGCCTAAGCCTAAGCCTAAGCCTAAGCCTAAGCCTAAGCCTAAGCCTAAGCCTAAGCCTAAGCCTAAGCCTAAGCCTAAGCCTAAGCCTAAGCCTAAGCCTAAGCCTAAGTCCTAAGCCTAAGCCTTACTAAGCCTAAGCCTAAGCCTAAGCCTAAGCCAAAGCCTAAGCCTAAGCCTAAAGCCTAAGCCTAAGCCTAAGCCTAAGCCTAAGCCTAAGCCTAAGCCTAAGCCTATAAGCTAAGCCTAAGCCTAAGCCTAAGCCTAAGCCTAAGCCTAAGCCTAAGCCTGAAGCCTAAGCCTAAGCCTAAGCCTAAGCCTAAGCCTAAGCCTAAGCCTAAGCTAAGCCTAAGCCTAAGCCTAAGCCTAAGCCTAAGCCTAAGCTCCTAAGCCTAAGCCTAAGCCTAAGCCTAAGCCTAAGCCTAAGCCTAAGCCTAAGCCTAAGCCTAGCCTAAGCCTAAGCCTAAGCCTAAGCCTAAGCCTAAGCCTAAGCCTAAGCCTAAGCTAAGCCTAAGCCTAAGCCTAAGCCTTAAGCCTAAGCCTAAGCCTAAGCCTAAGCCTAAGCCAAGCCTAAGCCTAAGCCTAACCCTAAGCCTAAGCCTACTAGCCTAAGGGCCTAAGCCTAAGCCTAAGCCTAAGCCTAAGCCTAAGCCTAAGCCTAAAGATCCTAAGCCTAAGTCCTAAGGCCTAAGCCTAAGTCCTAGCCGAGCCCTAAGCACTAAGTCTCCCAAGCCTAAACGCCTAAGCCTAAGCCTAAGCCTAAGCCTAAGCTCTAAGCCTAAGCCTAAAGCCTAATGCCTATAGCCTAAGTCAAGGCCTAAGCCTAAGCCTAAGCCTAAGCCCTAAGCCTCATAGCCTAAGCCTTAAGCGTAAGCCTAAGCTATATAGGCCTATAGCCTAAGCCTAAGCCTAAGCCTAAGCCTTAAGCCTACGCCGATAGGCCTAAGTCCTATACGCCTCAGCCATAAAGCCTAAAGCCATAAGCCTGACAGCCTAAGATCCTTATGCTAGCCTAAGCCTAAGCCTAAGCCTAAGCCTAAGGAGTCCTTAAGTAAGGTCCTAAGCCTAAGCCTTAAAGCCTAGTAAGCCTAAGTTCGTAAAGCCTAAGCCTATAGCCTAAGTCCTAAGGCCTAAGCCCTAAAGTAGCCTAAGCCTAAATGCACTAAGCCGCAAGCCTATTAGCCTAAGCCTAATAAGCCTAAGCCTCAAGACTCTAAGCCTTAAGCCTAAGCCTAAGCCTCAAAGATCTCTAAGTCCTAAGCCTTAAGTCCTAAGTGACTCTAAGCCTAGCCTAAGCCTAAGCCTATAGCCTAAGCCTATGCCAAGCCTAACTAAGCACTAAGCCTTAGCCTAAGCTCTAAGCCTAAGCCGTAAGCCTAACGCTAAGCCTATAGCCTAAGCCTAAGCCTAAGCCTAAGCCTAAGCCTAACGCCTAAGCCTAAGCCTCAAGCCTAAGCCTAAGCCAAGCTAAGCTAGCCTAAGCCTTAAGCCTAAGCCTAAGCCTAAGCCTAAGCCTAAGCCTAAGCCTAAAGCCTAAGCCTTAAGCCTAAGCCTTAAGCCTAAGCCTAAGCCTTTTAAGTCCATAAGCCTAATGCCTAAGCCTAATGCCTAAGCGCTTATCGCCTGAAGCCTAAGCCTAAGCCTAAGCCTAAGCTCTATAGCCTAGAAAGCCTAAGCCTCCTAAGCCTAAGCCTAATGTCCTAAGCCTAAGCCTAAGCCTAAGCCTAAGCCTAAGCCTAAGCCTACCTAAGCCTAAGCCTAAGCCTAAGCTATAGCCTAAGCCTAAGCCTAAGCCTAAGCCTAAGCCTAAGCCTAAGCCTAAGCCTAAGCCTAAGCCTAAGCCTAACTAAGCCAGTAAGCCTAAGCCTAAGCCTATAAGCCTACCAAGCCTAATAAGCCTAAGCCTAAGCCTAAGCCTAAGCCTAAGCCTAAGCCTAAGCCTAAGCCTAA
Source organism: Parelaphostrongylus tenuis (assembly GCA_019055375.1). Lineage (NCBI taxonomy): Eukaryota > Metazoa > Nematoda > Chromadorea > Rhabditida > Metastrongylidae > Parelaphostrongylus > Parelaphostrongylus tenuis. Next base: position 11,287 of record JAHQIW010001582.1, read on the forward strand.
GCCTAAGCCTAAGCCTAAGCCTAAGCCTAAGCCTAAGCCTAAGCCTAGCCTAAGCCTAAGCCTAAGGCCTAAGCCTAAGCCTAAGCCTAAGCCTAAGCCTAAGCCTAAGTCCTAAGCCTAAGCCTAAGCCTAAGCCTTAAGCCTAAGCCTAAGCCTAAGCCCTAAGCCTAAGCCTAAGCCTAAGCCTAAGCCTAAGCCTAAAGCCTAAGCCTAAGCTCAGCCTAAGCCTAAGCCTAAGCCTAAGCCTAAGCCTAAGCCTAAGCCTAAGCCTAAGCCTGCTAAGCCTAAGCCTAAGCCTAAGCCTAAGCCTAAGCCTAAGCCTAAGCCTAAGCCTAAAGCTCTAAGCCTAAGCCTAAGCCTAAGCCTAAGCCTAAGCCTAAGCCAAGCCTAAGCCTAAGCCTAAGCCTAAGCCTAAGCCTAAGCCTAAGCCTAAGCCTAGCCTAAGCTACTAAGCCTAAGCCTAAGCCTAAGCTAAGCCTAAGCCTAAAGCCCTAAGCCTAAGCCTAAGCCAAGCCTAAGCCTAAGCCTAAGCCTAAGCCTAAGCCTAAGTAAGCCTAAGCCTAAGCCTAAGCTAAGCTAGCCTAAGCCTAAGCCTAGCCTAAGCCTAAGCTAAGCCTAAGCCTAAGCCTAAGCCTAAGCCTAAGCCTAAGCCTAAGCCTAAGCCTAAGCCTAAGCCTAAGCCTAAGCCTAAGCCTAAGCCTAAGCCTAAGCCTAAGCCTAAGCCTAAGCCTAAGCCTAAGCCTAAGCCTAAGCCTAAGCCTAAGCCTAAGCCTAAGCCTAAGCCTAAGCTAAGCCCTAAGCTAAGCCTAAGCCTAGAAGCCTAAGCCTAAGCCTAAGCCTAAGCCTAAGCCAAGCCTAAGCCCTAAGCCTAAGCTAAGCCTAAGCCTAAGCCTAGCCTAAGCCTAAGCCTAACCTAAGCCTAAGCCTAAGCCTAAGCCTAAGCCTAAGCCTAAGCCTACTAAGCCTAAGCCTAAGCCTAAGCCTAAGGCCTAAGCCTAAGCTAAGCCTAAGCCTAAGCCTAAGCCTAAGCCTAAGCCTAAGCATAAGCCTAAGCCTAAGCCTAAGCCTAGCCTAAGCCTAATCCTAAGCCTAAGCCTAAGCCTAAGCCAAGCCTAAGCCTAGCCTAAGACTAAGCCTAAGCCTAAGCCTAAGCCTAAGCCTAAGCATAAGCCTAAGCCTAGCCTAAGCCTAAGCCTAAGGCCTAAGCCTATAGCCTAAGCCTAAGCCTAAGTCCTAAGCCTAGCCTAAGCCTAATAAGCCTAAGCCTAAGCTGAAGCCTAAGCCTAAGCCTAAGCCTAAGCCTAAGCCTAAGCCTAAGCCTAAGCCTAAAGCCCTAAGCCTAAGCCTAAGCCTAAGCCTAAGCCTAAGCCTAAGCCTAAGCCTAAGCCTAAGCCTAAGCCTAAGCCTAAGCCTAAGCCTAAGCCTAAGCCTAAGCCTAAGCCTAAGCCTAAGCCTAAGCCTAAGCCTAAGCCTAAGCCTAAGCCTTCTAAGCCTAGCATATTTGCGTTATTCTGGGCTGTTGGCGCATATTATATAAATTGATCCTGAAAATACTGCTGATTACAAAATTACGTTTTTTTTTCAGTCTATGTTGTCAGAGCGAAGTGAAAAGTCAGCGCTAAGTCTGAAAAACAGCCCAACATTGTCAAGGCCATGGATTGGAACGAATAGCACAAGTAATTCGAAGGTATCACTCTTTTTCTTAGAGTTGAGGTTCAATACACACTTACCGGAAATAAATGATGCTCAATATTGACGGACAGGGGTCGCATTGAAGAAGAAACGGGTAGAAAAGGCAATATTACCTTGTGACGAGTTAACTTTAGAGATAAATTGGAAACATTTAATCAGTTGGAATTGCTTCAGGATGCTGATGGCCAAAAACTGTTTCATCTCGTAAAACCATCCGAACACGGTCCGACGGAGAATCAGGAAAAAATGGTGACAGAAATCTATCTCACTAGGTAGATGAAAGGATGGGAGTTTTTTCTTTCGAGTGAATCAGGTTAATCCTATGTTTTCAGGTTATTGATGATGAAGGGAACGTTACAGAAGTTTATCAATGATTTGCTTGAAACAATTTTTTCGACCTCACCGCGATCAGCACCGTTGCCAGCAGCAGTGAAATACATGTTTGATTTCATGGATGAACAGGTAGGGTTTGGGAGGTAGTTCGACGTTCACTTTGATATGTGAACTCTATTCCACTCGCAATGGTAGAGTGACCGTTTATTATGATTTGCTATCCGCTTTCATTCCTGCAAGATGCTTATCTTGTTGAATAGATATCGTCCCTTCCCATCCACTCTATGGCTTATCCAGCGCAGATGTGATAGGTTTCACTGCCTCATACTAAGTCAAAAAAATAGGCGTTCTCTACGAATACGAAAAGCGGCGGAAGAGTAGCTAACAAAGGTGCTATATCTTCTACTACAGAGACAGTTGGTGGTGAGGAACTACTGTATTGTATCGACTCAGCTACAGATATCGCTTTTATGCAGTTTATCTTCAGAACATTGTTCTTTTCATCGTTATCAAATTAACGTGGTTATAGAAGATATGAAAGGATGTTGGCATATATTTAATATATTCAATTATGTTGAGTGGTATGCAATTTTTCCGAATTTGGGACGCTTAGTCACCACTGCTCTACCGGGGCTCCGTGTTCTCCTATCACTTTTTGCTAAACGAGGTGTCGATTCTGTCGGCAACGTCGTATCGCTGCTAAAGAGGCGATCAAATAAAAAAAGTCTTTTCGATTGTATCTTCAATATCTTATCTGAGACTGACCAACAACGCATAGGAGCGTCATGGTTGCATGGTAGATGAGACACTTTCCATCACACATGAAAAATTAATATGTCTCTAAATTATTTTACTACACACGTAAAGTCGTAATTTTGAGAGAATATTGTTCACAGAAGATTGAGCGATCAAATGGAAGATCCGCTATTTCAAACTTGGTGATTTACAGTTATTCTAGGCTCTTGAACATGGTATTACGGATACAGAAGTGGTTCATGCCTGGAAAAGCAACGCATTACCATTACGATTCTGGGTGAACCTCATAAAGAACCCACATTTCGTTTTTGACATACAGAAACCAACGAAGGTGAGGTGGTTATTGTCTGATCTCGGTAGTAAGTTTTTTCAACACATTGGCGACGAGATGAGTCGTATGACACTAACTTTCTTTTTGTCCATTTATTTTGCCACATAGAGTTTTTGCTAAACTCCTTGTAATCAGTCATGAGCATATCCATCACAAATTTTGTGGCAGTATCACCCACCAGGAGCTTTTTTGGCATCAAAAATGTACAGAAACCTTTTCTCGAACGAATCAATTAATAAGTAAATTGAATAAAAACTAACTGTTATGGTATTTTTCAGTTTTAAGGGAACAAGTAAATATTCGACCTCAATCGATGTATAAGAATTTTATATAGGAATATAGTAATCATTCGAAGCTTAAATTTCTGGCTAGCACATCTCGTGGCCGGTTTTTCAAAACAACCTTTTATAAGGCTGTCAAATCTGAAATAAAATTATGCTATACATCAGCCGCGCGCCTTCATTTTTATCACGCGTATAGTTCGCTGGAACCACGAAAAGCATATGAACATGTAGAGCTAATCTTATGGTATCTGAGTCAGTCCTTTATATGGAATTTCTTCCGAAGCGGAACAAATTCGCAATCAAATTACAAGGTGCACATCACATGTCTAACGCGTCAGGGCATCGATGGATCCTCCCATTCCCTCCTCTTTTCCCCCTGTACTGGTTGGTAAACAAGCTTGTCGAAATGTGAAATTACGTCTTATTTTCTTTGCTAAACCGCAGTGAAACGGTCTTTCCAGAAGATAAGCACAGCGTTGGAATTATTGAAACTTACGCTATTGAAGGATTACTAGTAATATAAAGAAAGAGGCTTGTCCGGCGAGATGGGAAAGACGAATGTTTTTTTTTCTCCGAGAGCGCTAACAAAAGAGCCTTTGAGTTTTTTTGAGAGTAGTGCTATCGAAAGCGTACTAGCACTCTAAGAAAGGAGTTCCGTACAGCGAAGTATAAGCGAGATAAGTTTTGAAAAAACGCGGTCTTGTGAAACATAATTTTAGTGAATTTGACAGCGTCTTAAAAGAGTATTTTGAAAAGTCAGCCACGTACGGCTCTAGCCAGAGAGAGTCAACCTTTCAAATGACTACTAAACTCTTATGAAAAGTTCTCTGTACATTGAATGAGGTCAAATAATCATTTGTACCCTTATTTCCGAAAAGTACCCCATTATCTCAGTTTTAATCGTTGTAATGAACTGCGGTTTCCATACTTAGTAAGAGGCTATTAAGTTTTAAAATCATACTCTTTAACAAAAACTAACAATCACTTCTCAGTGCTGAGGAAAGTCTGATTTTAACATGGACCATCGCATAAAGGCAAATAATAGTGGTACGTATCATCTATACACTCAGCACGATGGAGCGAAATGTATTTTATAAATATGTTATGTTTTCAAATACTAAGTCCTCTATTTATCAAAATGTTAACGCACTCCATACACTTAGCACGATGGAGCAAAATGTATTCTATGAATGTGTCATGTTATCAAATACTAAATTCCCTATTTGTCAAAATGTTAACGCATACTGTAGGGAAAACCGGTTACATCGGGTACTAGGCGTCGCTGCTAGTTGATTAGAATTCAGTCGTGGTTTAGAGGATGTGTGAAAAGTGTGATAATCTCTCTAGTTACTAATATTTCACGAATAGTTACCTAACGCAGCGGGGTCTGATTTTTTTCTCAAGAAGATTAGGATTTCTTGGTAAATAGTCATTTGTGAAACAGTTATAGATGTCTGACGTTTTACTTGTTAAATATGCCACAGTCTTTGTCAGCAAATCAACGGAATTCGCCAATATTCGTATTATCTTGTTCAGAATTTCCTGTGAAGTCGTAAGTAATGGTGAATTTTCGTGTTGTTCAGGTTGAAGGCTGCTTATCTGTTGTGGCTCAGACGCTCATGGATGCATGCTCCACACAAGATCATCAGCTCACGAAAGATTCACCATCAAGCAAGCTACTCTTTGCTAAAGACATGTATCAATATAGAGACTGGGTTGATAGGTATGTAAATGTCAACATTTCTATTACTAGTATTTTTTGGCGTGCGTCCATATGAACCAGAATTTTACAAAGATGACATCCTTGTCTAAGTTGATGAACAGCAAATGGTTAAGCTTTTTTCTCCAGAATATGGCTAAGATGTCATTTTCGTGCCTCTTCATTTGACCGCTTTTTTATAAACTTCGCTCCTAAAAACATTAGTAATCTGATAATTATATATCAGATTTGAGCTTTGTGAGGTCTGATAAGTGCTAGGCAGACGCCTGTTTTGTTCTCGAGGACTTATCATTAGCATGCTACATGTTTTATCATTATGAGCTTATTATTGTTTGTGAGCAAGGTCTGTAAAAAACGGTCGAATGAAGAGGTACAAAAAATGACGTCTTGGCCATATTCTGGTATGATTCACTTTATCAGCCACAAACTCGAGTGCTGGTCACTGCAATGTCAGAGATCCTGTCACCTGACTTGTGGTGATCTCTTATTTGGCGTAAATCCCTTTATTAAGAGTACAGCCTCAAGGGATCGGCTGAACCAGAGAAGACTGTGTTATTGATGAGTCCTGGAGGACGAAACAGGCGTTTGCGTAGCACTTATCAGTCCTCACAAACGGCACAAAACATGTTATATCATTATCAGACTATCGTTTTTTTGGTTCAAAAAAAAGTATATTTCCATTTTATATCTGAGGAAGTCACATTGTCTTAGTCACGTTGCTTGTTGGCTATTGTGATTTGTAGTAAATGTCCCTTTCTTTAGTTACTATTCTGATATCGCCCGACTGCCACCTATATCAGACCAAGACATGGCAGCGTTGCTGAACGAGGAGTCTCGAGTGCACCGTGGTCAATTTCATGTGTTTTCGGCTCTAAACGAACTGTACAAATACCTCGATCAGTACAAGGATCCAATTATGGATGCTTTAGAACACAACGATCATGCACAAGCGAGTCGGTTGCCCGGACGGCTTCAGGTAAGTGCTCAAATATCGAACATAAACATTGCCGCCTTTTCATGAAGGCTTCTTGCAGGAATACTACTTCTTACATATTATCTGCAGTTGTTTTGTACAAGTTTCTTGCATTTGAAGCAAATCTTTTTCTAATCTGTGATTCTAGTCTCGGCGAAAAATCTATAGTGAGTAGGATAGATGGTAAAGAAGTTAAGTAGTCTTATTTTTAGGATATGCTGGCACTGATGGAAGCAGACTCAAGTCGAACGGACTATGACAGTTCCACGTTGGGTCTCGGGTATAACTCAAATAGCCGGTTGATGCCTCGTGAACGGATGTGAGATGTCGCTTGGTTGTTATTTTTGCGAATTATTTCAACTTGTGCCTATTCTGTAAATCTAGTCGCGTCGCAATCAGCCCTCGCTCAATCAACAGTTGTTGTTTATTGATAATTTTTGTAATCAAAGTACCATCTAGAAAGGGTGGTTATATGTGCTAGTCTGCACGGGTGAAGTGTGGTGCGTCACGGGAAATCTTCTTAAATTTTTAAGCGCTAACTTTGGAATGTTAACTCTTGTTCGAAAATTAGCTGTGATTTCTGAAATATATTACCGATCAGTAGTGCGTAAATGTAGTCGGGTCGCATGTATGATGTTTGATGCTAAATCTGTAAATCTGAGCTTGTTGTTAATAGTGGTTATCGTTAATTTCTTTCCAAAGTATCGAGTATTCTGTCAGTCTTCTCAGAACAGGCCTCATGAGATAATTTCTATTGATTAGTATGCTCAAAGTTCATCAACAAGCCACTGATTGATGGTGCTTTAGTGGTTTACTTTGAGATCTTCGTAAAAGTAATTGTTTTTGAGATTGGTGATGAATGACTATTTGCGAATTGATAGCTGAAATGTGAATGATCATATCCTCTAAATATTTCATCGATTCTTATTGATTCTCATAATGTTGAATATACTTTGAAGACAGGGATCTGAATAAATGTTTATTGACTTCCACGTTGTTTTTGCTGATTACGTATTTATGTCGCCTAGCTAAGTGTGTAGCCTGCGTGAGATTGCCTAGTACCCAGAGGGGCTGTGGCCGGCTCGGTGCTCTGTTGAAAAAAACCTGTCGAGCTCTCTGATGGACTTAACTTTACCCACACGGATTCAAACACTATGCCAGATGGTACTAAACGCGAAAATACTTCTACAGTTGACTTTCCTTTAACTTCGTCCTTCAATTATATCACCTGTCGTCCCGTTGATCGTCGAGTGACTCGAGCGGGTAACAGCTGCACTTCCATTTTTTCCTATCGCGTGCAAGAGTAGCCCAGTGGGTCCTCCTCGCTCTAGGAATTCGCTGAGCATCATATCTTTCTTCTATGGCTCAACTTTGGCCGTACCAATCAATAGTAGTTCCCTTGATCCCTTTGACGACCACCGTTGACAGGCACGCGGCGTCGCGCCCCCGCTTGTGCAGCACTCAAGGGGTCAGGCGTCTCCTTTGCCACGAGCGCCTTCATTCTCACAATACGAGGCGTCGTCGTCACATTAGGTGTCTGAGACCATGAAAAAATTCAGAGTGAGAACAAAGGCAGAGGAGAATGCCCGAAAAGGCTATGCGAAAACAAATACAAAACAAAGGTTTTGATACATCCTATAATTATTATCTGAGCCAACATGTCATGTGGTATGTTAATTGGCTGTTGTTGTACAGCTCGCTACATGTGTATCACAATACACACAATTTGAGCGTGATCTCAATAAAACATTCGAAATAAAAGGTAAAAAAAAGGCTGTTTGTCAAAAGTGATTTTGCTTTTTGCACTGCAATAGAAGTTTTCGATCGATCTGATCTATAAACATTAGTCATTGTTGCAATCTTTGTCATTTCATCACTATCATTATCACTACCATTGTTATCATTAACACTATCGCTATCACTATTACTACAATCATTATCACTATCATCACTATCACAATGCAAAAAATGCACTAATGGCAGACACGGTGATTGCACAAGCATAGGCACAGCTTGCGTAGTCTCTTGCAAGCATGCGGCGAGAAATATGTTGATGAAACGGGTAGACCACTCAGTCACTCTATGCTCGCATCTATAGAAGAACATCTAGCTGATAAACGCAACCCTGAACCAAACCTCCGCTGGGCGAGTATAGGGCACAGACATATAACCTAGTGAATTTCGACATAGAAATCACTATCTTGGCGCAAAAGTATAAAATATCATCGCGAAAGATTCTAGAAGCGCTCAGATTGATACCACCAACAAGTATAATTGGGGAAAAATGCCTCATAATCACTCCTGATATGAATTAGTATATAAGACAGTCGTTTTGATAGGTGAGGTTTATTACTAGTCCATGTGATCTCCCTCTGGTGATCTCCACTTGAATCATTTAGTGGGAGACATATAAAAAGCGGTATGTTGAAAGTTTATTTTGTGCTTGATGCGATTGTAATCTGGGTTTGATGATTTTTTCTAAGAGATATAGAGGTATTTGACTGACTGGATTGGGAACAATCTGATCTTTCCAGGCTCTGAAGAAGACGAGAGTGCAAAAATATCAGCTGTTTGGACAAATATTGTTCAAAAACTTCGTGTCTGGTTCAAGAAGAAAATAGGGAGTTAAAATGGAGCTGTATTGGGAACAAATTCGCTGGCTACTTACGCACGAATGGCGTGTGGGGGGCATGATTAGCAGGCGAATTTGCTCCCAAGACAGTTCGAGCTTGAAGCAAGCATAGGCAAGTTGTACACAGAGAAGCTCGCATGAAAATGCGCAATTAGACGACAATAAACCTATGCAACTTCATTGCAAAAATCATATCAGAGAACCAAAATAGCACGAAATTTCTCGCAAGCTATTTTTAAAAAAACCTAAAAACCTGCGTGAGGGGTGACCACTTACGCACGTTCCTAAACGTTCATATAATATGTGCGACCATTTACTTGCTATTTCACAGTATTTAGCACTTTTTGCAATCAAACAATAGTCTAGCAAATCCGCACCATAACGGAAGGCATTGTAAGATTAAAGGCAAACAGCTGCCTAAACAAATTCATTTCGCGCTCGAGTGATTATCGCTTGTACGCAGAGGTCCGCTATAGAATGCTGTGAGGGAGGGAACAGAAAAGTTTCAGCTCATCCTTGAGCGACGAGGTTCAACATCTAGAGGAAACTGCTCAGGTACCTTTCGGTTATGAGGGAACAAATGAATATTCGACCTCATTCCTTTAGGAAAATGAAAACTTCAATCTTGACTAGCATAGTTCGTGGCCGGTTTCCGAGAAGACTTTTTTATACACTGTAAAATTCAAGTTAAAATCATGTTTCACAAGCGCATCTTACTCGCCGGACAGAGCTTTTTTTAGACTATTAGTGATCATTCGATAGCATAAGTTTTAATGATTCGAACGCTGCGCTTATTTTTTGAAAAGACCATCTCGCTGTCGGGGAGCAGGGGAAATAAGATCAAAGTCACATACGCGGGCAAGGGAGTTTTGGCTATTCTATAGGGTGGGGAGGGGATGGGGTGGGAAGAAGTGGAGTCCACGGCGGATGTGACCGCTTTAACACGTCGGTCGATCGATTGGCCGTTCCGCGAACTTTAGGAAAGTGCAATCTTTATAATTCGATCAGAAATTGTTTCGCGAAACTACAGATTGAACGTCTGACTCTAATACTAAAGATTTTCTGTACACGCTCATGTGTTTTTCGTGCTTCCAGCGAAGCAATAGTTGAATTACAGGGCAGATGTGAAACATAATTTTAGCCTGAATTTCACAGTGGTACAAAAAGGTCTTTGCAAAAAACCGGCAACGTGCGGCATATCCAAAGATTCAGTCTTTCGAATGATTACTAACACTCTTATAAAAATTCTTGTACACCAAGTGAGGTCATATATTCTTTTTTCCCTTATAATAGAGATGCTCACTATAACAAAGTGGTAGTTCATTGAGAGGCCTCTATAGATGCAAAGCACAATTAAATACTCAGTGATGCCAAAATCATTCTTTGTAAATAAATTAACATTCCTCAAAGAGCACGTGTTGTGGTGAAACAACAAATGAGCTCATCACCACCTACCTATCAAGCGCACTACCTAGGAAGGATTCCGCTGCAAATTAGACAAGAGGAAATGAGGAGGTCGAGGTAGGAAGCTATACTTCAGCACAATAATGAAGAAAGGATGCGTTAGCTCGATGTGTGACCGAATAGCCGCCTTTATATACTGATCTGGATGGGGCGGGGCTTCTACGTCGTGCGGACGCGGAGAGTTCCGCGCGGCGGTGGGGCTTGGAAGACGCGAGGCCATGATGGCGCTCTGACGAATGAATGGTCGCCATGGACGTACGGGAGCACAAGTGGATAGATTTAATCGACCGAATTGTTTTGCGTAGAGATTAGGATTTGGTAAGGAGTAACATACAATCAACAGAAAAGGCTGAGGTAGCACAAAAAGAAAGGGAATACTCTATCTGATAGGGAAAATACCTCCTGCAGTAGCATAATCTCTTCGGTACTTATCAGCCCTTTCGCGGTTTTCACTAGCACCCATCCACTTACAGTCCATGAATTCTTAGCTCCTACCCCTAAGTTAAATCTGGTATGATGGAGCTTGTTAATTGCTTTCCTACTTCATTTGATTTTGCTTGTCTTTATTTCTCCTTTGCAAAGACGAAAAACTGAATTATCACACTTTCTAATGCCATTATCTCTTCCTACTGCTCATGTAAAGAAAGTAAAGCCTAAAAGTTGTAATAATTTCTATAATATGTCATCTGTATCACCTAAGGTCTTGCTGGTCATCAAAATTCTTGGGCGGGCATCAACAAAACTTTTATTAATCCCGATCGCATGCATCAGTAGCCAAGTGGGTCTCCTCAGTGTAGGAAATCATTGAACATTATGTCCTTTTTCTAGGCTTTTCGTGAAGAAATTGGGCCATTGCATCAGTGATTTTCCTGTGGACCGCTTGATATCGCGAGGAATCTAGTCGGTAAGGGTTCTGGTCCATTGGATGTTGCTAAAGCGCATCACGTATCCGGGTCACTTTATTTTCGATAGCCTTGCATGTAGAAGGGCATCTTTGATTTTCGATAGCTGACGTAGGTTAAAACTTCGTAACCTTTCTCTTAAGATTATATGAGGCATAGATTCGGAATACTTGGATAAGACATTTTGCATGCTTAACCAAATGTTGCGTCTTCCGACACTCTAAGAAATCGTTCTCCCATGTCTTTAGCGCATTCGGACACTGCTTCATGTTGTTCGGAATAAAAAAGACGTGTGCCGCTTTGCATCTTTTCGACGACAGTGATAACGCCCCTGACTTGTGTAGTCAAATCGCGACCCATGCGACTCAGAGTGAACTATGCAGATATGAGCTGGTATTCAAGAACGCACTGAGAATATGTGAGCAAGTGACTCGTATTATATCATGTTGGACGAACATTTATCCGTATCAAAACATCGCGATCCTCTGAGCAGGATGATTTACCAAGAATATGGGCACCATTTGAGAAAAGTCAAGTTGCATCATGTTGAAACATGTCCGTTGATTAGAATTACTCCATTTCAATTGATATGGTTTAGTGTAAGGCGATATATGTATCCCTTTGCGGACGATGAGAGACATTATCACGCTCAGTTGGACGTGCCCTTCGGACGATTATGAGGATTGGTGCGGGTCCTAATAATAATTGCATTATGAGTTCTCAGAGGAACATTTTAATTGAAAAACGATAAAATATCGCAGATGAGATTTCTGTATGTTTAAATTTAGCAAGATTAACTCCCCATAACTTTGCCTTCTTCAGAGGGAAAATGCACACCGTTGCGAAAAGGAGTGTTTCCAGCTGTTATTAAAAAACTTCCTCTTATCCTAATTTTTATAGTATCAATAGTTTGAGAGATTCTGATTTTAATACTAAGCTTGTTCTGTAAAAAAATTTCCATAGTACGTTTTACTAAACAATAAAAGATAAGGTTTTGTAGTCGCAGTTCATTTTTTCTATTTCAAAGCGGACTTTTTGGGATTATATAGCTAAATTTCGATTCTTATAGACTTTCTGCCAAAAATATTGTATCATTGCAAGGAATTCTGTGAGAGTATCTCTAAGAAGAATAATGCCCAACTGAGTGAAAATCCGTAGTTCTGAAAATAATTTGTCACATGCAAGCGTATTTCAAGGACGGCGCACGCGAGCCCTTCGTTTTTTTTTTTTACAGAAAAGATCTATTCCACCAGATTAATAGCATTCGTTCGATAGCTCGTAAAATGAAATTCTCAACGATGTATTTTATTTCTGAAATGGCTTGTCTTTTGCATTGTAACAGTCGGAAAAAAATCTTGTTTCACATTTGAGGATTTTTCGCGAGTCAAAATCTATCCTATAATCAGTCAACAGCCATTCGATAGTGCAAATTTCAACAACTCCAACGACCTAAATAATTTGGGAGAGGACTGCGCAGGGCGATGTAACAGTCAGAAGAATGTTGGGTTTCGCACTCCAAAGGACATTGACATTGTGACATTGGCTTCATGTCACGGCGCTCTTTGCAACATGTTGATTAAGTGCGAAACGTGATCTTCTTTTGGCTGCTACAGTGGCAGTAAGGAGTTCTTTTCACAAACAAAATTAGCACGAGAATTATCAAGATTTGAAGTCTAGCGGAAAAGCTTTGTTCAACGAGAAACGCTTAATTGTGAAAGATATTTTTATTTTCAGTGTTAGATCGCATTAAATAAAAATTGGAATAAAGTATACCATCAAACTGTGGAGATTTCACTATCAAGCGGTTTTGAAAATCAAAAAATACAGAAGACGCGTTTTTTTAAAAGGTCAAAACAGGATGCGGACATCGGAAGAGATCCAAATTTGCAAACTAATTTTCTTTCAACTGCTACAGTGTTTTAAGGAGTCCTTTCCAAAACCAAAGACACTGTCTAAATTTCTGAGATTTGCCCTATTTAGCAAATATCAATTGCTCATGAAAAAATTTTATCCGTCAAATAATGCTTGAAAGTTGAACAATGTCTTATTTTGACTGTTACAGAGCAAAAACAGGCCATTGAAGAAATAGAATACGTCATTCAAATTCACTTAATTTTTGCTGATTGCCAAAAAATCTATCAAAACTAAAAAATACTTTTTATGGAAGGACTAAAACAGAGTGGAGATGAATGAAATAACGGCATCCCTCCATCTCTTCTTCGAATGACCTACTATGAATAAAGAATTCGAACGAAATTACTCACTGAGCTAGGAAATGTGAATCTGAACTCATTGACGAAGTGGGATCGCATGCTTGAGCAATACTATTTCTGACTAACTATTAATTGTTTTTCAATCGTCAGTGAGTGTGATGAATTTTATGCACTTTATGCAATAAATTATATGAAAAGTGAAAGAAATAAAAGATAGATTTGACTGAGTTGTTGGTAAGTATAAATGAAGTATCGTGGAAATGTTTGATAAAAGTTCTGAATATAGTTTGTTCATGAAGACGGTTTTTCCTTTCGAGAGTGGATTACAAATGAAGCGATTACATTATTTCTAATGGAAATAACCTTATTGAAGTTTTTTATCATATTTAATCATTTACTGACACAGAACTTCAACTTACTGACGAAAAAAAAGAAAAGAATAAATCCTAAGCCTTGTCAAAGGAGACCGATTGGAGAGTAGAAGACAGAGAGCAAGTAACCTGGACAGTGATTCACACTTTCTTCATTATATGTCAACCCTAAAGTTGATATAATACAATTCTTTCAAACAGATAACGTTTCGGTCATTTTCGCTTCTTTCAGAGCTTCAAAAGCTCAGGCTGCCCTCAACTTAGTCAAGCAAACAACTCTCAAATAAATTACTTCATTTGAGAGAAATCACTAAATCTACTTTTCAATCGCATCAGGCACAAAACAACCTTCAACGTACTGATCGCTTTTTATGTCTTCCGTTGACCTGCCCAAGTGGAGACCAACCGTGCAGAGATCGCATGAACTGCGAATGTACCATCCGTATCACGTCTGATTATGAGACATTCCTCCATGTGAGTTCATGCCCAGAATGATGCTGTTTATACAAAACTTTTCCAAAATATTACGCGCTGAGGTTTCAAATATGTTTATATGTTTGGGTTTTTTTTTCATTCCACGAACAAAACTGTTTGATTAGCTCTTACCTTCATACTGATATGTACATTTACGGACGGCGCAATTTTCGGCCGGCGCGCGCCTAGGACAGCTACGAAGGGAGGCTACTGGTGCGCTCTCTAATGATACTTGTAGTTTTCTAAAAAAATAATACTTTTTGTCAAAAGTGTGATTTCTGCGTCAGTAAATGGCTATATGCCAGTACAGACTTCATTAAGGTTATCTAATTATAAATAACGTAACTGCTCCATTTATAATCTGCACTCTCGGAGGGAGAAACCAAGTATCAATAAAAAGGCTATATTCAGAACCTTTTCCAGACATTTTTATGACATTTATTTTTACTCACCCATATTTGTTTTTGAAATAATTTGCAGAAGTTCTTCCAAAGACAATCTGATTGATTTTCTTGAAAAACTTTATAAGAATCAAAACCTAACTATATAAACTCAAAAAATCCGCTTGAATCAGAAAAAATGGAAAGCGCTTGTAAAATCGTTGTGTTTTATTCAATGGTATAACGCACTTTTTTCTGGACTTTGTTTGATCCGTCATCACAGTGTTTTTTTTTTTTCACTGTGTGTATCCCAGTACTTCTAGCATTCAATTCGTTTATCGTCTTCTTCTAGAACGACTTAGAATAATGGCTGAGCGAGTCTCCTCAAATCTCGAGGATAGCTTTACTGTGGTGTTCCATAGGATGTTGCTGTTGACTGCCAGAGGGAAGTGAGGGGTGGAGCTCGACTCCACGCGCGTCGTTACTAACATCACAACCACTCGGCCACGGCGCCCCGTAGAACTTTTTATGGAAATCTTTCCACACAATAAGCTTATTATCAAGATCAAAATTTTTCAAGCTATCAGCAGACAGCAAAAACATCAAGGAGATAAAAGAAAATGCTTGATAACGGCTGAGAATATATTCCTTTTCGCAAGGATGTGATTTTTTTTCCTCTCAAAAAGCCATATTTCAGTAATCGTTAGAATTAGTCCTGCTATGTTTGAGCAAAGATATCAAATCGTTTTTGACATGTTCTCTGAGAGCCCGAATTTCTATCGGAGCATGCACCACTTTTCGTAACTGTCCGAACGGCGCATCCAAGTAAAGACCATAATGAACTTTGTCGACGGCAAGTTTTCTAATGAGATTTATTCTTTTCTTTTTTTTCGTCAGTAAGTTGAAGTTCTGTGTCAGTAAATGATTAAATATGATAAAAAACTTCAATAAGGTTATTTCCATTAGAAATAATGTAATCGCTTCATTTGTAATCCACTCTCGAAAGGAAAAACCGTCTTCATGAACAAACTATATTCAGAACTTTTATCAAACATTTCCACGATACTTCATTTATACTTACCAACAACTCAGTCAAATCTATCTTTTATTTCTTTCACTTTTCATATAATTTATTGCATAAAGTGCATAAAATTCATCACACTCACTGACGATTGAAAAACAATTAATAGTTAGTCAGAAATAGTATTGCTCAAGCATGCGATCCCACTTCGTCAATGAGTTCAGATTCACATTTCCTAGCTCAGTGAGTAATTTCGTTCGAATTCTTTATTCATAGTAGGTCATTCGAAGAAGAGATGGAGGGATGCCGTTATTTCATTCATCTCCACTCTGTTTTAGTCCTTCCATAAAAAGTATTTTTTAGTTTTGATAGATTTTTTGGCAATCAGCAAAAATTAAGTGAATTTGAATGACGTATTCTATTTCTTCAATGGCCTGTTTTTGCTCTGTAACAGTCAAAATAAGACATTGTTCAACTTTCAAGCATTATTTGACGGATAAAATTTTTTCATGAGCAATTGATATTTGCTAAATAGGGCAAATCTCAGAAATTTAGACAGTGTCTTTGGTTTTTGGAAAGGACTCCTTAAAACACTGTAGCAGTTGAAAAGAAAATTAGTTTGCAAATTTGATCTCTTCCGATGTCCGCATCCTGTTTTGACCTTTTAAAAAAACGCGTCTTCTGTATTTTTTTGGATTTTCAATAACCGCTTGATAGGTGAAATCTCCACAGTTTGATGGTATACTTTATTTCCAAATTATTTATTTAATGCGATCTAACACTGAAAATAAAAATATCTTTCACAATCAAGCGTTTCTCGTTGAACAAAGCTTTTCCGCTAGACTTCAAATCTTGATAATTCTCGTGCTAATTTTGTTTGTGAAAAGAACTCCTTACTGCCACTGTAGCAGCCAAAAGAAGATCACGTTTCGCACTTAATCAACATGTTGCAAAGAGCGCCGTGACATGAAGCCAATGTCACAATGTCAATGTCCTTTGGAGTGCGAAACCCAACATTCTTCTGACTGTTACATTGCCCTGCGCAGTCCTCTCCCAAATTATTTAGGTCGTTGGAGTTGTTGAAATTTGCACTATCGAATGGCTGTTGACTGATTATAGGATAGATTTTGACTCGCGAAAAATCCTCAAATGTGAAACAAGATTTTTTTCCGACTATTACAATGCAAAAGACAAGCCATTTCAGAAATAAAATACATCGTTGAGAATTTCATTTTACGAGCTATCGAACGAATGCTATTATCTGGTGGAATAGATCTTTTCTGTAAAAAAAAAAAAACGAAGGGCTCGCGTGCGCCGTCCTTGAAATACGCTTGCATGTGACAAATTATTTTCAGAACTACGGATTTTCACTCAGTTGGGCATTATTCTTCTTAGAGATACTCTCACAGAATTCCTTGCAATGATACAATATTTTTGGCAGAAAGTCTATAAGAATCGAAATTTAGCTATATAATCCCAAAAAGTCCGCTTTGAAATAGAAAAAATGAACTGCGACTACAAAACCTTATCTTTTATTGTTTAGTAAAACGTACTATGGAAATTTTTTTACAGAACAAGCTTAGTATTAAAATCAGAATCTCTCAAACTATTGATACTATAAAAATTAGGATAAGAGGAAGTTTTTTAATAACAGCTGGAAACACTCCTTTTCGCAACGGTGTGCATTTTCCCTCTGAAGAAGGCAAAGTTATGGGGAGTTAATCTTGCTAAATTTAAACATACAGAAATCTCATCTGCGATATTTTATCGTTTTTCAATTAAAATGTTCCTCTGAGAACTCATAATGCAATTATTATTGGGACCCGCACCAATCCTCATAATCGTCCGAAGGGCACGTCCAACTGAGCGTGATAATGTCTCTCATCGTCCGCAAAGGGATACATATATCGCCTTACACTAAACCATATCAATTGAAATGGAGTAATTCTAATCAACGGACATGTTTCAACATGATGCAACTTGACTTTTCTCAAATGGTGCCCATATTCTTGGTAAATCATCCTGCTCAGAGGATCCCGATGTTTTGATACGGATAAATGTTCGTCCAACATGATATAATACGAGTCACTTGCTCACATATTCTCAGTGCGTTCTTGAATACCAGCTCATATCTGCATAGTTCACTCTGAGTCGCATGGGTCGCGATTTGACTACACAAGTCAGGGGCGTTATCACTGTCGTCGAAAAGATGCAAAGCGGCACACGTCTTTTTTATTCCGAACAACATGAAGCAGTGTCCGAATGCGCTAAAGACATGGGAGAACGATTTCTTAGAGTGTCGGAAGACGCAACATTTGGTTAAGCATGCAAAATGTCTTATCCAAGTATTCCGAATCTATGCCTCATATAATCTTAAGAGAAAGGTTACGAAGTTTTAACCTACGTCAGCTATCGAAAATCAAAGATGCCCTTCTACATGCAAGGCTATCGAAAATAAAGTGACCCGGATACGTGATGCGCTTTAGCAACATCCAATGGACCAGAACCCTTACCGACTAGATTCCTCGCGATATCAAGCGGTCCACAGGAAAATCACTGATGCAATGGCCCAATTTCTTCACGAAAAGCCTAGAAAAAAGACATAATGTTCAATGATTTCCTACACTGAGGAGACCCACTTGGCTACTGATGCATGCGATCGGGATTAATAAAAGTTTTGTTGATGCCCGCCCAAGAATTTTGATGACCAGCAAGACCTTAGGTGATACAGATGACATATTATAGAAATTATTACAACTTTTAGGCTTTACTTTCTTTACATGAGCAGTAGGAAGAGATAATGGCATTAGAAAGTGTGATAATTCAGTTTTTCGTCTTTGCAAAGGAGAAATAAAGACAAGCAAAATCAAATGAAGTAGGAAAGCAATTAACAAGCTCCATCATACCAGATTTAACTTAGGGGTAGGAGCTAAGAATTCATGGACTGTAAGTGGATGGGTGCTAGTGAAAACCGCGAAAGGGCTGATAAGTACCGAAGAGATTATGCTACTGCAGGAGGTATTTTCCCTATCAGATAGAGTATTCCCTTTCTTTTTGTGCTACCTCAGCCTTTTCTGTTGATTGTATGTTACTCCTTACCAAATCGTAATCTCTACGCAAAACAATTCGGTCGATTAAATCTATCCACTTGTGCTCCCGTACGTCCATGGCGACCATTCATTCGTCAGAGCGCCATCATGGCCTCGCGTCTTCCAAGCCCCACCGCCGCGCGGAACTCTCCGCGTCCGCACGATGTAGAAGCCCCGCCCCATCCAGATCAGTATATAAAGGCGGCTATTCGGTCACACATCGAGCTAACGCATCCTTTCTTCATTATTGTGCTGAAGTATAGCTTCCTACCTCGACCTCCTCATTTCCTCTTGTCTAATTTGCAGCGGAATCCTTCCTAGGTAGTGCGCTTGATAGGTAGGTGGTGATGAGCTCATTTGTTGTTTCACCACAACACGTGCTCTTTGAGGAATGTTAATTTATTTACAAAGAATGATTTTGGCATCACTGAGTATTTAATTGTGCTTTGCATCTATAGAGGCCTCTCAATGAACTACCACTTTGTTATAGTGAGCATCTCTATTATAAGGGAAAAAAGAATATATGACCTCACTTGGTGTACAGAATTTTTATAAGAGTGTTAGTAATCATTCGAAAGACTGAATCTTTGGATATGCCGCACGTTGCCGGTTTTTTGCAAAGACCTTTTTGTACCACTGTGAAATTCAGGCTAAAATTATGTTTCACATCTGCCCTGTAATTCAACTATTGCTTCGCTGGAAGCACGAAAAACACATGAGCGTGTACAGAAAATCTTTAGTATTAGAGTCAGACGTTCAATCTGTAGTTTCGCGAAACAATTTCTGATCGAATTATAAAGATTGCACTTTCCTAAAGTTCGCGGAACGGCCAATCGATCGACCGACGTGTTAAAGCGGTCACATCCGCCGTGGACTCCACTTCTTCCCACCCCATCCCCTCCCCACCCTATAGAATAGCCAAAACTCCCTTGCCCGCGTATGTGACTTTGATCTTATTTCCCCTGCTCCCCGACAGCGAGATGGTCTTTTCAATAAATAAGCGCAGCGTTCGAATCATTAAAACTTATGCTATCGAATGATCACTAATAGTCTAAAAAAAGCTCTGTCCGGCGAGTAAGATGCGCTTGTGAAACATGATTTTAACTTAAATTTTACAGTGTATAAAAAAGTCTTCTCGGAAACCGGCCACGAACTATGCTAGTCAAGATTGAAGTTTTCATTTTCCTAAAGGAATGAGGTCGAATATTCATTTGTTCCCTCATAACCGAAAGGTACCTGAGCAGTTTCCTCTAGATGTTGAACCTCGTCGCTCAAGGATGAGCTGAAACTTTTCTGTTCCCTCCCTCACAGCATTCTATAGCGGACCTCTGCGTACAAGCGATAATCACTCGAGCGCGAAATGAATTTGTTTAGGCAGCTGTTTGCCTTTAATCTTACAATGCCTTCCGTTATGGTGCGGATTTGCTAGACTATTGTTTGATTGCAAAAAGTGCTAAATACTGTGAAATAGCAAGTAAATGGTCGCACATATTATATGAACGTTTAGGAACGTGCGTAAGTGGTCACCCCTCACGCAGGTTTTTAGGTTTTTTTAAAAATAGCTTGCGAGAAATTTCGTGCTATTTTGGTTCTCTGATATGATTTTTGCAATGAAGTTGCATAGGTTTATTGTCGTCTAATTGCGCATTTTCATGCGAGCTTCTCTGTGTACAACTTGCCTATGCTTGCTTCAAGCTCGAACTGTCTTGGGAGCAAATTCGCCTGCTAATCATGCCCCCCACACGCCATTCGTGCGTAAGTAGCCAGCGAATTTGTTCCCAATACAGCTCCATTTTAACTCCCTATTTTCTTCTTGAACCAGACACGAAGTTTTGAACAATATTTGTCCAAACAGCTGATATTTTTGCACTCTCGTCTTCTTCAGAGCCTGGAAAGATCAGATTGTTCCCAATCCAGTCAGTCAAATACCTCTATATCTCTTAGAAAAAATCATCAAACCCAGATTACAATCGCATCAAGCACAAAATAAACTTTCAACATACCGCTTTTTATATGTCTCCCACTAAATGATTCAAGTGGAGATCACCAGAGGGAGATCACATGGACTAGTAATAAACCTCACCTATCAAAACGACTGTCTTATATACTAATTCATATCAAGAGTGATTATGAGGCATTTTTCCCCAATTATACTTGTTGGTGGTATCAATCTGAGCGCTTCTAGAATCTTTCGCGATGATATTTTATACTTTTGCGCCAAGATAGTGATTTCTATGTCGAAATTCACTAGGTTATATGTCTGTGCCCTATACTCGCCCAGCGGAGGTTTGGTTCAGGGTTGCGTTTATCAGCTAGATGTTCTTCTATAGATGCGAGCATAGAGTGACTGAGTGGCCTACCCGTTTCATCAACATATTTCTCGCCGCATGCTTGCAAGAGACTACGCAAGCTGTGCCTATGCTTGTGCAATCACCGTGTCTGCCATTAGTGCATTTTTTGCATTGTGATAGTGATGATAGTGATAATGATTGTAGTAATAGTGATAGCGATAGTGTTAATGATAACAATGGTAGTGATAATGATAGTGATGAAATGACAAAGATTGCAACAATGACTAATGTTTATAGATCAGATCGATCGAAAACTTCTATTGCAGTGCAAAAAGCAAAATCACTTTTGACAAACAGCCTTTTTTTTACCTTTTATTTCGAATGTTTTATTGAGATCACGCTCAAATTGTGTGTATTGTGATACACATGTAGCGAGCTGTACAACAACAGCCAATTAACATACCACATGACATGTTGGCTCAGATAATAATTATAGGATATATTAAAACCTTTGTTTTGTATTTGTTTTCGCATAGCCTTTTCGGGCATTCTCCTCTGCCTTTGTTCTCACTCTGAATTTTTTCATGGTCTCAGACACCTAATGTGACGACGACGCCTCGTATTGTGAGAATGAAGGCGCTCGTGGCAAAGGAGACGCCTGACCCCTTGAGTGCTGCACAAGCGGGGGGCGCGACGCCGCGTGCCTGTCAACGGTGGTCGTCAAAGGGATCAAGGGAACTACTATTGATTGGTAAGGCCAAAGTTGAGCCATAGAAGAAAGATATGATGCTCAGCGAATTCCTAGAGCGAGGAGGACCCACTGGGCTACTCTTGCACGCGATAGGAAAAAATGGAAGTGCAGCTGTTACCCGCTCGAGTCACTCGACGATCAACGGGACGACAGGTGATATAATTGAAGGACGAAGTTAAAGGAAAGTCAACTGTAGAAGTATTTTCGCGTTTAGTACCATCTGGCATAGTGTTTGAATCCGTGTGGGTAAAGTTAAGTCCATCAGAGAGCTCGACAGGTTTTTTTCAACAGAGCACCGAGCCGGCCACAGCCCCTCTGGGTACTAGGCAATCTCACGCAGGCTACACACTTAGCTAGGCGACATAAATACGTAATCAGCAAAAACAACGTGGAAGTCAATAAACATTTATTCAGATCCCTGTCTTCAAAGTATATTCAACATTATGAGAATCAATAAGAATCGATGAAATATTTAGAGGATATGATCATTCACATTTCAGCTATCAATTCGCAAATAGTCATTCATCACCAATCTCAAAAACAATTACTTTTACGAAGATCTCAAAGTAAACCACTAAAGCACCATCAATCAGTGGCTTGTTGATGAACTTTGAGCATACTAATCAATAGAAATTATCTCATGAGGCCTGTTCTGAGAAGACTGACAGAATACTCGATACTTTGGAAAGAAATTAACGATAACCACTATTAACAACAAGCTCAGATTTACAGATTTAGCATCAAACATCATACATGCGACCCGACTACATTTACGCACTACTGATCGGTAATATATTTCAGAAATCACAGCTAATTTTCGAACAAGAGTTAACATTCCAAAGTTAGCGCTTAAAATTTAAGAAGATTTCCCGTGACGCACCACACTTCACCCGTGCAGACTAGCACATATAACCACCCTTTCTAGATGGTACTTTGATTACAAAAATTATCAATAAACAACAACTGTTGATTGAGCGAGGGCTGATTGCGACGCGACTAGATTTACAGAATAGGCACAAGTTGAAATAATTCGCAAAAATAACAACCAAGCGACATCTCACATCCGTTCACGAGGCATCAACCGGCTATTTGAGTTATACCCGAGACCCAACGTGGAACTGTCATAGTCCGTTCGACTTGAGTCTGCTTCCATCAGTGCCAGCATATCCTAAAAATAAGACTACTTAACTTCTTTACCATCTATCCTACTCACTATAGATTTTTCGCCGAGACTAGAATCACAGATTAGAAAAAGATTTGCTTCAAATGCAAGAAACTTGTACAAAACAACTGCAGATAATATGTAAGAAGTAGTATTCCTGCAAGGAGCCTTCATGAAAAGGCGGCAATGTTTATGTTCGATATTTGAGCACTTACCTGAAGCCGTCCGGGCAACCGACTCGCTTGTGCATGATCGTTGTGTTCTAAAGCATCCATAATTGGATCCTTGTACTGATCGAGGTATTTGTACAGTTCGTTTAGAGCCGAAAACACATGAAATTGACCACGGTGCACTCGAGACTCCTCGTTCAGCAACGCTGCCATGTCTTGGTCTGATATAGGTGGCAGTCGGGCGATATCAGAATAGTAACTAAAGAAAGGGACATTTACTACAAATCACAATAGCCAACAAGCAACGTGACTAAGACAATGTGACTTCCTCAGATATAAAATGGAAATATACTTTTTTTGAACCAAAAAAACGATAGTCTGATAATGATATAACATGTTTTGTGCCGTTTGTGAGGACTGATAAGTGCTACGCAAACGCCTGTTTCGTCCTCCAGGACTCATCAATAACACAGTCTTCTCTGGTTCAGCCGATCCCTTGAGGCTGTACTCTTAATAAAGGGATTTACGCCAAATAAGAGATCACCACAAGTCAGGTGACAGGATCTCTGACATTGCAGTGACCAGCACTCGAGTTTGTGGCTGATAAAGTGAATCATACCAGAATATGGCCAAGACGTCATTTTTTGTACCTCTTCATTCGACCGTTTTTTACAGACCTTGCTCACAAACAATAATAAGCTCATAATGATAAAACATGTAGCATGCTAATGATAAGTCCTCGAGAACAAAACAGGCGTCTGCCTAGCACTTATCAGACCTCACAAAGCTCAAATCTGATATATAATTATCAGATTACTAATGTTTTTAGGAGCGAAGTTTATAAAAAAGCGGTCAAATGAAGAGGCACGAAAATGACATCTTAGCCATATTCTGGAGAAAAAAGCTTAACCATTTGCTGCTTCATCAACTTAGACAAGGATGTCATCTTTGTAAAATTCTGGTTCATATGGACGCACGCCAAAAAATACTAGTAATAGAAATGTTGACATTTACATACCTATCAACCCAGTCTCTATATTGATACATGTCTTTAGCAAAGAGTAGCTTGCTTGATGGTGAATCTTTCGTGAGCTGATGATCTTGTGTGGAGCATGCATCCATGAGCGTCTGAGCCACAACAGATAAGCAGCCTTCAACCTGAACAACACGAAAATTCACCATTACTTACGACTTCACAGGAAATTCTGAACAAGATAATACGAATATTGGCGAATTCCGTTGATTTGCTGACAAAGACTGTGGCATATTTAACAAGTAAAACGTCAGACATCTATAACTGTTTCACAAATGACTATTTACCAAGAAATCCTAATCTTCTGAGAAAAAAATCAGACCCCGCTGCGTTAGGTAACTATTCGTGAAATATTAGTAACTAGAGAGATTATCACACTTTTCACACATCCTCTAAACCACGACTGAATTCTAATCAACTAGCAGCGACGCCTAGTACCCGATGTAACCGGTTTTCCCTACAGTATGCGTTAACATTTTGACAAATAGGGAATTTAGTATTTGATAACATGACACATTCATAGAATACATTTTGCTCCATCGTGCTAAGTGTATGGAGTGCGTTAACATTTTGATAAATAGAGGACTTAGTATTTGAAAACATAACATATTTATAAAATACATTTCGCTCCATCGTGCTGAGTGTATAGATGATACGTACCACTATTATTTGCCTTTATGCGATGGTCCATGTTAAAATCAGACTTTCCTCAGCACTGAGAAGTGATTGTTAGTTTTTGTTAAAGAGTATGATTTTAAAACTTAATAGCCTCTTACTAAGTATGGAAACCGCAGTTCATTACAACGATTAAAACTGAGATAATGGGGTACTTTTCGGAAATAAGGGTACAAATGATTATTTGACCTCATTCAATGTACAAGAACTTTTCATAAGAGTTTAGTAGTCATTTGAAAGGTTGACTCTCTCTGGCTAGAGCCGTACGTGGCTGACTTTTCGAAATACTCTTTTAAGACGCTGTCAAATTCACTAAAATTATGTTTCACAAGACCGCGTTTTTTCAAACTTATCTCGCTTATACTTCGCTGTACGGAACTCCTTTCTTAGAGTGCTAGTACGCTTTCGATAGCACTACTCTCAAAAAAACTCAAAGGCTCTTTTGTTAGCGCTCTCGGAGAAAAAAAAACATTCGTCTTTCCCATCTCGCCGGACAAGCCTCTTTCTTTATATTACTAGTAATCCTTCAATAGCGTAAGTTTCAATAATTCCAACGCTGTGCTTATCTTCTGGAAAGACCGTTTCACTGCGGTTTAGCAAAGAAAATAAGACGTAATTTCACATTTCGACAAGCTTGTTTACCAACCAGTACAGGGGAGAAAGGAGGAGGGAATGGGAGGATCCATCGATGCCCTGACGCGTTAGATATGTGATGTGCACCTTGTAATTTGATTGCGAATTTGTTCCGCTTCGGAAGAAATTCCATATAAAGGATTG
This sequence comes from Parelaphostrongylus tenuis, assembly GCA_019055375.1. Lineage (NCBI taxonomy): Eukaryota > Metazoa > Nematoda > Chromadorea > Rhabditida > Metastrongylidae > Parelaphostrongylus > Parelaphostrongylus tenuis. The sequence continues at coordinate 36,781 of JAHQIW010001582.1, forward strand.
ACTCAGATACCATAAGATTAGCTCTACATGTTCATATGCTTTTCGTGGTTCCAGCGAACTATACGCGTGATAAAAATGAAGGCGCGCGGCTGATGTATAGCATAATTTTATTTCAGATTTGACAGCCTTATAAAAGGTTGTTTTGAAAAACCGGCCACGAGATGTGCTAGCCAGAAATTTAAGCTTCGAATGATTACTATATTCCTATATAAAATTCTTATACATCGATTGAGGTCGAATATTTACTTGTTCCCTTAAAACTGAAAAATACCATAACAGTTAGTTTTTATTCAATTTACTTATTAATTGATTCGTTCGAGAAAAGGTTTCTGTACATTTTTGATGCCAAAAAAGCTCCTGGTGGGTGATACTGCCACAAAATTTGTGATGGATATGCTCATGACTGATTACAAGGAGTTTAGCAAAAAACTCTATGTGGCAAAATAAATGGACAAAAAGAAAGTTAGTGTCATACGACTCATCTCGTCGCCAATGTGTTGAAAAAACTTACTACCGAGATCAGACAATAACCACCTCACCTTCGTTGGTTTCTGTATGTCAAAAACGAAATGTGGGTTCTTTATGAGGTTCACCCAGAATCGTAATGGTAATGCGTTGCTTTTCCAGGCATGAACCACTTCTGTATCCGTAATACCATGTTCAAGAGCCTAGAATAACTGTAAATCACCAAGTTTGAAATAGCGGATCTTCCATTTGATCGCTCAATCTTCTGTGAACAATATTCTCTCAAAATTACGACTTTACGTGTGTAGTAAATAATTTAGAGACATATTAATTTTTCATGTGTGATGGAAAGTGTCTCATCTACCATGCAACCATGACGCTCCTATGCGTTGTTGCTCAGTCTCAGACAAGATATTGAAGATACAATCGAAAAGACTTTTTTTATTTGATCGCCTCTTTAGCAGCGATACGACGTTGCCGACAGAATCGACACCTCGTTTAGCAAAAAGTGATAGGAGAACACGGAGCCCCGGTAGAGCAGTGGTGACTAAGCGTCCCAAATTCGGAAAAATTGCATACCACTCAACATAATTGAATATATTAAATATATGCCAACATCCTTTCATATCTTCTATAACCACGTTAATTTGATAACGATGAAAAGAACAATGTTCTGAAGATAAACTGCATAAAAGCGATATCTGTAGCTGAGTCGATACAATACAGTAGTTCCTCACCACCAACTGTCTCTGTAGTAGAAGATATAGCACCTTTGTTAGCTACTCTTCCGCCGCTTTTCGTATTCGTAGAGAACGCCTATTTTTTTGACTTAGTATGAGGCAGTGAAACCTATCACATCTGCGCTGGATAAGCCATAGAGTGGATGGGAAGGGACGATATCTATTCAACAAGATAAGCATCTTGCAGGAATGAAAGCGGATAGCAAATCATAATAAACGGTCACTCTACCATTGCGAGTGGAATAGAGTTCACATATCAAAGTGAACGTCGAACTACCTCCCAAACCCTACCTGTTCATCCATGAAATCAAACATGTATTTCACTGCTGCTGGCAACGGTGCTGATCGCGGTGAGGTCGAAAAAATTGTTTCAAGCAAATCATTGATAAACTTCTGTAACGTTCCCTTCATCATCAATAACCTGAAAACATAGGATTAACCTGATTCACTCGAAAGAAAAAACTCCCATCCTTTCATCTACCTAGTGAGATAGATTTCTGTCACCATTTTTTCCTGATTCTCCGTCGGACCGTGTTCGGATGGTTTTACGAGATGAAACAGTTTTTGGCCATCAGCATCCTGAAGCAATTCCAACTGATTAAATGTTTCCAATTTATCTCTAAAGTTAACTCTTCACAAGGTAATATTGCCTTTTCTACCCGTTTCTTCTTCAATGCGACCCCTGTCCGTCAATATTGAGCATCATTTATTTCCGGTAAGTGTGTATTGAACCTCAACTCTAAGAAAAGAGTGATACCTTCGAATTACTTGTGCTATTCGTTCCAATCCATGGCCTTGACAATGTTGGGCTGTTTTTCAGACTTAGCGCTGACTTTTCACTTCGCTCTGACAACATAGACTGAAAAAAAAACGTAATTTTGTAATCAGCAGTATTTTCAGGATCAATTTATATAATATGCGCCAACAGCCCAGAATAACGCAAATATGCTAGGCTTAGGGAGGCTTGAATTTCCATAATCGATTTAGAGATCAGAAATACGCTTCAATGGATTATGAGAAAATGGATATCAAGAAATGACTATTTTTGTTCCAAGTATCGCAAACGAAGTTACAAAGGGACTTAACAAAGACATACAAGGTTATACAGCGAAATCTGCTTGGCTGTGAGCACAAGAACAGCATTGTTTGGGATGTTGTAGTGTGACAGAGTGTTCAGTCTTTTCCATCCACCAGGTTCGACCCGAGAAGTTGAGTCAATATCCTGAACAATTCAAATTTTTTCTGCCATTATGAGGTTACAAATATACTTCTAAGAGCGCTGAGTGGTGTAAAAACCATCAAAAGAGTGATGGCAAAGCAATGATCTCTGAGTAGTGAAACTCTCGCATCTGGTATGGGTGAAAAAACGGGTGAAACATGGGTTCATCACCCTCCTGGGATCGATTGTTTGTATACCATTCAATGCTCTCAAACGTATAATTACAACATCGCAACATTTCTCAGTGGTAAGCAAAGAATTTGAGTTGTTCAACTTATTGGATTGACAAGAAACTTTCCGGACTTTCTCGCTTTTGTTGAATATCTTTTATGCATTTGAGTTTTTGTTTCAGAGCAGCTTCTTGCAGTTATTTTGATATATAACACTTATACATCTGTTTCAAGATGGAATTGTCCTGAGAGCAAAACTTATTGTTGACACTATACAAGTACACGGCCAGCATACGAGTCGTCAACTTGGGAGACGTCTCAATTGGATTTGAAACATACTCACTGATGTAGAACGATGTGCAAAACTTCCGCGTCAGGCGGGACTCAAACCCGCATCTCACTTTATCCGAGAGCGCGTGCTCTAACCCGTTACACTATTGATGCCCGCTTCGTTACCGCTCTTTTAAACGCTAAAGCATCTGTCTGTCAGCACCCAAAAGTCAACGATTTGAACACAGATGAATTTAAAACAGCTTGCCGGTCCATTTCTTGGGGACGGCCGGCTCCTCCCTTGTGCGTCCAACCTCTACTTCCAACCTTGAATTCATCGAAACGATCAAGGACTGCAGTTCTTCCAACTGTTAGCGTCACTCCAGGCCTCGCTACTACGGCGGAATGTCTCAGCAGCACTTTAACTCCAACGATACTCGTGTAGCACCAACATTCATTTTTGCTCTCGGAACAATTCCCTCTCGAACAAGTGTATAGATGTTATATATTGAAATAACTGCAAGAAGCTGCTCTCAACGATAGTAAGAACAATAACATAAATTCATAAAAAATAATCAACATAAACGAAAAAGTTCGGAAGATTTCTAGCCAACCTATGAAATTGATGACCACTAGATGTCAATTATTAACGTTAACATCAACAGACCTGCAATATCATACGACTGTTCAGTCCCGTTCGCCACTCCAAATCAAGGTCATTTGCGTTCGGCCTATCCGAATAGGGTACAGTTCTGTACTTTGCGTCTAAGCATTTCTCTTTCACCTGAAATGCCATCAACTAAATCTAGTGGGGTATCGGTTCCTCATGATCTCCTTTACTCTTGCACACCTATTAGAATAAAAAAAGAAACCACACTAAAACTCTCTCCTTCCACATTCAACTTTTACCCTTTGAAATAAAAAGAATCCCAATGACTTCAAACAGCACATACGAGATGAATCGAAATCAACACTAATTTCGACTAATCAAGCCTTGCAGGACCACAGACACAACCTTCTGCGTGTCTAGCCCCCAGCGTGATGCGTCTAAACAGCACGTCACACGCTCCACTGCTAGACGCAACACGCTGGGGAGGGGGAGGTTAGACACGCAGAGGGTTGGGTCCGTGGTCCCGTAAGGGTTAATCACCAATCGTGTTAGTTTTAATCCTCTGATTGTTTATTTACGCTCAATAACTTTATTTTCGGTAATCAGCGAGATAACTGCAAACAGTTTCAAGGTTTTCTATATAGAAATCAGACATCTATAAAGACTCATTGAAGCGCCACACAGAACAGAATTCATAATGGAAGTAAGCATCATTCATAGCATCTCATCACAAATCATATCTTGATAAAATGGTGTCGCCAAGGTTGAAAGAAAGATACACGCATACTGGTCTTCTAATCCTTGTCACCATATGTTGTTGCAATCTTTTCAAGACGTTTCAAAAAAGCTGCTATACAATGAGGGTGAATTGGTCTCTTGACCAGAAAAACGTTGATTTCCACCACATTTTATTTTATCTTCCACTGTGCGGATATCGGTAATTCCAGCATTTGATTCGTCTGCTCTCGTCACCGTTAGCTTGAAAAAGTCTTTCTCTTCATTAACCCCGTCGTATACTGATCGAGATCGAGCACAATTTTCAATATTGAAAATTGCCAAGCTGGGGTACTTTGTAAGGCGTGAGGTAATGACTGTCGGAAAGTGTTGGGGGGTGATCACTCTAGATCGATTATCACTAACTACTCAACCACCGGCCCTCGATTTAGACACAACTTAACGTTTGCAAAGAAACAAATTTCTATTTTTTGTGGCAACGGTGAAGATAGTTGGTTCCTACTTGCAGCGTCAACTCAACTCAAAAAATCTAATTTCCTCTTATATTTAGCTGCTCAACATCGTTCTCAATCATGTCACTTAAATGGAAATCTGAAAGAGTACATCTGAGACTTCAAGAAAGCAAAAGACAAAGATGGGATAACATGTCATCTATTGTAGAGGGAATGTCATTTTGTAGCTGACTACGTCAGTTTTTCAATTAGCGGACTTGCGAGCGATCCCAGTTGGAAGGCATCTTCTTCTTAACTTTTTTTCTATTCCTATGTGGTTCTTTTTTTTTCTCACTTAGCGTGTCCCCGTACATCCAGCATTCAATTCGTCTCCTGGCATTTATCGCTTGCTATGCAGGTTTCATCTCATGAACGTCGTGCACTATTGAATGGGCGAATCTCCTTGATCCGAAGATAGCCAGGCTAGATCGTTACGTAGGATGTTCGTTATAGCACTTCACGTCTTTGGAATTTGTGCGCTTTGATGTCGCAATACGATGTTGGCTCAAACATCATTGTTGTTGTTGCTATGATCGAACTTCTTCCGATGAACAAATTTGCAGATGACACGCACGCAAACTGATTGTAGGAGTTGCTAAACAAGGTGTACAAGTAGTGAATTGAGAAGATGCAGAACCTGATTAGTTAGGATAAAGCTCTCGACGTTGATCTAGTACTATGGGATGACCCACGATATTCGTCTTCATCTAGCATCATTAGAGGTGACTAAGTTCATATCTGGCCTTTAGAATGATTCGTGGTAGGCGAGCAATGTACCAAGTCAGTGCTGCAATCCTCCCAGACAAGTCTTACAGACCCGGAGAAATTGGACGCTCCAGCACGGGTTTAAAACGTCGACCACAGTCTGATCGACCACATTTGTGTCGCGCAGCACCTCTAACCACTGCGCTACACACGCTTTGAGTTTGAGTTTCATTGGTAGCACTTCAAACACTGATGAGAGATAATTTAGATCAATATGGATATCACAAGCTTTCTCAAACCTGTGTAATCGTGTCACAATCGAGTACTCGCACAGGTATATCCGGTTGCGTGTAAGTCATTGTGTCAGCAGCGATAAATATTGTCATCTGCTTATACTCAAACGTTGCACGCAATAGCTTCTCTTCTGATAGAGAATATCTGAAGAGAACAAAAGTCTTGATTTAGAATCACGCGATTTTCTAAATATGCATAGAGCACTTTATCAAAGATATAGTGCAATTAGAGAAGATCTAAGATTCAGCGTTTTTCGAGTTTATCACCCTCTACTACCGACATGGAATAGGATTTACCAGAGATCATATATTAATCACAAACCGAGCTTCAAGCGTTATAGCATCCTGTGGTCCTTTCTCCATCTGTTGCTTTATTCCCCAGTAAAGGTCATAGAGACGTTTACCAGCAAAATTCTAAACAGAAGAGAAAACTTCCATAACGAACGATGAACAGTGATTTTTTGATAATTTAGTAAGGAAAAGAGGCCATGAAATGCTTATCAACTACCAACCCTTAGGTGGTCGTGCATCAGAAATGTGAACCATGCTGCCAACATACGTTCAGCTACACTTTCGCTTCTTCGGAACAGAATCTTCGGCTGGAATTTCTTCTCCACTGTTCGATTGATCAGCTCACGTAGAAGTTGTTTGAGCATTTCGGTGCAATAACCCATTTTCTCCTGAAGCAACCAACAACTCGATAAGTGAAATTTTCAGTTAGTCAATTGATTAATGGCAATTTTGAAAAAGACAGTACCTGCAGTACCACCATTATCAAAGAGCCAACATACACACGATCTTTGCCAAGAAAGTATTTGTTTGATTCCATTGTGCGAACTAATGTTAAGAAGAATGTCTGAAACAGGAAAATACATCTCACCATAGATACCCGCTCACATTTCCTTCACTCTAAAAAACATATTCAACCAGAAACGACGCCCACCTTATTCATCAATAGCTTGTGGAATTCTCGCAGTCCCGCCTCAATGGATCCAGCTTTCTGACTATCCACTTCAAGATCGCGCAAAACTGGGTGATTTTGCGGATTGTTTGGGAATAGCACCTGAACAAGCGAGTACTGAAGATTCGATCGGAATGCAACGCAAGCCATACTCAGTTTTCCTTCTGTGAGCCAGATACGAGGTTTCCATAATGCACTCAATTCTGACAAAATGACGTTTCGGTGATCTCGTCTCCTTCAAAATGTGGAAAGATCAAGTTTGGATGGCTGAGCTATATACAACATGACCTTTGCAGATTCTAAAGAAAGCGAAACCGCTGGAACGTCAGCTGTGAGGAAAAATTGACTCATAACAGCCTCGCATTTGGCTTGCAAAGAAAAGTGAAAGTTATCACAAGGCATACTCTTGCGCAGTAATCTTTATATTCCAAGAATGGTACAATGGGAGTTCCTAAAGGAAGGTCGGCTGTGTACTGATTCAGCGATGTTTGCAGCTCAGCGAATGCTTCTTTGCACTCAGTTGCCACCTAAAAAGAAGGATTTAGTAGCAATGGAAGATAAACAAGAATCACTTCAGAATAATATGATGACGGGGAAAGCAATGAGTACCTTCATTTCGATAGTATCCATCTGCGTTTTAAGATATTTCATTTGTCTTTGATGTGAATTCGTTTTTCTTCTGAACATTAACCTTTTAACTAACTCTTTACAAATTCTTACTAGTAAACATATATTACCTATACATGACGGCTAAGCACAAGAAGCAAATCAACATTGCAGCGATGCATCCCAGAATCACCATTACCACACTTGAAGCCAGTGACGGCGAGTCATAGGATAATTGACCGGCGGTAAAACTGAAGATAAGAAGCAATGAACGTTGAAATAACGACAGAAAACAACATCTAACCGTTTTACTTGCCTAACATTCCCAATTTTTACGACAACTTCTGGTTGCAGACCTCCTTCAAGAGGTGGCTTACTCGTCGGAGGTTTACAGGTGAGAACTTTTCTAGCAAGTGCTGTTAACTGACAGTCAATACCACCCACCTGAATCATGAGAAGAGTATCACACTATTATTTGCTAGAACGGCTAAACATATTTTGGCACTATTCCGTTATCTCCATCTTATTTGAGCCCTTTAGTAAAGATGTGTTTTTTGCTTTTGTAAAACGTTTTGGTAATTATCGGAAAGCTAAAATTAAAAGAATTTGAACGATGTATTTTACTTCCAAGATGGCCTGCCTTTGCGCTGTAACAGTCGAAAAAAAATTTTTTTATTACACGTTCTCGCCGGATAAAGTTCTTTTATGAGCAATCAATAATCTTTAGATAGGGTAAATCTGAACTATTTCAACGGTGTACTTAGTTTTGAGAAAGGACTCCTTAGTGTGCTGTAACACTTAAAAGAACATGAGATTTCGCTATTCTGAATCACTTTCGATGTCCGCATCCTGTTTAGACCTCTTGGGAAAAAGCGTTTTTCAATTTTCCAGAGTTCCAATATCCATTCATTAGCTAAAACCTCGCAAACTTTGGAGGTAAACTTTATTATCAGAATGATATCCTTGGTGCGCTCTAAGAGTAAACAAAATATCTTTACACTCAAGCATTTCTTACTGGAAAACGCTTTTCCTCTACACTTTTGATAATCATTTGATAGCACAAATCTCATTGAATTCACAGATGTAATTAATTTTTGGAATGGACCCCTGAGAGCGCTGTAGCAGCCGAAAGAATGTTACGTTTGGCACATAACTGATATGTTGCAAAAAGAGAGGGGACTTCGTGCCAATGCTACGAAAATTTTGAAGAGCGATACTCAATACTCTTTTGAGTGCTACAAAACTCTAAGAAGTCCATCCTAAAAACCAAGTACACTCTGGAATTTTTTTCAGATTCGCGCTATCGAATGATTACAGACTGTTTAGTAAAACGCTTTATCCGGTTGTTACAGCGCAAAAAGCAAGTCATTCAAGAAATATATACCGTTCAAATCCATTTAATTTCGGCTATCGAATAAGTAATTGCACTTCAAATGGCATCAAAAAATACATTTTTACCATAGGGGTCAAACAGAATGATTACGGAAAGCACCTTAATTCTAATGATGAAGCCTCTCTAGAGGCTCCCAATGAAGTACCGTGATTTTGATATCGCGTTCCATCGCTCCTACATTCAGGTCGTTACCATTGATGGTCAAATAGTTGTCGCCTGGACGATAGAAGCGTGTCTCAGCAAATTGGTCAACGCTGGGATTTGGATAGACTTCGAATTGTCGACTTCTAAAGCATATTTCATAGGAGATTTTGTGAGAGCCCAAAACCAAACTTACTCAGTGATAGTGCCATCGAAGTCAAACGCAAAATTATGATGTAGTCGACCACCAGTGTCCCCTGACGGTAGTCCTGGAGTGAGACATACCATTAGTCCATCATCTTCGACGTTACACACCGGGCCAGATCCTCGCACGCCACTGGAAATTACAAGCCACTGAGTCGCAATCCATCTGACAGAACTGGATGTTCAACAGACTATGACCCTAAGTAGGATCGTCAACTATTCAACACATGATGCAGATATTTCGACAGTTGTTAATAGTTTTTCGATAAGTAGAAACACCATGAGCTGACAACTCGAGAGAAGACTGGTAGAAGAGGATTCGCTTTGCCGCTCTCAAAGTATAGATGATCCTCCAAAATTAATAATTAAAAATTGATTCGAAGCGCGAATTTTCGAAAAAAAACCAAATGAGATAGAGATTGTAATAAATTTTGAGGCAAACGCGGATGTCGAGACCTCATCGATACATTGCAAGATAACTTAGCATTGCTGTATAAAATGTTAATTGCTTGATCACGTTGAACTCGTTAAATATCGAGATAAATATGTTAGAACGAAAAGGCTATTGTAAAAAACTTCTCACCGATCAGTAACCACAACCAGTTTTGGCCTTTGCAACAACGAAAAGCCTTCGCCTTTCACATCAACATGAATACCTCCAGCTACTATACTCTTTGCTGGTATGACAGACGACACACGAGGATTCAAGCTAGAAAACAAAAAAGAATAATTTTTTCGCATTATTAAACCCTTTGAGGACCACTATTGATAGGCAGGCGATGTCGCGCCGCCGCTGCACTCAGTCGCAAGCAGCCAGTATGTGCACGCCTGTGCATACATGTATGGTTGTCTGCCTGCCTTCCCACGATTCGCAACGCCACTATTACACTAGCTGAGTAAAATTTGATTACGCGCGGTTTAGTACGAAACGTACCACATGAACCTTAAAGTGTTAGTATTCCTTCAGATACAGCTATGATCACAACCATTTTTACAAAGTATGTACACTAATGCCAATGGAGCGAAGCTGTGCAGATAGATTACGACGCCACTGCATTGATGAAGGCAAAAATACTGTTTAAAAAAATCTCATGTTACTGCAGGAATGGCTTAGAAGTACGAAATACAAAGGGAGTGAGGGCTAGAGTCCTCGTAAATACCACTACCAATATCGATTAAATTGAATTGAAAGTTTTCGTAATTGAATTTACTCGAACAGTTGTTAGCTAAATCAGACGCTCACTCTGGACTAGTAGCGATCTTGACAGACTTCATAATGTGTCCAGACATAGACACTCAACGGTGACTAGATAATATGGGGAGGAGGGTAGCACTCTTTTGTGATCAGTCAAGTGGGAACACCTTACTCAGCTACCTCCAAAACTGAAGAAGAATCGTCTCAACCGGTATCTGCGATACTCTAAAGAACACAAAATTCTCAGGCAGCAGCCGAAGAAACAAGTGAAGTATCCGAAGACTTCTGAAGATGAGAGAGAGTCGAATGCAAGCGTGGGATCCGCTCAGAAACTTGACGACGGTTCGTATCAACTAACGAAAAACATGGAGATAATACACATATGTACATATATGTATGCGTATGTCGACTCCATATGTACTACAAAAATAGGAAAGACAACACAATTCCAAAACGATCACATGTTCGGCGACATGTATGGCAAGAAGTTCATTATACTTCGCAAAAACGTCTATAAACTTTAAATCTGGATTTCAGATATTTCAGCTCACCGTTCTCTCAACTGACCAAGGCGATCAATCACTATTCTCCCCTCTTTATTATTTGTGAGAGACCTTCGATGAATGAATACCCCCATACAAAGATCACAGTCATCATCAATCAAACTGCTTGTCTACGTGATGTTGTTGCAAGATCTCGAATTCTTTCTACTCGTAGAAAAATGTTCTCACATAAACAAGAATAAACCGTGGAAATCCATGTTGACCAGTTTTTGGCAGAATATTTTTTATTGAGAATATTGACGAGAAATATGGATAGCTCGTTAACTACCTTCACCAGAGTGTTGAAAAGCCGATACTTTAAAAACCACAAAGAACTTTGCTCTTCGGACACTCGCAGATTCATACGTTAATGGGCTATGCGAGCTGCAAGCCACTACCCTAAAATTCTATAAGAGCGGTCTGTGTTTGAAAATAGTACTTAAAGGCAATTCCAGTAATTCTTAGTAAATTTACTGACTGAGTAATTTTCCGTGATCTTTACTTAACTTTATTGAAAAATAAAAACCTTAGAAAAATATTTCATTACCAAAGCGCGCGTTTTTGCTCGTCCTTTTTTCCTGGAATTAAACCGTCTTCTTTGTGAAATTTCAAAGTAATATATGACTTGGTTCTGAAGGGAAGATTCCAAAGGAAAGATGAGCAGATTTGAATTCCGTCAATCCGTTCTCACTTTCAGCATCCGTTATGAACTCCACATATTATTCAACGGACAGCAGAATACTAAGACAAAATATTGTACTCATAGGAGTCTGTGAGATCATTTCTTATGAATGCATATCCACATGGTAACAGAACTAACTGAATCATCGAAGACTGCCAACGTCTCACTGTCGTCACAGCAAAGAACGTTACTCAACCAGAATTCTCCTACCTAATATCAATAATCTAATAGAAATTAGCCTTCGCAGTCAGATTTTGTATAGCAGGAACATCACCGGTGTGAACAGAGCGGTCCATAATTCCATGTCAACTTGCCAAACTTATATAAAGACAAGAGAATGCCATGGCCGAGTGGTTATGATGCTGCTCGTCGAGGCGCGCATGGAACCGAGCTCCATCTCCAAGAACTCTCTCCGGCAGTCAGCAAATAACGGCTCATAGAACGCCGTAGCTAGGCTATCCTCAATATTGCAAGGAGACTCCCTCAACCAGTATTCTACGATGCTCATGAAGAACGCAAAAAAAAAAACGGACTGAATGCAAGAAGTATTGGGATCTTCATAGTGAAAAACACTGCGAAGATGGATCAATAAGATAAAGCAAAATTAAGCATATAGAGCGACACAGTAGGGATATAATCAAGACGAAACTCAACATGTAAATCGGAAACAAAATTCATTGGCTATCCGTCATAGCAGTTTCATTACCCTGATGAGACTATTCACACAATATCAAGCAGTAAACAAGCTAACCACAGTTATTCTAGTTCTAGAAAGCATTTGGGATGTACAGTAACGAATGACCCTGGAGAAAACAACACTGGTGAGAGAAAAATTTGTTCTCAATTTCTTTTCCAAACTCGCCAGTACACTTATATAAGAAGGTGAAAGTGAAGAAAAAAGTTGCCTGTGAAGCTTACACCTTACCCACTCCCAGTTGTTAGCTATTCTTCCATCACAGGAGAAGTGAATTCATTCAATCAGTATTCATTTTATTTGACCGCCACTTACCCACTCCCAGTTGTTAGCTATTCTTCCATCACAGGAGAAGTGAATTCATTCAATCAGTATTCATTTTATTTGACCGCCACCTACGGTACAAAAACATTTGCGTCAGGTGGGAACTCACCTATCGCAAACGTTTCTACGCAGTACTCTACATAATTGAAATTGTTCAATTTTCTCTTTATCTTACACAACAGCATCACACTTCAACTGTGCCGACCACAGCATTTCTAACATTCGATTCGCTCCCTCAAACTTATTGCTTCCCTAAGGATTTTGTCTTTTTCGTAAACGTCGTAGAATGCAGGTTTAGCAGATCTCCCTGCAATCACGAGAATATCAAGGCTGGGGAGCGCTCATTAGGTCCTTAATGTGTTCGTTGATTAAGAAAGATAAACCCCATACTCAGCATTCCTGACCGCTTAACCACCGTCGCAAAAAAAGAAAGAGGCAGAAAGAATTAACTTGAGAATGCGCAATCGAACTGATGTCAGGACTTCCTAATTCATACAAACGAAAGAGCAAAATGAAAGCAGCTCGTGCTGAAGATTGGGGATCAGACTAGTTGTGCCATGAATCAAAACGTTAAGCCGATTCACTAGTTGCAACAAACCGTCAGTGGATGATTAATGAGTGGACACCACACGTGACACGTGACATGATCTTTTACTACCAGTAACTGGATAGTGTAAAACAGAGTGAAACAAACTTACGCAAAATTATAGGTTACGGGGTACGGAACACGTCCACGTGAACCATCGAATTCAATATGAAGATGTCTACTGCCTTGTGAATCACCTGCACCCATACGGCAAACGATTTGACTTTCTTGGCGTGATAAAACCTGGAGAATAAATCTGTCCCACAACTGAATATCTAATAACTTCAGCATAAAAGGGTAAAAAAATAAAGCTCTCGGCGTTAATCAATCGCTGAGGGATGCACAATGCATTCGTTTTCAATTCTTGATTTCGTTTGAGGTGATTGAATGCATATCTGGCTTTTACAATGACTCACGAAGGCCTCCCGCTGAATCGAGTCAGTGCTTCTTATCCTCCCAGACAACCTTAAGACCTGTCTTGTAACAGTTTTACCGACCCCAGAGGAATGGATGGCTTCGGAGCCATGAGCGCGAGATCGAACCATTGAAATCGTGTGCAACGCACGGCACCTCTAACCACTGCGCCACACGCGCTCCTACCTTATCTGATGTGTGTCGATGTACTTTCTACCTCAGCATAGTTTGAGTAAATGAATAGTTTCTTCTTTTGAGCACAACCATACATTTAGTAATGCAGCATGAATATTACATGATCGTGGTGGCTGACGTTTCGGCGGGTCGCCTTCTTTGGAGTCTGGACAAATTAATCCACAAGCCACTACACCAAAACCTCCATAACCTCAGCAGAAACGTGAGAAATGGATTTTAGGTCTCATATTGTAAGCTTCATTACTTAACACTCACCGTTAAGATGTTCCCGGTCCATCAATGATTCATTGAGGACCAGCCGCTTAAGGTTACTGCATCAAAGGGCTGTGTCTAACTCAGGTCGGAAAGATCAGTCTGAGGTATGGTCTTACGTTTTCTACTGGGTTTATGGACGTTTTGCCATAGTGGATTGTGGATCAATTTGATCTTTCAGGCTCTGAGGAAGACGACCCGCCGAAACGTTAGCCACCACGATTCTTGTAATATTCATGCTGCATTACTGCCTGTATTGTTGCATTGCTTCGCCAGTATTTAATAAATGATATCACTAACACCTCGGAAAGGCTTAATAGAAGAAAGCTGAAGAATAAATTTTACGATCATCACGTAGCAAGTCTAAAGCAGAGTATAATGTGGGCGATTCGATGCACTGACCTCACAATCAACCTCATCAAATGAGATACGCACTTCGCTCCCAGCATCGAGATCCGTTCCATATAGTGTCACTTCCGTGCCACCAGATATCGGTCCTATAGGATTACCTTATGAAGCTGAAGAATATCAACAAAAATTTCTTTCTCCTTGTCTTATCTCTAGACGAAAATAACACGAAAGGATGATGTTCCCCTGAATCTCCAAGAATATCTCTTGATATAAAGCTAAAGGATAAAGCTCTTAGCGTTGATCAATCCGTGAAGGACGCGCCATGCATTCGACTTTAATTGTTAACTTCGTTTGAGATGATTGAATGCATATCTGGCCATTACAATGACTCGCCGTGGCCTCCCGCTGTATCGAGTTAAAGCTGCTTATTTTCCCAGAGAAGTCTGAGACCAGTCTGGCGCCAATTCAAGGACCCCGGAGGGATGGATGGCTTGGTGAGCCATGAGCGTGAGATCGCACCATTAACCTCGTGTGCAACGCAAAGCACCTCTATCCACTGCCCCGCATAGGCCCCCGCTTAAGTTATACATCATACAAATGAAAGTATCGCAGGAGTTGAGTTGCACACGATGCTCACACACGTATCCGTTGTGTACTTCTCAAGCGCGTGGCAAAGCCTAACCACTCCATAATAACCATGATCAATGTTAACTTCAAGAGGAAAGTCACCAGAAGCGCGCAGTCATTTTCTGCCTTTTGTGATGGTCTGGGGCGACATGTGCGCAAACGTTTGAAGGTCGTTGGTTTCATCAGCGGAAACGTCTGTATCAACGCTGCCAACTACTACCGACATGTCTCACGGAGTGGCCTACTGGTATCTTGGAAAAATCAGCATTTTGGTCCCGACGATGGCCTTCCGTTGACCGAGTCAGTGCTGCTTATCATCCCATACAAGTCTGAGACCTGTTTGGTACCAATTTACCGACCGCGGAGGGATGGATGGCTTAGTGAGCCATGAGCGCGAGATCGAACCCACTGATCTCGTGTGCGACGCAGAGCACCTTTAACCACTGCGCCACATGCTCTCCTATCTCTTGATATAAAAACGGAAATTCCACCGGAAGTCCAAAATTTCTTCACCTCGGTTTGGTTTCACAGCTGATACCGCCGGTTCAACATACTCGAAATCGTATTTTGAAACAGCAGCATAATTTGCGTCATCTGCACGCAATCGTACCTAAATTCGTATCATCCAGAATTTTTTGCTTAACGTGCTTTTTTTAGCAGTGATATGACGTTGTAACTGTATACCCAGTAATGTGAGTGACATGTAAGACTTTGACTCTCTGCGAAGTTAAACCCGCGCCTCATCCTTACCGAGGGCGCGTGCTAACCACTGCACTACCAATGCTCCTAGCCTGCTATGGCTCTTTTTGCAGTACAAAAGTAACGATTCTGTCAACAATCATCGGCAACATATTGGCTTTGAAAACAGATGGTGCAAACTCTCACCCGAGAGTCAAAGTTTTTGCATATAACTCGACATTATTGGGCTCGTATTACTTTAAGAAGTAGGCTTTACAGCAAACATCACCTTTTTGGAAGAAAAAATCATTGTGCTGGCAAAAACTCAGCGGACTTTTTCGTTTTTTTTTGCAAGTTCATCCCGTTTTTTCAACAAATAAAAACAACAAATGGTTAACCAAAGTAATCCCTTTCAACTCCAATCAATCCTTACCACTCTTCCGACATTTTCGTGATTCCGTACCCGTAAATCCGAGTGTCTTTTTAATCAAAGAATACTTCAAGTGCTTCGGCTACGGAGACGTCAATTCAATTTAGAACAATAATCAATTGGAAATTATTTTTATTTGATCGCCTATTGCGGTGTTATGATGTTTTCAATAAACCCAATGATGTAGAGTGGGGGGTGCAAAACCGTTTGCGTCAGCTGGGATTTGAACCCAAATTTTACTCTTTTCGGGAGCATGTGCTGGCGTCGGTGGTGCAACGGTTTAGCACATGCTCCCGAAAAGAGTAAAATTTGGGTTCAAATCCCAGCTGACGCAAACGGTTTTGCACCCCACTCTACATCATTGGGTCAATTTAGAACAGTTTTCCGGTCAATTTCTTGTGTGCGGCCGGTTTTTTTGTTTGTGCGTCAGATCTCCATTTGAATCCATTGTCAACGATGAAAAACTGCAGTTTATACCAAGTGTTCCGTCACCCTAAGCCTCGTTAATCCGGCAGAAAGTCTCAGCAGCACTTCAACCCAAACGATACTCGTGTAGCATCTACAATCGTTCTTACTCTTGGGACAATTTTATCTTAAACAGATGTATAAGTGTTTTATATCGAAATCCTTAAATTCATAATCGAAAATAATCAACAGGAACGAAAAAGTGCGGAAGACCTCTTGCCAACCCAATATCTACGCATCTTAAATCATCAAGAGCACTAAGCAAAAAAAAAAAAACTTTTCGGAAATAGATTTTCTGCAAGCGTAGCAAGCATTTGCGATCGACATTAGGATTCCACTCAATGACCACTACGAAGTAAATTGAGCTCGTAATTAGAAGCCGTTATTACAGGGACCTGACGAAGTTTTTCATTCACAAACAAGACAAACTTTCCACTTCTCGAGCGCTAAGATTTTTCAATGTCAGTGGAAGATAATGGACTAGATCTAAAAGATGTACAGACTTGTAGAATAGATAACTAACCACAATGGGGCCCTTGCTGTTCTTGATGGCCGCCTTGCCCGTTTCACAAACAATTTCAGTTGCTGGATGATATTCGGAAGGAATAACAGTGCACTGAACATTTGCCACAATGACTGCACCTGAGACGTCTTGATAGCGTCGACCGAGATTCGAGCCAATGATCCGCAACTGTAATAAGTTTGGATGCAATTTTTCTTGAGAATTGGTATCATTGAGCATTGAGGAGACGAAAAAAGAAAAAGAAAGTACCTTTGTCCTTCCTCCAACTGGGCCTTTTTTCGGGTTGAAATCACCGATTGTAGGATTGGCACAAAGTTGTGTGCTGTTCAGCCAGTCTTGTGACGATTTTATCAGGCAAGCTTGAGGTCGAACACATCGGGATTCTGGCACACACCACCCACAATCGTACTTCGACACGTCGAGGGTCAGACACTGGCCACAGTTCGATGCCAATTCTTCGCATTTGTACACCTAAAGAACGCTTAGATGTAGCCACATCACGGATGTCCCAAGAGGTATTATCCATTAAAACGACTCAGAAAAAACCCGTTTGGCTGACATATAAAACGTAATTCATATTTCTTTCTTGCAAGTCAATTACGAAGTTGTTGTGATACAATTATTACTCAAACAGCTGAAGTTTCGGCCATTTCACCTTCTTCAGTTCGGAAATATCAAGCTTAGCTGATTGGGTTGTAGACAACCCAATCCATTCAAGCTCTGAAGAAGGCGAAACCACTGAAAACGTCAGCCATTGTACTGTTATCACTGCTACTGCCACTTATCAAGCTCGCGTCGGTAAAAGTTAAGTCTCTAACACTTACATACGTTAATTATTCAAGGTCTACAGAGGTTCGATCTTCTAAAAGCTTATATCCATTAAAACGACTTCATGAAATGCAGTCTTGGCTAACATGAAGTACGTAGTCCACAGTCTTCTTTGTAAGTCAAACACAAGGTTGTGCAATACAACTTTATTCGAACATGAAGTTTCAGCGGGTTCGCGTTCTTTGAAGCTTGGAAAGATCAAGCAGCTGAAAGGGCAATAGACGACCTGATCTCTCCAAGCTCTGATGAAAGCGAAACGCCGATAATTCATTTGTTCGAACAAACTGTGCCGTAACAGCCTCGGTTTGGCTTACAGAAAAAGAACTGTGACTTTTTGAACAATGCTGATGTTAACAAAAAGTCGATCTTGGGAATAGAATACAAACCTGTGGATATTACACTGACTTGTCCGCATTACTGCATAGACTTCTACACCTATGTAGTATTTTTGAGAAAATCATGACCACTTCAAAAATCCTCTACCTCTACTGCGACTCCACCAAGATTATCCAGTCTATGTTTTCTCAAGGAACCGCTCGATGACCATAACACGTTAAACTCTACTGCTGCTGTTCCACCCGAAATTCTGACACCGTAATAATCGAAGTGCATTTCTTCACACCTACAAGTACGAAAGAAGAATAACGACCTAATTTCCATCCTATCCTCTGGAAAAAAAATCAAGAAAATACCAAGACAACACACGAAACTTACATGATGTTGTCATCGAAAGTTTTTATAGCTGGCTTCTCGTGTTCAATACCGCCTAAACGAAACTGACACCGAAAATCGGCCATGAATATTGGGTCGAGATTTTGCACCTGGAGAAGAAAAATTTCGCCTTGTCGTTACCAAATTCTCTATCAAAATCTCACCTTTACTGAGATATTCCGCCTTTCACCAGCTGCTACATATAGCATTGTTTGTGGCGCTACGATATGTGGACATTTTTGTGGACCTTTTCGACGTGAGTGACCGTCTCGCTAGAAACAAAACACTTCTACCTGCTCTGACTGCTTGAATGCTGGTCTATGAATCTCGTAAAAATGGACAAATCAGTCCGACAGAATGAGAACAAAACGATCGAATACAATATTGAAGTTGATCATTTCAGCGAAGGAACGAAGTTGATTGCAGACTCATTTACTCAGCCGACGTTTCCACGCGTTTCGTCTTCTTCAGAGTCGATGATATACATTCATTCGCCCTTGCTGTGATGTTCGTCTTCAATGTCGTTCGAGTCGGATCTATTTCGGAAGAGCACTGCCGAGTGAGTTTCTTGTTTACACGACGCACCTCTGGAGAAAACCCGACTCGAATGACAATGAAGACGATCACCACAACGAGGGCGAACGAATGTAGCTTATGATTCTGAAGAAGACGAAACGCGTAGAAACGTCAGCCGACTAAACGAGTCTTCCATTGACTTCGTGCTTTCCAAAGAGCATGTGGTTAATTTGTAATGCCAAAGAATCAAAGAAAATTTGGTTTTACTGTGTTGGATTATCGTAGAATAGCTCAAGAACGGACATTCAAACCGTTGACGATATGCTGCTTGCGACACTTGTCCTCCGTTAATTTGCCAGCAACACATTCATTCGACTCCAAACACCTAAGATACATACATATATAGAAGCTATTTTGGTAGCATATTACACTTAGGTTTGGATTTCATATATCAATTAAACCCAACTTACCAGTCACATGGAAATTCACTCTTCGCACATTGGGAACAAGTCGTGTATCGACTGCAGTCATAAAACGAGAAGTTCGTGGAGGCAACAGGAGTGATGCGACCTGCAAAGCAATTCCTACGGAACATGTCGATTTGTCATTCGAGGTACTGCTCTAGGTACAGCTTCACAATGTATTTCCTAAGCAAAGAGAAGCACAATCAGCAAAGTTAATGAACCAAAAAAATCGCCGTCGCTTTTGACCAAGTCGTCTCTTCATTCCCGTGTGCGTGTGGCGCAGTGGTTGGAGGTGCTCTGCGACACATACGTACTCTTGATCGACGACTCAATCCTGCGCCCAAAGCTCAACTAGCCTCCCTCCCTACGGGGTCAGTGATTTGGTGTCGGACTTGTCTGAGATGACGGCAGCACTGACATCAGTAGGCGATCGCGAGTTATTGTGAAGGCCAAATATTCATTCAATCATCTCCAGCGATTTTTGGTGAAATCGAAGCCAGGAGTAATCCCTCATATTGATCAACGCTGAGAGCTTCGTCCCTTTTTTACCGTCTCCAGTAACATGATACTTGAAGTATACAAAAACATGACTACCTTCTGCTACTACGCTCAGAATAACTCGATGATGGGAACTGTTCGTTGGAATCATCGGTATACGGTTTATAGGTGGCGTGGCACATCGCAGGGTTCTACAAAAAAGCCGTTAAATTTTGAACGGAAACGCTGCCGGAATATAACTGAGAGGTCCTCACCCATCACGTGGATCTTGTTTGGCTGGCTCACTGTTTACGATCCTTCCATCAGGGAAAAGGAAAGAACACTGTAAACGACCCTTCGTGTCACCCATGTTCTCCAAACTTACCTGAAAATATACCATGATACGGTCTTTTGAAATCATTTGCGCTGAGGAGAAGCTCCTTTTTCGTCACTTACATTGAGAAAGTCGGCAGTCGTTATCTGAATTTTGTCAGGTAGAACGCCTTTGATGCTGGAAAATAATACGATTTCAGATGATCTACGACTTACGAAAATATTTTGGTGCTGTTTAATCAGATAGATCTTCCTAGACACTTGAATAAGTAGCAATTTTTTTTCAGTTCTGTGTCAAATCTTATTTCGAAGCCCACTTCCTCAAACTTACTTTGGACAGCGGTTGTTCTGAAAATCGAGCCATCCGCTGTTAGTTTTCGGCAAAACTCGCTCGCAAGTGTCCTCCTCAGTACATATGCTATTCTTCACACACCATCCACAAAACGGGTCTCGCTTTGATAAACAAACAGTGCACGTCGACGCCGCTTCGGCGCAGTTCGAGGTTCTCATTTTCACCACCTCAAACAATCTAAGACACATTTTATCAAAAATACATCAATGTACTTGATGTCTGATAACTCTAGTAATGACATAATGATATCAATACATCAATTTGCAGTGTGTCGTTTATCGAAAATAGAGTAAACTGACGGTCAATAGAAAAGAAAATGCACGCATTGCAACCTCTCCTTACAGCGCAAAAGTTTTTTTTTGGAATAACAGAAACGTCTCGTTATAAATCTCTTGTATACTAATCAAGCGCGCGTGTATTGCACTAGTTGTAGGTGCACTGCAGTACCTAAATGGAGGTCACATTTGATGATGTTGAGGGATAAGTTAAACTTTGAACCTCAAGCGAGAGTTGAGCTCGCGTTTCACCTCTTCCGTGGGACTCCGGAAATGTGAGTTCAATTCTCGCCCGCCGTACAAGGTTTCCATGTCACCCAGCAATTTGGGATATGTAATTATACTATTATAACACTGCTAAAAGATCAGCCAACTAAAGAACTCTTGACAATAAGTGGTCAAAAGTTCATTGTAGCTCTTTGAGCGAATAAAGCGCCATACCTACGAAGTCGGAAAATCGAAATCAGCCTTGTCTAGGACAAGAAAAACGATGATTTGAAAAACTGTTCAAATGATTGGTATTATATCAACCTCCAATTTTGGCGTATAAAGAAAAAACATATTTGGAACATCGGTACGCCATTACATATCTACTTAGATGGTATTAGTTTGGTACAAAAGTAAATGCCTTTCACGCTTTATGTAATTCAAATGAACAACAAAAAAAATAAAATCAAAATAAAAAACCGCAACTACTTCTCCACCAATCTAACTGATATGCATTTGGGTACCTCTTCAATGCTTAATTATGTCCAACGCATGGTGCACTAGGGGATGAATAAACACCTAACGTTTTATTCTCTAGCCCCTTCTATCAATCAAATATCATTTTGTAAGTGCTGTACACTCGACAAAGACCCTTTATTGTCATACTTTTAGAAGATGATAAGTGCTAATGAACACGGCAGGCTATTGTGTCACGAACATTCGTGCTAATGCATATGCCTGCTAGTGGCACTAATATTCCCCGTACATCGGTGCTTCACACTACTAGCACCTCTGTCGAGCACCAACCAAAATAGATCAACACATTAACGATCGGATGGAGCAATTTTCAGCGTGGACCTACTAATAGTTATAAACGCTCTTACTACTTCATTTTGATATTACACCGATATAACAATTATGCGTCGGTGGTACAACGGTTAGCGTACGCTCCCGCAAAGAGTGAGATCTGGGTTTGAATCCCGGCTGACGTAAATGTTTTTGCACAGCATTCCACATTATAGGTATTGGATACCGATATTAACAGGTTGCGGAGAAAGTTCCCAGAATTTGCCCACAACTTCAACATGTTCGCATGTTTTATATGCGATTTTCACCTGATTTGAAAGCTCGTTTTCTTGCGCATCGATTGATATATAACTCTTCTACACTGCCGCAAGATGGAACTGAACCGCGAACAGAAACGACTGTTGATGCTTCACGAGTACAAAGTGGGCACAAATGCCGCTGACACTGTTCGTCGAATCAATGAGGCATGGGGCGAAGGAACTGTTGGAAAGACAGCTGTCTACGATTACTTCAAGGAGTTCAAGGCAGGAAATGAGGGTCTGTCTGATAAGCCACGATCGGGACGTCCACGAGAAGTCGACCGCCAAGCAGTTCTTGACCGAATCGAAGTTTTTATAAGCTAATTCCGGAAACTTTCTCCTCAACCTATTATCTATAGGATTTATTTATTTAACTCCCTTTTAGCAATATGATGATGTCGTAATTACAAATCCAATAGTGCTAGTGATATGATGCCTCAAACCTCAAGAGGTAGTTAAACTGACGGCTATAAAAGCAAAAAAAATCAAGAAATCTACGATTATATTTATCGAACTACTGTCGGCCTAAGTGGTTTTAATGCCGATATTTGTTCATTAGACCAAGCTCGTCAACGGCTGGTTGGACAGCTTCAATAATTCACATCAAAGAAAGAGCATTAATAGGATATGTCGAAGAAAGAGAGGTAGCAAAGCGGTGACCTCGCTCAACTCCTAGCTTTTGTGTCAAATTTTCTATAACACTCAGCATTCTCGAACTTCATTTTAATACTACGAGATGAATCATCAAAAAGTCACTGAATTATATAACGAACAACCGTTACATCGGAAAAAAAGACCTTTGATTTTGTAACGCTTAGAGTCGTACTTTACATATTAGTGACTTAGATACAAACACCACAGATGATTGCAATCTTGAGGAAGACTGATGAACCTAGTTCCAAGCACCAAGTTGCAGTGAATGACTTCAAATCCCTCAAAAGACTAAGGAGCATAATACTGCGCATTTATATCGCACATACATGAAACTTCTGAAAAGTACAGTTTTCAAACCTCCCCTGCAACGATGAAAAGCCACAAAGATGTAATGTTCTTAGTATAATCCTTTATAGGAGAAAAGTTCTGATCCCTTTACTAATGAATGCATAAACAGCTACTTTGGCTTCGTCAAAGAACCTGTCAACATGAGCAAATATTGCGTCAGCGGCCGTCAACAACTGGACGGTGAACGTCAACAAAACTTGACGTTATACCATAACATTCTCCCAAGCACTTTGACAGCAGTGGCGAAAATCACGTAGCAAAGCGGCTTATAAAAATGTCATCCAACAACTATTGCAGAAGTCTACTACGGAATAAACAGGCAATGCAAAGGAATGCGATGTATCCACCTTTTTCACCTACCTACTCTTCTTGTTTCAACATACGCGTCAAAAACCTGACCCCTACGTGAGTATAACGGAGAATTACTTACTGTTATCGAACACAGTCGAGATGTCGATCTTAAGAGTATCCCGCCTTATGCGAGTGAGGAAAAGGATTGGAACCTGACCTATGCCAACGATGAAAATTTGAAGACCCTGTTCCACAATGCTGAATTTAGTGAACTGAAGGGAATTATACAGCATTTCGAAGACACAGTAGAAAGAACGTCGACTCGATGGTCAGAATTCTGAACGAAAACCCCAGAAGGAAAATATCATGCTTAACGCATCCCAAAAGCAAGGAGAACCCACATGACAACTTTTGCAGGTCACAGGGAAACATAGGCTTACTGAAGGACGCTAGAGTCACTCGAAGATTAACTAGACGACAGATGATGATAAAAGAACCTAGTTAATGTACAATACATCACGGTAAATGGCTCGATTTGAGACCCCGGGCAAGTCTGCAGAATGAAAGCATACTTGTCTATGGGTATTAATAAACTGCGTAACGCCTCTTCTTCCAAGACACTTGAGTTTGTCAAAAATCCTACACTAATTATGAACTGAAACTGCTATATGCGTTTTTTACCACCCATCAAGCATTCGACTGTCACTTCAATGTCAAGTGATCTTATCACATGACGTGCAGAGTAACATGTTCGAAGCCGATGTCCTTATATTCAGAGGATCGGTCAAGCCGAAAGGCACCTGCCAATGATGAGCCCAAGAACACACCGAAACGTACGTCTAGCACCATAGGTGCCATATCATACCTCATGAAAGGCTTAAATTAAACTATCAAATTATATTGAATTGAACTTGTTTCTGCGGATAAGAGAAAGTAACGTTATGCTTCTAAGCATTACTTTAACAAAGTTCTGAAGTATGTTAACACAGTTCTTTCCTTTCCAACAGCAATCGTGCTATTGCATAGTTTTCCAAGTCATAAACCAATCCGTTCAACAAGCGACACATATTTAGCGACCAAGATAACGTATTCTAATTAAGAATGTTAGCCGGTGCTCAAAGTGCACTCAAGTGGAGAACCGCCGTCTACTAATTGAAAGAAGCCACCGCCTCATAAACCCCGGACAAACTAATCTCCTTCCATTTGTTAAAGTATGAAATACGAGCAGATGTTTTTGAATTTTTCAAACTTTTGAATATGAGCAGATATTTCCTTTTCGACATCAGTTATAGTGTAATTCGCGTGTAGAGGGATGTTTAGAGCCAAACTTGAATTTGCTGGGATCTACGAAAAACATCAGTTTCTAATCTTTTCTCTTGCTTCCGGAGTAATATGGACATATTATGTTGAGGTCGAAATAGAAGAAATCCCACACTGAATCACGACTTCGTTTTATAGAAAAAAAAAAGAATTATAAATTAAGAACACATGGACCCAGGACAAAAATCGTCTAGTGAATTTTCATAATATTTCATGGGAAAATCAAAGCATGCCTTGACTTGAAGAATTTGCTACTCACTTATCCCAATTTGCAAACGATTTGTCTTTCGATCAACTCACTTTGGTAGGTGTGAGAACGTAGGCGTACTGTCCATCTTCACTAAAATCCAAGTCAGCTAGAATAGGCTCATGATTTGACGAAATCTCCTCAGTCGCATATATCTCAGCAGTTGTTGAATCGTGAATGTTCGCCTAGAAAATACAAACAATAGACAATTCTGCAAATTAGGTTTTCTAAGAAAAATTTTTATTATCCTCAAAGGTGCTTTAACAATACAATAGGCTATTTCCTCGCTAACTCGAGCGCTTAGGGCCCTGAAGACCTAAAAAATTTGAAGAATAGACTTGCCTATAAGTATAATCTTAATCATTCTTAAGCGCAAACATTCAAAAATCAGTCAATTTGCCGTCCGAGATAGAGACTAGACCACAAACAAAGAAAAAGATTCATAGATAAAAAAAGCCACAAATTCATCTGGCAGACCAGAAGTGCTTTTATCTTGTCGAAACATATCCGCAGACTTTAACAGCTCCGATCTAGTTAACAGAATTTTGAAATCTGCAAGTTTCTGTTTGATTTAAAGCTCAAAATATCGTTGCAAACGTGTTACCAAACGGTCCCACCGGTTATGAGCTACTAATCTCGACAAAATTAGCCTTAATAGAGAAATTAGATCAGGGTTGCAAGAATGCATTAAATCCTAATGTACCACTCATGAGGTTCTGATCATTTCAAGATGTTGACACATAGATCCAGATGGGATGGGTAACGCCATGGCTACCAGATGAATTTTATACAAACTATGCTTAATGCTTGAAGTAAAGTTTGAGTATCTGGTGGTCCATTTAGTGTGGGCAGTTTCCATATTTTCTTCCAAAACTGATTAGATATTTCTACGTTTTTTGATACAAAAAACTGAACACTGGGTTTTCTCTGTGGCTACTTAAGCTTGAACTCACGGGCCTTCAAATTCCAAAACTTCCACACAAAACATCCTTCTATACATATGATGGGGTTGGGACGTTCACTAGACTCCGTAAAAGCAATATTGTCAACCGCTCTTTCCCTGAATTCACTTGCTTCGCGGGAATAGCATCATTACGACGCGAACACACGCGATTATCGAATCTCCGGCTGACCGCCGCTCCGTCATCATGCAAAGTTCGTCTGAACGACGACGATACATATGTGGCCCTCGAAGCTTAAACAAAGCCTGCCAACCTCGCTCAAGCAATCAAATGGATTTCCGTAACTTTCAGTTATAATCCACAATAACGTTACTTCACAACAGTACCTAAAATGGAGTTTCAGGATAACCTACCAGAATTATCTCTTCTTTAGTAGAATATTCAAGGAAAGTAAAACGAGAGAATGCACGTAGAAAGTTTAGTAACAAACACTTTCTGTCTCATCTACTGCCAACATTGACACTAAACAACTGCTAGTGTATTTCCTAGGAATTCAGTTTTTTTTTTCTTTGATTACTGCCTATTTCACAGCGTTGTAATGTTCCACATACATACTTAAAATGATGAAAATGGTCAGCAAAGATTCGACCTCAGACAGTACGTGCTTATCCAACTAGATCTGTTAAAATGTTGGTTGCAACAGCTACGATAGGGATACATCAAAGGCATAGTGGTAGCAAAGCGGTAGGTCTCAGTGGTGTAGTGGTAGTACGCGCCTCGTTAAGGTTGAAACGCGGGTCTACCTCGCGTCTGAGGTACAGTTCTTGCTTACCACTCAATTCTCTCAGGTGTTAAGAATTTGTTAAAGCAACCAATAAAGACAAAGTTGGGAATGAGACAATAGTTTTTACCAGAAATATGTTCGATACAAAAATAGAACTACTGCGTTTTCTACATCAATCATCCACAAGCGGGTGAATTACTAGGGCTTTGATAAGTAGACACTTATAGTTTGTTGATTCTATCCAACGAACTTTTTCTAAGATTCAATGAAAGATGGAATTCTGCTATAACAACCAAAGAGTAAAAGACATCGACTTAGACGCTGCTCATACATAAATCAGACCCCGTCGAAACACGATTTCAAAGCAATCATAGCCACTCAGAAAGCTACGTTCGAGTTAAGCCATCCAAGCTACATGAGAATCCTTAATTCTACTGCTTTTACATGAAAGAAAATGTGACAAAACAGTGGTCTTGAAGGAGAAGTGGCAACTCTCCCTCCTTATTAGGAGTGAGACTTGGGATAAACTCTTATCAGGATCGGAAGTTTTCCATATCACTCAAGAACTTCAGATTAGGTGATGTACGTCGTAAAAACAAATTCGACATCACATCAGCCTTGAATAACACTATAATTCAATTGACCGGATAATTGTGTCCTTTAGGTTAGATCTCCTGAGACCTGGACAGCCAATATTAGATCCCCGTTCATGATCCTAGCAGAAAAAGTCGAGATCAGAACCAAGATATTATAAGTAGTCAAAATATTGCTGTTGATCAAATGAAAGGAAAAGATATGGATCAAAATAATGGATTTAAAAGACCATTCAAAGATAGACTACAGTCTTTTCAATTATTACCACGCTCATAGACATAACAGCCATGTATGAATCCTCATGTGTGATTAATAATAGTTCATTTCCACTTATAAACAAGCATGCCAGTCTAACAGTGAAGTAGACTAAGTAAAATAAAAGCGGTGAAAATTCTTGATCATCGAGTTCTTTTTCTAAATATGTCTGTTTGAAAAAGCTTGAAACAGCACTGATAATTTGTTTTTAGCCTTTCCGAAGTCTAATATGGTCATCCTCTAGTGTTTGACGTACTTTTCGGTGCTCTCGCACACTCCATCAAGTAGCACATGCCTTTCAGTTCAGCCGTACAACTAAGAGTAGTGGCGCCGAGGATGTACCACTACTGCACGTCTCAAGTGAAAAGATCGCTTTATGTTGCGGTTTTGAATGATTTTCAGTTGACTGCTTACGGCTGCTAAAAGAAACAGTCGATCAGGAAGGTTTTGCTATATGCGTTATACAAGCTGTGAGCAATCGACTGAAAATCACTCAAAACCGCAATAATAAGTGATCTTTCCACTTGACGTTCAGTGATACATCTTCGGCGTCGCTAACCTTAGTTGAAGGGGTGAACCGAAAGAATGTACTACTATTGATAGAGCGTTCGAGGACACCGAAACGTACGTCTAGCACTAGAGATGCCGCACCAGACCTCTGAGAAGCTCAAAATATTCTATAAAATTACATTGTATTTTGGAAGAGGTTTCAAAGACAGTCGATTAGATAGGTACAACAGAAGTGTTTTGGAAAGATTGTGCATGCCAAAGAAGTACAAAAAGCCCTCCTTAGGTTTTTAGAGTTTTGCACCTCTCAAGCAATCCAGATTTCGAAAAGTCACAAGAAGTTATCGTGAAAACAGCATGATTATGTATAAGCTTACATAGAGAGCAAGTAGGCATTTTTTTTACTAAAAGGGTAAAAAGGTTGTTGTACAAAGCGAAATATAATAGATCTAAAAGAAAACAACGAAAGCTTGAGGATGATCAACACACCGTGCAGAAGCCATAAGCATCTCACCTTCAGTATGCGTCCATCATCTGTACCTATAAATGCAACGGTCGCACCTCTAGTGGTGTTCACAGCGATTGCCGTGAAATGAGCATCGTCGACTGCCAGTAACGGCACAGCAGATATTGGTTTCCCACCACCTTCAAAAGATACTAAGTAATTGAGTATCAAGTTCAGAAGATATGATACATACAATAAACAAGGAAGTGGTTCGATATCCTCCAACAACATTCTATTGCCATGAATTAACAAACGCCTTAACTCGGCTACCTTCTAGATTTCACGAAGAATTGTCTCGACCACTACTTTACGTCATGTTGAAGAAGACAAAATCTTCAAGCAGCAAGCGAAGAAAAAAATAAATCCAAATATACATATTTAGAAGGAGTCTTCGGCGCGAATGATTGACGGTGCCTCGCAACTCACAAGTGTTCATTGACTTGTGCAAGGGCAAACCAGCTAACCCTCGATATCTCTGAGGTCGGTAAATTGGAACCAGATTTGTTTAAGAGGGATAGAAAAAGCTGACTGGACACATTATTAGGCCTTTGCATATCAAAGTACATTCAAAGGAGAAATTTTATCACTTATATTACTTCTATTGTAAATAAATGCTTAGAATTTGATCAACTTAGGGAATTTATACCCTTGCCTCCTTCATATACTGGATGTTAAGAATAAATTCAAAATTTACAAAGCTTTTCTGTGAAATAAATTTTGGAAAGATTTGAATCCAAACTCTCCAAAGTTGAACTACAAACTTTTATATTTGTCAAAATAAAGAGGAAACCAGTGTTGGAATTCTGAGTACAAAATCGTCTCCAATATGACGCTAACAATAGTCAACTCCAAACGAAATATACATTTCAAAAGAGAAAAAAGAAAAATTTCCACAATGAGAGTAAGCTTTCACACACACACAGCTGACAAACTAGCATCGTTTTTTATTCTAAACAATAAACGAGATTGTGATTGTATAAATTATCCAAATTATCCATAGTATTTTTAATGTATCAGGTATTCTTATTATTAACCTCGTGACATTGAGCTTAGTTAGTCAACAGAGAAAATATTATCTATTTGTATTACATTTTTTAAGACCAATTGCAACATTACAACTTCGTGTCCGGCTTAAAAAAAAACTATGAATCATCAAAAACGTGGACATTCATAGATAGTCGATTTCAAGAAAACGTCTTTATTTTCTCAATCTCGAACATGGATATTACCATGCTTAAGTGAAAAGACATCTAAGCTATATGAACTGACCAGGAGCCCGATAGCTCAGTGATTAGCACACGCCACCACAAAGGGCAAGACGAGGGCTCAACTCCTGCGCGAATTTCAAAGCTTCACAAATCACCCAACATTTTTGGACATGTAATTACAAAACTACAATTACAATTATAACCTAACCTTGCTTATAGATAACCTTAACAAGCTAGAAGAGAGCGAAGACAACGCATTCAGTTTTTTTTTCGCTACAAAGCATATAGATCCAAATACCTGAGATTCCCAGATGAAAGTGTTCAAAACTAACGCCACGTAGTATAGACAGAGACGACTATAGTGATAGGGGATACAGAGGAACGTATGATAAAACAATTGGAATTGGAAGGAAAGGCACCTCTTGTAGTCTTATCCATTATGCGCACCCTGTTTCAAACCCTTGCGAAAAAAGCGTTTTCTGCCTAGCCTCTGGGTTTTGATATTTACTTGAGAGCTTAAATCACGATAATTTCAACGATTTACTACATTTTTTGATCGGTCTTTAAATGCGCTGTTATAATGAAAATATAATTTTGTACCATACTTGAGCATTTTTGCTAGATCGTCTTTTTCTTAGACTTTTAGCAATTATTCGATATTTTAAATCTCGACAATCTTAATGACAAACTTGATTTCTAAAGAAGACTCCATAGTGCGCTGGAGCAACCAAATCAAAATTGCGTTTCGCCAATTGGAGCCTTTCATTACCTACACCGTGTTTCGATTCCTTGAGAAAATCACATTCATCGTTTAGCCTTAGAGATTTAGTAATCTTGTGATAGCTTAAATCTCAAAAATTGCAATGGTGTATTTTATAACCAATGAGTGCATTTTATTCCCGAGATAGCCTTAGTTCGCTGTGGCAGTATGATTAGATTATGTATCACACACATTTTCTCCGGATAAAGCTTTTCCTTTAGACTTTTAGTAATCAGTCAGTAGCTTTGATCTCGACGATTTCAATGAGATACTAGGTTTCGAAAAAAACTCTCTAATGCCAAAAAAAATCGAATTTCGTAAATAACCGTTACATATAAGCGCGGTGGATTTGTGTCAACGTCGCAAAATCCCATCCACATAGCGAAGCAAAGAGTGTGCCGAGTGTCTGGCCGTTACACCGCACTAAAAAAAATTCTTCCCAACTCAGTCCGCTGTTGAAATCGTCAAGATTTGAGCTAAGGAATGACTGAGAAAAGTCTACGGAAATAGCTTTGTCCAGCGAAAAATGCTCAAATGTGAAAAAAATTTTATATTTACTGTTACAGCGCCCTTATGAGAAGTAAGACATGCTCCGAAATTTCATAATTTCAGTAGACCAATAACTAGTGAAACCTCAAGAAGAATCAGAAAACACTTCTTTCCAAGGTACCGAAACAGCCTATGGATAACAAAAAAATACCTTTTTTGTTTACAAAAACATTATGTTCCATTCACATGCAATAAAACATAATTACCGATCAATCATATATCCTCTGTTGATTGAGCAAATAGTACGAGGTTAATAAAAATAAACCTAATAACAATAACAATTTAGTTCAAAGTCAATGATCACCGATATTAGTGTTCACGTCCTGACCGCACTCCACATCTTTCCATGACAGGTGTGTTGGCTTACATTTGGCAGTGGATTTGAACCAAGGAAGCTGCTGAAATTCAACGAGTATTGAATTCTCTTAACATATCACTACATATAATCGGAAATAATTGAAGAAAACACCTAGGTGCAGATCAGATCATGCTGAGTGATACAGAAAACTTCAAACTTCGGGCAAAAATTGAACCCAAGTCCTCTTCTTTCCAAGGATGAGCTCAACTCCCCGTCAAGGTTGAAGGTTTTGCATACCATTGAACATTATTGGATAGCCAGTTATAACATCATACCACTGCTAAAAAAGGGTTAAATGAAGAATTCTTATCTATTACCTTTGTGTATTGTCCTTTATAACAATCCATAATGTTTTCCTCAAATTTCTTCTCGATATGTTTTTGTATAGGATAGACACAAACCGCTGAGCGATGAGTTAAGAACTGAAAATCCTACGTTAGATAGAACTTTTTCACATGATACCATTCAATCGCTAAAACCAAAAACAGTAACGAAAGCGACTCAGACCCTGAACGATTTGATTGAACAAAGGTCGTACACAACTATCCAGAAATGATATAATCATAGGAACCTACGTTTCGCTGAAATGATGCCATTTCATCGGCAACGAACACAGTGTACAGAACTTCATCTCCTTCACTGAATTGAACAAAATTAGTATAGATAATTCATAGCAATCCACTTATAAAACGGGGAAAAACAAACAAACCATAGATCAAAAATAGATGCATTAAACAAAAACTTGGAAAAAACGCTTTACCTTATTCCTAAGGACTTAGCCAAAGTATAACCAGCTGTTGCTACGTACACATCCTGAATGAGATTGTAGTCGAGATCATCTTTCATGCACTCCAACGTCACCTGTAATCAGTTTGAAAGATAAAGAAGAACTCACTATCGGTTTTACCCTATTTTTTATCGATTCAAACGGCAACATCAAGTAAAATTCAAAGCAAACAAATACGTGCAAGAAAAGTAAGGTCTCAATGAAAAATAAAGATGGCACAGAAAAGCTATACATTGGTACATATCCTAGACTGTTAAGTGATGTGCAGAACTCACAACCCCACGCGGGAGTTGAACTCGCGCTTCACCTATATACTGGGGGAGCAGGCTACCACTGCACCATCTAGTCCACGTGGTCAGCTGTCAGATCACTTGGGTTTAATGCCAATATCTGCTTACCCGATCAAACTACTAAGTTGTTCACTGACAGCTGCGAAAGTCCATATCAACGAAAAGATGCTAACAAAGCAGTTGCTTTTGTAGTGTAGTGGTAGCACGTGTCCCCGACATGGGAAAATCGAACGTTCGATCCCCGCTCTGGGTTGGGAAATTTCGACACTACTCAATATTCTTGAGTTATAATCCTAATATCACGACACTGCTCAAAAATCGGTAAAATGAGGTGATTACTTCACCTCGGTATAACTATAAAAGTGTGAATCTCCAGTACAGACTCGAACCAGACGCGATTGTATTGGTGCATCTTCACCGAGCGTTTTACCTTGTCGAGTGGCAAAATAGGCAAACTTCCCAGACTGAAATCCGCCCACGTAGTCGATCCTAAACAGCTTTTTCCTCTTTCTTACTTACTTACGTTGGAAAACGACTGCTGAGACTCAATAGTCTTTCCACTAGTTCAACTCGTTCACAACTAGGCTACAGCATGCTACAAAACTCTCAAAAAGGTGGAAATATCTCAATTCGAAGCAAAAAGAAAATGCTTTAACCACGAAAAAAAGCTACATGTCTTGAATTGTGGTGATTCCCAATCCCACAAACCTATAAGTGCTCCGAAATTTTCGTTCGAGGCTGATTTCCGTGCCAGTCGCCAGGCCTTTGTCTGCCAATTCGAACTCCTTTGCTTCGCCATCACGATCACGCGACAACCGCAGCGAGGTTATTGCCGGAATGTCATCACGAAACAGCTTAAACATCATCAATGATCGTTCAGGTGAAACAGACATATACTCCTGTTTTTTCCTATTTACAATGTGACCTGAACGACAATTGTACTCACTGGTCCTCTGACATACGTAGTTCCCACGTACAGTACCGGATTACCAGATGGTCCAGTACCGACGAAGACAACTGCAGACGATGTGGCATCGTTAGCAATCATCGGCTCTGGAGATTCGACCTGTACATCGCTGATATTGTGAAGGTTCCTGAGGCGACATCTGCCCTGAAATTAAGAAAGTAGGAGAGGAGATAGAAAGAGAGAGAGAGAGAGAGAGAGAGAAAAAAAGAAGGAGAAGTTAGATCTAAGGATGCACAGAAACAAACTTGAAAAACACAACCTCCTTTTATATCAGTTATAAAAAGTGAAATAATCAGTTTCATATGGGTAAAGTCATTCATGGAACGGATGATACATCGATGCTGGATTCCGCTTATTAAGCCATCACAAATTACGAATGTAGTAGATAATTCACAGAAATCGCTAGATTTAAGGTAATGCTGCTAGTCGTAGGCACCAAAAAAAAATTTCAGCGATGTGATGCTGGGGCTCTCTACACGCCATATGAAGATGGGCAGTCCAAGTAACTAGTATTTCGACAAGGATAAAGGATAAATCTCTCGGTACTGATCAATCCCTGAGAGATGCGCCATGTATTCGTCTCCAATTTTTAACATCGTTTGAAGTGTCGCGGTGGCCCTCCGCTGTAACGAGTGATAATGACGCGTTTGTTCTTGCGATTCATTTTTGTTTCTCTAGCATTTATCCCAAACGCTTCAAGAGTTTAGCGCGTTGATATTTTTGATTCGTGCGCCAGGTTCGTGACGATTGCTTCAAAATCATTACCCTCGTGGCTTTATGCTCTGTGTGCACCTAGAGGTGTTAGAGGAGAATTTTTAAGTTCAAATCCTTCGCACCTTTCGCAGTTTGTTCTTTTTATCTGAACTAAGCGGGATAAAAAAGATATTCCAAATCATTCAAGTAGTATAATACATCGTACATCTATGCTCTGAAAAAGGCGAGTCGTCGAAACGTTTGTCATCGAACTGCCACTGTTATTACTGCTGCTACTACTTCTACCATAACCAACTCTCGTCAGCTAATCAAGACAAGTGTTTTTACGCTTTAAATATATTGATAATGCACCACATCGGTACAGACAACTCTGAAGAGTGAGCCGAAAAGAAACTCCGTGGATCAGGAAAACTACATAAGGCAGACTCAGGGAACGGAACGCTCCTCAAGTCATAACCTAAATTCTCAATACTTTTCTGAACCACCTCTTATTAACCCCAGCATGGGTACAAAGTATTTTTAGCTTGTTTAGCTTACACTAAGTGATTACAAAACCTTTCTTCGGGCTTCCATTTTGACAACTTCTTCTTCTTCTTTAAAGCCGCTAAGTTTCTATAGAGCAGTGTTGCACTTCATAAGATTCGACTCGCTGTGACCACGAAAATGAGCAATGAATCCACTCAAATCATTGCTGCTTCGAATAACGCGAAAGTGACGAAAGGTCAAACGAATAAAAAACTAATAAAATTCTCGCGCAAAGTACAATCCAAGTAGTTCATTACTGAAACCTCAGAATTTCGCCAACATTACGATCTGTTGGAAATTGCCGGAAATTATTGCCTTACTAGTGGTCAGATACCATCATGCTTTTCATTCACTACGCGGTAAAAGATATAAATAGACTTCTTTCCAAGAAATGAAATGTGTCACAATTCAAATTCGATAGTGCTGCTTTTACTTACTTGAAAAAGACTCGTACATTCGATCAACTGTGATGATTTGTCATAGACAGCCAGAGCTTTCGCATGAGAATTTGTCTTATGTCGAATTGCCGAACAGCTATCGTTCCGACCTTAAATGTGGTGAGAATTAATGTAAATTAGCAAAGAATAAACAAAAATATTTAATTATGTTCTCACGCTTCAAACTCGTTAAGATACAGTGCAGTAAAATCAAAGCTAGAAAAACAACTTTCAAAGACATCTTTACATGAGACTGGACCACCACCCATGGCGCCATACATCCAATCCAAACGTTACTAAGAAAAAAGTGATAATCCACTAGTTTACGAATGTCAGACACGACAATCCATCCTATCCATCATTATCCATCATCCATCATTTATTGTCGAGATTCAAATAAATCACATGGCATTGTTTAGCTTTTCTAAAACTAAAAGATCCAGTTCTTCCTCTCTAGATAAACATACTATCCGATTCATTTTTACAAAGTAAAATGCTACATTGACAGTTGGAGAGCTTCGTAATCGCTCATTCTGCATAACAATTAAAGGTCAACTTCGCCACCACAGACAAAGAGAGGCCACTACATGCGGGTGCGCTGACCCAAATATATGTTGTTGCTCTTCTCCCCGAAGTGGCATACTGTTCTCCACTCCGGTCAACCTCGCTCGCCATCTCCAGTGCCCTCCATACACAAGTGGTATAGGCCGGTCACGATTTAAGTAATCTCAAACAAATCCTTTCTGTCTTTCTCCTCTAATCTCCTACTCGAGATCTTTCTGTCGGCACACACTTTCTAACAATTCATGCTAATTATGCGAATTCATGCTAATCATGTCAGTCGACACCGAGAAAAAAAAGGCGGAATAAATACAAGTAATCTACAACTCGGAACACCACATTAGCGACCGCTATAGAAATGGAAGGAGATGAGAAATTCATTCACATGGTCTAAATTCCTTACCAAGGGAATTTTATTTTATTCAAAATCAATATTTGATAGCTACGTGACAACGTTGAGACGATGAAGACTTTTCTTATCGATAAGAAATAACACAGAACACCAGGGTTCTTCGTAATCGGGAATCTTTCACGCGTTAGCTCTCAGAAGCCATATCTTATCACACGCACCTCTTCAAAGAACATTTGAGCTCACTTTCCACTACCACTAAACTGACTCGGACACCTTGCAAGCGAATTTTTCAGAAGACCAGGTTGGAACATCGGGCACTAGTTATAGGTACAGAATGAATCGACCAAAATGTGGTCAAAAGAAAACCAGCCATATCCTCGCTAATTTCCTTTGATTTAGTACCAACAATAACGAATTCACAGTAGTAGAAATATGCTAACACTCAAAAAATCCCCGTAATCAACCATATACACTTACTTTATAGCAGGTGATACTTACCAACTGAGATATTTAGTTGGTTTACAATTGATAGATTGTCAAAAAAGACTTAAAAAACAATGCTCAATACCTTAAAAGACCAAAATTTCTCCTATAATATCCCATGAACATTGCTAGAATCAGTGTAGGAAATAGTACCATTACTTGATAGCAGCTCAAAGACATTACGTTTTACCAACAATTTAACGGATTAACCAAACATCTGCATAAATCTAATAGATAGTTTTGAATGATGAAATTCACTTTTCTTTCTTTTGCAACATTTCTTCGTTGTATCATAACTAAAAAAAGTGGTAAAGAGACATTTTATTCGAACGACGAAATCATAATCTTTTCCCTCATGCATGAGAAAAATTTTTATATGCAGGAAACTTCTGTATAGTCAGCGTCAATGACAAATCACCCGTATTACTCCTTCTTCGAATGCTTTACTAAGAAGGATAAGAAAGTACTACTTACTGAAGTGTGATAGTAATCCTCAAAATGCCCTCTCCAATCAAAGGGAACAGCAGGCTTCATCGAATTACACAGTGTCAATCGTCTGCTCCACTGCGGTTCGGAGAGAATGATTGAGTGAATTGACATGAAGGCGATGAGTCATTTCGACAGATGGCGGCGCTCATCCAAGAGAACTTATTATTCCGTAAAGTCCTTATTCAGCGGACACAAGGTGGTACCAGACGATTCACAGTACAATATAGACAGTATAATTTATGACACTTGCAGTGGCTTATGTTTTGGCAGTCTCGCCTTCTTCGGAGCTTCGTAAATGCGCTTGCATATTCGTTTCATCTGCTCTGGTTATGAATGTATTTGACTGAGTGAAACGCACATTTATTTGACCCTTCTAGGCTCTTAACGAAGGCGAAACCGTCAAAACGTAAAACATTGCAAATCTCTATATTGTATTGATTATATCGTCTATTAACAACCTCGTGTCCGCTGCATAAGAAAATTACAGAATTATTTGAGTACAGCCAAGATTAGTCGATAGACGATCATGGGAAGAGCTTACTATTACCAAGATTACTATCATAACAATGACCTAACGTCCGCATGTCCATTCATTTAGGAAGATCCTATAGAGAAAAAACCTTTTTCAATTTTGTTGTCATCAAATACATATTAGATTGATAGAATTACTTACGGAGAGCTAAGATTATATCTACTCGGTACTCCTAACTTCTCATTGTCTTGTAAAAATTTGTCCATCCACTTGGGATGGAAGCAATGTGAGGCCCATGGTGTGGGACTTCAACGGCCATTTCTATAATGTATGGCACCTTTAAGCTTCGCACTAGATGCGCCCATTCCGCTGTTAGCGACGAGAAAAAGAGGTCGAAAGATTTTCTTTTTAGAAAAAAAAAAACATCACATCACAAATGATTTGTAAGTACAAAGATTGTACGTATTCGACTTACTCAATTTTGTATCAAGAAAGAGATATTATTCGATATAAGGGACTGATAGAGATATTCAAACCGTCAACACATTATTAGATGGTACATTTTTAAGACAGAAGAAAACCAATGTCTAGATAAAAACGTTCCAATCAACCAATTTGCCTGCTTGTGGCTCATGACGGCTTGACAATGCTCAGGTAACAAATATTTACCAACACCAAAGTACTGCTAAAAATACTTGGACAATTGTTGAACTGTCGTTAAAAATATTCTATTATTTCCAGGATGATGAATCCTGACCTACTTTTACCTCCGTTCGCCTTTACAGAAATGATATCATTCTTAAGACTGATTTAATGATATACTGCCTCAGAGCACCAGTAATCGCGCGTAGAAAGAGGAAATTTCAATATTTTCCCACACATATGTAAAGTTGCTATCAACTCCTCATTAGTATCAGAACTTCAGTTACCGTCTAAATCTAGATTTTTACATTGAAATTTGTTGCATAGAAGTGTTCAGCTTTGATGTGGTGGTTAGGAGAGGCCAGCAATGACCATTATTACACAAAGCACGTGGCTATCCTTCTAACAACTATCAGACACTATTTGTAACAATATCGGTCTTGATTATCCGACTACATAATGGCAATTAGTAGTAATAATTTAGCAACGTACTCCCAACAACATTATTGACTGAATGGACTTGCGATAGTACACTTCATACCTGTCTACACGAAGTCAAAGTTTTTGGAAACTGATGGAAAAACGGTTTAAATGAGACAAACGATATGATGGTCGTCTTCCCAGCCTGATCAGAACATCTTCAACCTCATTTGTCAAATTTCGAACTCAAAGCGAAGGATTACATTAGCAGTTCCAAAACCAATACTTTCAACAGCTATGGTGAAAACTGTATTAATGATGAAAACTAGAAAAGAAGCGAGAACATAAATTATAAATCCGCGGATGCTGAGTGATATGCAAAACTTTCGACCCGAAGCGGGAGTTCAACCCGCGTTTCACCCACCGAACAAAGAGTGGTAGCAGAGCGGTGTCCTCGGTGGTGTAGTGGTAGCGCGCGTTCCTCGAATGGGTGAAACGTGGGTAGAACTCCCAACTGGAATTGACACGTATGCATATCATTCACCATTTTGGATATATTACCATAACGTCATGATACCATTGTTAGAGCGATGAACTAAATAATTTTGGAATTATGAATCATAAGGAAACACTATATCATCGTAAGTTTGCTGTACAGTTGTACCATTTAATCAGAACTCACAAGTTCTTCAAACGAAACACCATTCGACAAATATTTGCAATTTCTCAACAACTATTCTGAACTGTTACAGTGTCATCTCTTGCATGTAGAGGGGAAAGAATTGCAAAGAAAAAACTCTCATTGTCTTTCGAAAATGACAAATAGAGATGAACCATAACGCACTATGTAATCAATCGTCTCGGCAATCACAATTTTGTGGTGTAGTACTCTTTTTCGATTGCACTACTCCACTTCTCCTATAGGTTGTATTATTAAGAAAATCCGCAAAACACGAAATAATCACCATTGGGAAGCCTACATTCAAAAAATGCTAACTACAAGAGAAAGATATTTAAGCAAATTACCCAGAAAAATCTCACTGCCATTCCCGCCACAACCAGCTTATCTTGTGTTGAAACAAAAAAAAAAAACGAACATATAGTCCAAATTTACGTTAGACGGCATGGAAATTAACCATAATCGTTGTGTTAATGAACGAACGCCTGCCTATTACAAAGTATTTGATCTTAATTTGGCTTGCGTTTCAGTTGATTTATTCTTTTGTAAACAATTCTGTTTACCACAAAATATTTTTCAGGATTGGCTTGCGTTTTCGTTGATTTATTCTTTCGTAAACATTTCCGGTTAAACTAAGTGGTTACGTAAGTCTGGCTTTTACACTGTACGAACCGGATCAAAGAATGAAAAAGGGAACTAATCGTAATGATAAATTATTTCATGGACCAGCAAGATATTTTCGACTTGTAAATAAAGAATGTTGCTCTAATCACGAGAAAGCTAACCGCAATGCAGAAACCTGGAGACCAAGGGAAAGGGAGATCTTAATATTGAGTTAACATTACAATTATGCCTACTGAAAGACAATTACTCTCAAATTAAGGTGTTAAGAGTCATATGTTCACTAGTGATGAGAGAAAAACTCAGGGGAAAGAGATTTTGAAGCCCCGTCCTTTCTTAGACCACACTTCAAAACCAACAACTATATCACACATGTTTATTGTTAGCGCCAGATGTTGTTCTGTGAATAAACTCAACAACTGAATGCCCCTCCGTAGAGGACAAATTAGCACGTCTCACACAAGTGCAAACGAAATCCATAATATGTTAAAGGATTATTATTTATTTATTAAGATAAAATATTCTCTCAGAAAGGGTCGTAGACTTGTAGCGATGAAGGCAAACTGAAAGCATAATTATCACGTTAGAATGAAGACTATGCGAAATATGCTGATTGTCGAAAAGTAACACCACTTCGACCGCGCATAGCGCAGTTATTGGGGGTGCACCGCAATAGCCACGGTTTCGTTTGTTCAACCAATGTTCTGGAAAAATCAAGTACCTCACCTTCCGATTTGGTGAATTGATTCTAAACTTGTCTGGGAGGATAAGAAAACCGACTTTATATATTGATGAGCTACCGAAAAGATATTAATGAAGTTTAAATTGAAATATTAAATTCAATTATTCACTAACATTTAATAGTAATTAATTAAGATATGACGCGATCCTAAGGGATTGACTGAAGCCAAAACTTTCAACACTTGTTCAAAAAAAAAAGAGAAATCTTTTGGCAGGCAGCACAAGCGATTTTGCTCAAAGCATACGAACGGTGCTCTGAGAATAAAACGTGTTCGACAAAGTTTTTGTTTAGCAGTCCTTCATTCTTAGCTCTTGGTTTTCATATATTTCCCACCAAGACTGCCACCTGTTCATGAACACAGGTAGTAGTACCGTGATACGGTGAAAGAATGAAAACATCGTCTCTTCATGTGGTGGAGTTGAAGATAACACGATTAAAACAAAAACAACCGATGATTACAGAGTTCGCACCGAAGAAAATTTAACGACAGTGTAATCTCAACGTAATGATAATTAGTCGGGAACATCAAAGAGGATTGACGTCCTCTTTTATTTGGAGAGATTTTTCATCAAAAATATGGAGTAAATCATGAGTAGTTTCATCACATTTTAAATCAAACTTTACAAAAACCACAAGAGAAATGAAATGAAGATAATGACAGATAGTGAAACAAAATATTACAGACGCTTTTAGAGCAAACTGTAATGGCACAAGTTATCTCGTTAAAAACTCTAAATAAATTTTTTAAAGACATTCGTTGGAAAAGATGAAGCACAGAAAATATTAACAGCTCTAGCATATCCTACCGTTCCCTTATATACCATCAGACATATGTATCCAAGTCGAGATCCAACTTTAGAAGCTAAGTAGTAAGTTTGTGATAAGTTGGAAAGAAAATTGTCTAATCTTCACCAGCAATTTTAACACAAAATACGGAATGTCAAATTCGTTTGAGATCCAATATTGAAAGAATTTTTTTTTTAATCTGACATATCTAAGTATTCTTCTCCACAACACTGCTTAGGCATAACTGCAGCATATCACGAAAAGTTCTTCTCTTCCTTACTACTAACTAGCGTAATCCATAAAAATCCATTTGACCAAAGATCTCAACAAACTACGAGCCCACTACGGCATCATTAGAAAATCACGAAGCGAATTCCACATGTCTGTAACCCTTCACATCTCTGAAAGCGGTCACACTCGCATAATGAGGTTTAGTCAGTATTGCAGAACGCTTAATCCAGAAGGATCGCGGTTAAATTGGATGTGAGGGGAAGAGTGTGAATTGTGTTCTCACACAGTGGGAGACCGTCAGTGTAGCGAACTCTCCTCGTTCAAGGATAACCGGTGATGCAGGAGGTTAAAAGGCAGATGGAAAAATCGCCATGGATTGTCATGAGACATGAAACAGAGTTTACGAAAGATTGTAAATAGACTGCAAGATTAAAACAATTGGATCACTCTTGGAAAGTCCAGCATACAAGAGATATTATCAGTTCAATAAAGAGAAGAAGAACAGATAGAAGAGCTGAAAAGAAAAAGAGAAAGAGAATTGCATACGTGAGAGATATCGCTTCCAAACGACACCCCCGTGACAAACTCAATTTGCAAAGGATTTTTCAAAAAAAAAAACTCAATTATTTTGGCCTAATAACTCTAGCGATTTTCACGCTCCAATTGTGAATACATTAGGTTGCGTCTAACGACCCTAGCGAGACTAAGTAATTTTAATTCTGAAGAGGCCTCACTTCGAGTCAGCTCTTAGCATGCAAAAGTACGTGAATGAGGAAGAAGAAGATCGGAAATGGACACAACAATCGGTTTCAACAAACTTTATAATAGAACTTAGTAGAATTTAGCAAATATCAAGAAAGAAGAGGATGTCCACTAGGTACAGTATATCCAAGAGTAATCTCATTTACCTCCTTTACATTGATCAGAGTCATCCATCGGGCCTGTCACGGCTTCAACTCGCACAGAAAGATCAGGCGAATGCAGGTCGTACAGATAATTAATGCCTGCGACGTATAAACGGGTATTTGATGGATCCACAACCTAAATAGTTTACTTAAGAAAAGATAACAGGAAGAATTATCGAACTACTGTTCGTCTTTTGAGGACAACTAAGGTGTATTTCGTGACTAACCCAAAGCGCTATGAATTATTCAATGAAGAGAATTAGTTTCGTTTATAATTGAAAGCAGACACTATTAGGTCTTCTC
This sequence comes from Parelaphostrongylus tenuis, assembly GCA_019055375.1. Taxonomy (NCBI): domain Eukaryota; kingdom Metazoa; phylum Nematoda; class Chromadorea; order Rhabditida; family Metastrongylidae; genus Parelaphostrongylus; species Parelaphostrongylus tenuis. The sequence continues at coordinate 79,699 of JAHQIW010001582.1, forward strand.
ATAAGTTCTGGCACTAGAGCAATATACACCAAAAGTATCAATCAGATTTAAGATAGCTAAACAACACTTTTCAAGATATATACCATCAACTTGAACACATTTCTGCCAATTCTCAAGGAACAAATCAATACCGATTTGCGTAGAATTTCTGAGCTTTCTTTTGATACCAGATTTGTTATGCTTGCGCATTATGGGCGCTCAATGAAGCCTCTTTCACAATTTGCTGCTGTACGAGTACGAATTGGGTGCGATGCACAAACCACCTTCGAGAACATCAACCGTGCAGAGACTCAAGGATTTATGCCCAGACGATCAGCGTTTCTGTTCTTTGCGAGTTTCGTCAAATGGCTATGAGGTCATGATGAGGTAAACATGGACAAATTTGGTGCCGACAGAAAGCTCAGAAAATATTGCACAAAGCGGTATTGAGTTGTGCCTGGGAGTGGAAGATAAGTATTCAGGCTGATGTGCATACTCTGAATAGTGTTACGAAGCAATTTTATTCACTTCTGGTTGATAGATTTGGTGCTTATTGCTCCAGTGCCAGAACATACGAGGAGACCCAATACCATGATCTGGTATGTTTTCTGTGCCTCATAAATCAACTCAGAACACATCGCTTACGAATTGGATTATCGAGCCAAGCGGCTTATGCAAGTAACACACAGCATATTTGGCGTTCAGTAACGACAGCAGAGGAGGGGTCATCGATGTCAAACAAATATATTCGGACAGCCTGACAGTAAATAACTGCTTACCATTTTCTCGAACATCATCCCTTGATCAGCGCGTTTGTTATGGAATATTATCCACTCATCAGAGTGATAACAATAAACGGACGGAATCAACAATAATACTACAATATAATAGCTAATAGCTTGTGGTCTTCTTGATAAAATCTGCCGCCTACACCTTTGGTGTGGCACTTCACACAGCTCTGCACGATAATACATGGTGTCGATCATGACTGCTCATTGCCTAGGCATTTCTGATGACACCTTGGAATACAGTGTGCAGTCCTGAAAAACATCAATTCATTATGGATCGGCCCAAGGTGCGATTAGTAATCATCGCTCCATGAGTTCAAGATACGAGAGGAATAACCGAACAACATTGTAGGATGAACCTAATATATCTTCAAGTGAGCTTTTCACTATGACAAGGACTTCACTGTGATTAGCATAATATTAATTCATTCCAAGTGTAACTCCAAGGATGTAGAAGTACGGCTGTGAGCATTAGAGGAACATCCACGACCAAAATCATTTTCGCTTTTGGTCGGCTCATGGAATCAGCAGTCTTTCTCGCCATACTGAAGCCAATAAAAAAGTCGGTTGTGGGAATTACTACTCTGCCTTTCCCCTTCAATCTATTCAATCCATTGTACACACAGCCCCATAAGGCGCGGCAGTCTCTTTTCTTTATAGAAGCTTTGTTCGATGAAAATTAATCAGGCTTAGATCATGAGAGTAGCTTGCAGGAACTAGTTTGCTTTAGGTAAATCTCAAAAAATACGTGGAAATAATAGCAACATAAATACTCTCCTCAAAAATAGAAAATCGCAAACGATTGCTAGATAAAGAAAAAAAGCCCATCGGCTCTTAAAAAGTGCGTCTCCAACGGAAATGATACGTGACCTTCAATGCGACATCTATTTGATGAAATTAGACATCTGGATCATCGGTGATCTCGTTAGTAATTGATAACTCAAAAGGGTATCAGTCAGGTCCATTCGCGCCTCTCTCGCACAGAAGATGTTCCATGCGCCTTTGGTCTGATAGCTTTTTTGAAGCTTTGTTTTTTCCACAATATTTACTTATATGTATACATATATATGTATATATACATAGATATATCTATATGTCTACATGTGCGTGATATATATATGCGTATGTGTATACGTACATGTCTATATATGTAATGTACATATACATGTACATATACATTACATCTCCTAGATGATTTACTGCATCATCATGACGGGAAGGCGCTCCTGGGTGTTGGACTGCTAAACACAGCCCCTAGCAGGGCCACCCAAGCTGTAAAGGAGTACGACGTTTCCAGCTGCAAAGCACAGCTAAGAGTAAATCGTACGAGAATGGAATGACCGCTGCCTCAATAGCTACTAGTTGCACGGTGGTAATCTCCCTCTGATCCACAAGAGCTGGTGACTGGTCCAATGTGGTAAGGACCTGAGGAAGCCCCGGTTAGGCCACTTCAGGACTCCAGGGAAGAAAACAGCCAAACCAGCTAAAGCTTCCCTGTGCTGAGACCCGCACTATCAGTGAAAGCGGACCTTTCTAGTAACGTGTATACAATCACATCTGCAGTAAGAACTCAACAGTAGACAGAACTAATGGTGATAGTTCATCTGACCTATGTTGGTATAAAAAAATAGATAAGCACGAAAGATTTGTGATAAATTTTGCAATTGAATATTTAGGATAACCACGTAACACATTCACACGAAGGAAAGATTGATTCTATTTGATCCCAGTAGGAAATTATTCGGCTTTTCAACTTCAAACAGGCATAATTTCACGACTCTCATGAATTTCGTGGAAATATTCAAAATTACCAACTAGTCGGAGTTTCCCTTTCTTGGTAGTCATCTCGACAAGCAAAGAGATTGAACAAGTCTAATTACAGCAGGACAGAATGATGCTCCCGAACGTGTCCGTGATGTTGGATGATGTTGTCTTGCTGTTAACTTTTGGTTTCATTCATCTTAATGACAGTTCTTAGATTTAATTAGATGATACAAAATAGCTTAATTCTAGCAAAAATTGAATAATGCTGAAGAATGAAAAAACAGAAACTTTTTTATATATTTGTCAAATCAAGCTCTCTATCTCGTCAAATGAAAGTTTTCAATAATTATACTTAAAATTTAATCTACAGAAATCAAATCACTATTTATTATTACACAACTCGTAGATGCTTCAACAGAACTTTTGGAACAAGTAATATTTCATAATATTCCATAGACTCCAAAAAAATATGTATTGTGCTCATAACAAAGCCAATCAAGTGAAAGTTTCCTCTGCTCGGTCGGTGTTGTAAAAGGAGAGTATAGAGGATAAAGCGTTCAGCGTTGACCCCCAAGCCCTGAGGGATGCGCTATTCATCATACGACTTCAATAAGCATCGTTAGAGGTGACTATTATCCATTCTATTGAATGACTTCTGATGGCCCACCGCTGCATCAAGCAAGTGTTGTTACGCTCCTACATAAGTTTGACACCAGGTTATCGACACGAGGGATGGAAGGTTTATGAGCCAGGGTGCGGAATCGGACCAACGAACACGGAAGCACTGCAGGGCATACCTAATCTCAGCCCTACATGCGGTTTTGACAAAAATTAAAAATCAATTTGTGATGGATTCGAAGACGAAAATGAAGCGACTCGATGATTTTTGCGAATACATAAAATATTTCGAAATGTCTAGGAGACCGACTATTAATCTCGCAGTGATGAACCAATGTATTCTCAAAAGCCCGTAGCTTATCCGAAGTTTTTTCGGACACAAATATTAGGTCGTTCCATAAGATCTACCACTAAGGCAATAAACATCAAATCTAATGATCAAAATCGATTGAATTCCACGATTTTGTTGACGTTTAAATGCGTGCAAACATTTTGCATATAACTAACCCATATTTGCTTCAAGATAGAGCTGTCGTGAGAACAAATTCGCTTGCCACTCATGCACGAATGTGCGTAGGTGAAAATGCTAGTTAAGCGGCATAAAAGATTAATGAACTTCTAGCGGACAGCCTGAACGCGACTGATCCTCTAGACCGTTCCCTCCAGCTTTGAACTTCGCGAACCATTTCCTAGCTGTCCTTTCTGCAACCGTATCATCGCCCCAAGCTCCGTTAATCTTGTGCGCCGTTTGTGTCTGAGTAGAAAGAGAATATGGTCCCACGACAGCTACATAATAAAGCAAGTATAGGCAATTTGTATACCAAAATATTCGCAAGAAAAAGCGTAATTGAATGACAAAAAATCAAGCAATTTTGGGAAGCACCGCAACGACGAACGACTGTGGGCTATCATCAGCTCGAATCAATCGGCTCTGAAGAAGACGAAAGTATAGGAACGTCAGCCGAATAAACCTCGTTACCAACCTCGTGTAAGCTGAAAAATCCTTAAAGAATTTCCCAAAACATCTGTGATCACTATTACCGAAAGTTCGAAAATCATGTTTGTCCATTTTACGAGATTCTGGCAGAAAAAAAACCGATTTCTTCCAAAATTTGTCAATCAATGATAAAAGTGGAAGGAAAAAGTGTGGTAAATTGCACTTTTGATGATTGATGTCAGGTTGTTAAAAAGGTCGATTGAACGAACAAAACCGGATGGGTGCATCTCAGATGTGATTTGATCGGTTTGATGATTTTTTTCTCGTTGTAATACGAAGTAATGAATCACCTATACTTTTAGCAGAAACAGCGTAAACGTAATTGTCTAAAAAAAAAGGAAAGATTAATGGAATTCTTCCGAACGGATTAGATCCGAGGCTCGATGGACAACTTCTCACGACAAAAGTGAACGATAATCCTGCTCTAATATCGATAAATGCGCCAATAATATCAATAAACACAACCGGCAAGAAATCGATATCTATTTAATTGCTGATCGCGATTTGATCGGATACCAAAGAGACCGGTGCTGTGATGATGATGATGATCCGCTCGTGAGATAAACATCATGTAACGTCAACGTGGCTAACGAGACTATTCGTGGACGGTTTTTACGAAAATATGTGTGGGAAAAACGGGTAAACAGAATGCTAGGAAGCGACTAGTGAACTAAAAAGAGTCACAAAATGAGATTACCTTTTAGGGAAGCCAGCTGATCGATCAATCGATCGCACAGCGGAACTCACAAGTCGCGCGCGATCTTCGCTACTCAATTAGGATTTTTCCTCCATTTCTAAAGAACAACCTAAGGTTTCTTGCGCTACTATCACACTCCATAATTTTCTCTACATGATTATCTGATTTTCGCGTGTATCTAACTTTTCTGTACGATAAAAACCATGATTACAAAACGTAATCTTCTTTTTGCTCTTACAGCGTTCTATGGTAAGTTTTAGGAAAAATAACTACACGGCTGAAATTCCCGAGATTTCCTCTATAAAAAAAAAGAACTAGTAAAAGTTTGGCGATGAGCCATAAACAAGCCCAAGCCGAGCAAATACAGCAAACTGAGTGTGAAACATACATAATTTTACTTCCGCTGTTACACTGTAATAAGGCTTTTTCGGAAATCAAACGCATTGTTGAAATGGCTGATTTAAGCCGTCCAATGACTGCTAGGTGCCTAGAAGAAAGTGTTTCATCCAGCAGGAAAGGCCTGCAAGCAATCGTGTACCTCATCTGGTACACGTCGTTCGTTGGAGGTTGATGTGAATAAAATCCAATCAAAATAGTATTTTAGTGACCGAGTAGGTAAAACCTGGTAATGGGCGGCCAACTAATCAATATCGGAAAAGGAAGGTAAGAGAGATATGAGTGATAACCGGTGCAGATCTACACGTTGATTGGAAATAGACCAGAGATCTCTCAAAATGATTTTCCACCGCAAACTTTGACGACATCCACTGTGTGCAGAGAAAGTACCGCACAGTTAAGAGACTCAAAAAATCGACATTAGCAAGAAAATTGTAAAATAAGAACAAAAAAAAGAAAAAAAGATGATCTGGACGATAGCCGTGTCAGCAGCAATTTTGATGGTCGGTGCCTGGGCCGACGGATTCGAATAATCACAGTGGGTGGGTGGGAGGGTGGGAGGGGCGTGGCCGGAGTGGTCGTGTCGATGGGGACGAGTCGCGACGTTAATAGAGCGCGCTATGCGCACAGGAGACCACAGGAGACCACTCTGTCTCCACCGACCCACCGACCGACCCAGCCAATGGGTCTTTGACGACGACGACGACGACGTTTACGTCGAGCAGCTGCTAACTGGAACACGATTTACAACCGCGATAAGCCCATAGACGAACGGCGGACTGAGGCCTCGTCGAGGTCGACGACGACGACGACGTGAGAGGTGTCGATGGTGATGATGTCGAGGAAGTCGAATAATACGTAGGAATAGAGTATGACCTCGATTTTGAAAAAATCTGATCGCCTATACGCGCCATTTGAAAGCCGCAATTTGATAAATATTTCGCTAACATTAACACAACACACTCTACCACGCCTTAGTTGTCGTAAAATTGTAAGCTATTGAATAGGATTATACTTCTTTGAATACAGTTTAAACTTAACCCTCGTATTTATCCGATTTCGCCCTTTACATCATCCCTGAGCGGTCGGCTGATTTTCTTTGGTACATTTGCTTTTGATTTTGGCCCAACATCATATCCGAATCAACAAGAAGGGAGCCCGGCCAAGGATCCATCGTCAAAATTCATTCCATGGAAATGACATCTGAAGACCTGAAAACGCTTTTGCAGGGTTACATCAGGAAACCAAGAAATATCATAAGCACGACCAACAATATACCATTTGGAATATGTGCTGAAGTCCGCACAACTAGTGAAGACGGACCATTTGAGTATCTAAGTAAGCAATTAAGTATCCGAATAGGGGGCGCCGTGGCCAAATGGTTGTGATGCTCGTTACGGCGCGCGTAGAACCGACTTCACCTCCCAACTCTCTACGGCAGTCAACGACAACGCCCTATGGAGCGCTACAGCCAGGTTATCCTCGAGATTGCAAGAAGGCTCGCTCAAACAGTAGTCTATGTTCAAGAAGAAGGCGAACAACGAATTGAATAGTAGAAGTACTGGGTTTCGCACAGTGAAAAAAAACTGTGAAGGCAGAAAAAATTTTAGAAAATTAATCCGATTAATGGTAAAGGATGGACGATGAAGCACTCGGCGTTGACCAATTCATGTGGGATTAGCCATACCTTTTGTTAAGCATCGTTGGAGGAGATTGAGCGCATATCTAGCCTTTATAATGATCTGCGGTGGCATTCTGATGCATCAAATCAGTGCTGCTATTCTACACAAGCCTGATACCAACTTGTCCGCCATGGAGGGATGGAAGGCATGGTGAGCACGGGAAGCGGAGTCGATCCAAAGATCACGTATGTTCCGAAGGGCATCTTCAACCATTGCGCCATTTACGCTCATGAAAATGAATTAATACGTGCAACGGGAAGGAACAGAGAATTAGTCAATTTTGGAAAGGAAATAAGCCATTGCTCACACACAAAGTGGACGTCTAGTGTTCATCGCTAATTTATGGCTTCCGTATATATATATATATATATATATATATATATATATATATATATATATATATATATATATATATATATATATATATGTAAAGGTGAATGTCTCACGTTACGATTAAAGTGGCAAAGGACGCTTTTCTCAAAACTCGGATCCTTATAGAAAACTGGAAAAAGTCGTAGATGGTTACCAATAGTTGTTTGTGGATATTCAAGGCATAAGATGTTCTTAATCCTTACAGCGAATTTCATAATACATAGGCTGCGACTGGACTATAATCATTCTTGTTTGTTTTTCCTATCTCACAACATAGTCGCCAATTTGTTTTGAAATGTCAACGCAGAAGAATAATTAATTGCACTATTGGCAGAAATTGCTGCCTCAAAATGGACTGGAAACTTCTCAGCTATGGATTGACAACAACTGATTCACCTCAGTGACACTTTCATCTGATTTTCACTTGCAATCATTGTGTTACAATGAAGAAAACATTCCAGCTGTTTCACATTATTGACCACTTATCATACAAAGAATAAGGGCAAAGATGTCGTTGATTAGTCTAGTCCATGAGAATTGAGCATTGAATTTGATTTCATCGGTTACTGTTGAGGTGAATAAATGCATATCTGAACTATACAATGACTCTTGACGGCCTATCGATGTGTCAGTCCAAATATGATAGTTGATACCAGTATTTGTTGACGCTGGAGGAATGGGAAACTTGGTCTCCCTGGCGAACAGAATCGAACTTACGATCAACCTCATCCTCATGTATATTGCAGCCATTTCACACTGGCGCTAAGTCGCCAAGACTGGTTGTCATATGTGTCTAATTTGAGTGTCATCTCACTTTGTCATGAAAAACCGAATGTTGTCAGTTATATGGAACCAGTCAAACGCATTCGTCACATTCTGCAACGTGTATAACGACTCGCTCTATTTTCCCGTCGTTTATCCATAAAACAATGATCGAGGCGATACGAGTGTAAAGAAGAGACTGGAAGAATCGAATTATGAAGGAGAAAAGGACTCCGCAACATATCATCGAAGTGTAAGAAATGTATCTGGCATTGAAAAACATGAAAAGTAATGTTTGGAGCCAGATAGAAAATGATTGAACTCATTCAAGACGACATCGGTCTCTCGACAAATGCCGCTAATTTTCCAATGACTGGAGCGCTCGACATCTTTGGAACTTGACACACTTATAAAAGGGATTTTGCGCAATCACTCGAGACCAATCATTAATTTTTCTAATGAATTACGTTTGATTTAACGTTGCCTTACAACAATATTTCAGAAACATAGCAAGACACTTGGAAAAATCAACGAGCGTGACAATCGTACTAATGGTGACGCATCACTGGAACACTGTTATATGTTACTGAACAAGATCCTGTTCGTAAACTCTCTCTTTTGCTTGGCATTCCTTTTATTCGTCTTTATTCAAGACCAAGTGGAAGGTCTGAGTGTTAGCATAAATCTCCTTTCCTCTGGAAGATTGCAGCCCGACACCTAGTACACCTCCCACCCACGATGAGCGGCAGACTTTTACGAGGATGTGGAATATTCATTGCTCCTTACCAGTAAAATTTGATCCAAAAGGAATTAAATATCTCGAATAGAAAGTATGTTCAGTTATGCTGGATATAACACTATTTCTCGACTATTCTCCATCACCAATTTGTGATGAGGTCAAGTGCAAGACATACATCTTTTACAGGTTTACTACAAACGAGTTCAGCGTCAAAGTGGACCTCGGAAAGAGTCCAGAATATTTCACTTACAAACTGCAATGTAAAGACCAGTGCAAGAGACTAACTTAAATTCATCTTAACAAGGCCTCCCGTTGTAACTCAGATCACAAGGCCTTCTTCACGGTGTTGGAATCCTGTAGGCACAGAATGCCATACCATGATTGACTAGGCATTTTATAGGGTTTGCCTGAGCACACCTACCGTCTTGAAGTTTCACATGGAAATGAAATGAACCATCACCAGCGCTATGTTTTCTCAGAAAACGAACGAAAACAACAAAGTTTACAGTGTGAACTTCTAAACAGCGTTATAAAACTAGAATCATAAAAGCAGAGGTGAAGGTCAGCTCTTCTAATCAGACCTCGTGGACGGCCATACTTACAGAACAGATTTTTGTCGTCTGCAAATTTTCTACCCGAGTTATCGTTAACGCCGCTTATAAAACACTCGTAAGTGGACGATAACGCGAACAAGTTGTGCGTATGCAAAAAGTCCGAAGGGTTCCCCGTCGTACCTTTTGGTTCATTACATCACCTATCCGCGTTTATACCGAGTTTTCAGTGTCACCTGAGCTCTTAAGCATTGTTGGCCTTTCGAATTTCTAGTTAACTATGGACTCAATAACGGATCGAATTCTTCTTCTGAACTAAAAATAAAAATTTCGATAGGGGCGACTCAACGCCTGACAATAGTCTACCGGTTAAAAAGAGGTAATTACGACTTTTTGAACAATAATTTCTTGATAATTCGAAAACATGTTTTGAGTTTTTTTTTGAGGTCTGATATGACACTTATTCAGTACTAGACAGCTATTTCGCCTTTCCAGTCCCATCAGTAGTAGGGTGGTTTTCGATTTAGCCGACCCCTTGCAGAGGTTATGCCCCCTTCCCCTCATACGGATAAAGGATTCGACCGACTCCGACTTATTTAAATCACCGTATGTTGGGTGACCGATCCCTTGCAAGGGATATACACCCGACTTATAAAGGTCACTCGACATACGGTGATCTAAATAATTCGAAGTCGAATCAATCCTTTATTTAGAAAAAAAAAAAGGGGGGGGTATATCCTCTGCAAGGATTGACTGGACAGAAAGGCACTGTACTACTGATGACCCCGGATAGGCGAAGCAGCTATCTAGTACTGTATAAGTGCCATATCACACCTTAAAAAGGCTCAGAACACGTTATTAGATTATCAGATTATCAGTGTTGGTATTTTTCCGCTATCTCGACCCTAGGCCTTCAGCAAAAGCGCTTTTTTTTGTTTGTGGAACGCTTTGATAGTCGTTCGTAGCACAGATCAAGTGGATTAAAACGGTGTATCTTATTCCTCAAATGACTTGTTTTTGGTGCTGTAACAGTCGAAATAAAATTTTGTTCCACAATGAAGGATTTCTTGCCGGATAGAAGTTTTTTATTATCTGATTTTGATCATTAGACAGAGCGAGTTTTGATGATTTCAACTGGTTTCTAATGAACTTCGTAGAACGCTGTTGCAGTAGAAAAAAATTTGTTTTGCACTCGGTGAGCACTTCATGCCTGCTAGAGCGTGTGCAATAGATGTAACATCAATCCGCTGCACGAATCACATGTGAATTATTTTGATGAAAATTAGGATTGTCTCTGATACTTCAAACTATTTTCTACACGCTCACGTGTTTTCTTTTGATAAAAAAGAGTTGTTGAAAATAATTTATTGTGTATCAAAGATCGACAAACTCACATTGAGATAAAAATCACTTTCAGGCCATTAAAAAAAGGAGGCCAGAAAACTTTGATTGCATCCGAAAGTGATTTGAAAAAGTTATTCCAGTTCATTATTATGCTGTGGTTCGTGCCGACATTTTCTTGCGTTATTTAGTCGACGTTGACTCTTCAGTACAACTGTGGAAGAATCAAAGAGTAGTAACGAGGGGAAGACAAGTGTCTCGAAGCGATTTCCGACTATAATATTGACCTATCGCGACACCTATGATTGTAATATCGTCAAACAATTTCTGAACAGAACAAAAGCTCCCTTCGATGTCTTTTCTTGCACAGACGTTTGGACTGCAATACGGCGTGTTTTTGTAAGAGCATGACGGCTTCTTTTTCGGTGGTTGGTGAAGCAAAAAAACTCATGATAAAGTGAACTCGATGAGAAGAAGAAGAGATCAGAATTCATTTTATTTGACAGCCTATTTCGGTAGTGTGATGTTACAATAAACCCAATAATGTAGAGTGGTGTGCAAGAACGTTTGCGTCAGCTTTGATCCGAACCCAGAGCTCAATCTTTTCTGGAGCGCGTGCTGAGCCGTCACATTACCGACGCCTGTTTTGACACCACTATTTCTACGCTACAACATAACGCGTTTAAGCAGAAGACACTTGGAAGGCAGCCGACTTGTAATGGCTTACTCAATGTGTCGAATGTTGAGATGGCTCGTTGGCCTGATGCCTATGTTGCGAAATCCCAACCACGTACCGGCAATGCGTGGTGGCCCGGTGCCATCGCTGCAATGCGCGACACCTGATCTTCTTTTGGCTACTACAGTTCAATAATGAGTCTTTTTGGAAAACAAAGTCCATCACTGAAAAAGGCAGAATTCAGATATTGAATGGTCACCAAAAATGCAGGAGACTGTCTCTGTCTAACGAAAAATGCGTAGAAACTTCACGTGTATGAAACATAATTTTATATTGACTGTTACAGCGCACTGAGAGTTGATCTTCAAAACGCAAGTATATCTTCGATTGCCTAGAGTTTAGCTGTCAGTCAAGCTTCAGAGCCACTTGAAAAATTCAAAAAAGAAACGCTCCGCTTTCGAAGGAATGCGATTAACGGTAATAGTTCGGATGTGTAAAACCCCATCTTCTTTTGAGTGTTACGGAGCTGTAAAAAGTTCCTTCTAAAAACCAAATACATCATTGGTAAGATTTGCTCTAATTAATAATTTAAATCTGATTATAGAAGAGGTTCTATCTGGCGAGTAATGCTTGAATGTGGAATGTGAAACAAAATTTTATTTCGACTATTACAGCGCAAAAACAAGCCATTTGAGAAATAAAATGTACCATTCAAATTCACTTGATTTGAGCTGTGAACAACGTCTATATAAACAGTCAAAAGTAAAGGAATAAGTTTTTAAACAAATGCCTTCCAACAAAACATTTTTTAGCTTGAATTTTAGTGCGACTTTTTCTTTTGGTAACAAAGATCAAGACAGAACATATCAATAGGAAAATAAAGCAGAAAGGAATTCGAAACTAAAGTACTCCTTTATGGGTACCTTTTCAGTTTCCTTGTTGGATAAGATAAGGCGTTCAAATGTGAAGCCACGTGGCACGTCTCCAGATTCCTACTCCGACCAAGGCGATCAGGCTTATTGCTAGTTCAGACACTTAGACGTTTGAGCGTTTGAGGAGATACGTAGCTTGTATCTTAATCCGCCTTGGCATAATCTATGCTTCACCTGGCTTCATAAGAGTGTCTACAATCGTTTGGTTAAGGAGAACATAGAGAGCGATTCAGGATCGTTTTATACTCTTGAGCAACACGTCTATTCCAGAAGAGCAGAATAACTCGTCCATGATTATGTTCACCTCCCATGGTAGAACCGTAGAACTAGTTCTACGTGGCGTTGCGTAAGAAATCGCAAAACAAAGGATTTCACCGTGAAGTGCGATTATATGTTTGTATCTCACGTCAAGCACTTCAAGCAACTGCAGCATGAACCAAAAACTCCAAAGAAGCAAACATCCTCAAGAGATACTATTTACGAGATCGGTAGAGATGTCTACTGGTAATGTCACCAGATCATAATCGATAGTTTTTTCGCATAATCGATTTACATGTGAAAACGTCACCAACTATGCGAGAGAAAAACGGTCGAAAGATCAGAAAGTGCTTGAACAATCCACAAAGTGCCTGAAGATGGTTCAACCAGGTTTTTATAACAGGAAATGATATCGCCATGAAAATGCTCTTTCGCTAGAATTATTTTGTATATCCACGATTCCAGATATTATTGAGTGAATTATCGCCTGCTTATGACTAGAAGGTATTCTCTGATGTGCGATGTACTGTTGATTTTGATTCGTCAGTATAATCATTCATGCCATGAACACATTCCACGACACCTCACGAACAGCTACTCATGGTCATGTTCGCTCCTATAGTAATGAAAATATATGCCACCAATTCAAAGAATGACGTCTTTGTGGCTTTGAACTAAACGGAATCTGCTCACGCAGCGGCTCAGGCACAACGAGTCGGTGTCTCCGATGTCGGTAGGAGTGAATCGGCGGTTGACAGCGATAATACCGATATATGCTCCATTTTTCGTTCATTGTTCGATCATTCTCTTTGGTTCAGAAATAAATCCTGGTGTCGCAATCAATCAAAACCCTAAAGCAACCGATTGAGGAGAATTTAATTACAACTCTCGAAAAACTTCTAGGAAAACGTAAATCTCGAACAATTTTGGAAGAGTCATTAAGTAAGTTCCATTCTTAGTTGCTAATGGTAAGACAAATGAAAGCGAGGTCAGGGGTAGCAAATGGTCATAACTTCAGTAAATCACCATTCAGTGAATTAAAATCTGTTTTTCCTTTCTAATGATGTTCGTAAAATAATGTTAACAAATGCTCGCTACTTTGGACAATCAGGTCTGAAAGAACTATTTTCTGAGAAACATAAAGTGCGACGATCTTTTTATCTCAAACACAAAGATTCTATTCATGGTCACAGTTCTTAATTGAACAAATTAGCAAGTTGATAAAACATTAGCATTTTAGAAATTTCGTGGGCTAAAACTATAAAAGTCTTATTTTCACAAATGTTTGAGCAATTTTACTTTGGAGAATCTGAGAAGGTCCTCTGGTTATCACATTGATAATATTGCTCCATGGAACGCGGACTGCATGATGCTTTTCAGACATATTGCAGTACACACATTGTCGTTGCTTCAATCCTGTGCTCCGGTCTATCTAGTCGTACCCATTATCTCTTTTGATTTGGTATAATGGTATCAGACTTGTCTCAGTGAAACAAAGGCTTAATATAACAATAGCCTTCACAAGCTATTGTACAGGCCGAAAATGCATTCAATAAGCTTATGATGCTTCATGTGGTGCTTGTCTGGTCCATTATTAATGAAGTATACGAAAGCTTGTCTGCCTCTCATCAACTGTTAACAATATTTTAAAATTTCTCATATTGTCGCGAAGGACTTCTTTCCCAGGGCTTGTGAAAAGGTCGAGCAAGGAACGAGTCAGGAAAGTTTTCAAGAGATGTCGACGGAAATCTGCATCAGCTTGACGTATACGGCATTTATTTGTGAGGCAACTGATTTACACTAGCAAATTCAGTTGGACAATGACCGTGTTCCATAACACACATCCTCAATGTTATTTTTAGTCGCATTTTTCCAAGCTGTAGCTTCTCAATTTTCACTAGAATAACATAACTCACTCCCAATATATCAGTCCCTAAGAGCAAAGGCTAAAATCGTTGCCACACTGGGAGAAATTAGTTTGTAAAGTGAAAAGTCACCTCCAAGCAAAAGAGGAACTGTCCACTGGATTAAGCTAAGCACTTTTCGGCAGGAGATTTGCGAACGATAGTAGAGAGATGTGGTCCCATCAATTAATCCCGACAAATGGCGCCCATACGTCACTCTGAAACAATGCCTCGACAAGAAGCACAACTGCAAGTTGAACGTCAAGCTCATCAAGCACAAGCAATACGCTAGGGCGAGAGGCGCTGGAGACAACACGACACTGGTGGTGCAGACGAACAAGTGTTAGGACCTCAATTCCCATCTGAAATACAAGATCAACTGCACCCGAGGCATACCCAAACACCATGTGGCTCGGTACATCGCTGAAGCATGCTGGAGATTGGGCAAGAAAGACCACGTCGAGAGCTTCTCAACTAGATAGCCCGCTGCCCGTCTACGAGCTCGAGGAGCTAGATGACAAAAGCAATGAAAATGTGCATTGATAGAAGCACAACTCTCCAGTAGGGCCGCTTTCTGCATTGCAGAGACAAATTGTGCAAATCGTGACATCTCAGTTGAATAGATATGTTCTGAAGTCTTGATGATGCACAGATACGATAGAGAACATGGATTGTTAGCATGCATATTATACGAAACACTGACACAATTTGCAAATTTGGGGAAGCAAGAGTGGCAGGCAGATGGAATACTTTTAGATAAATTCCTTGGTAAGGAATGACCAAAAATATCTATTAAAAAATGTGCAAAATTGAGTCAGAAGCTAACTACGCGCAAGTGCTAATTGAAGATTTCAGCGCAAAGCCCAAAGTTTGAAAATAATTCTCAAAATTCTGGATTTTTATTAATGAACTTCAAAAGTGAAGAGGGTGTGAGGAGGGAGGCAGGTAGGAGGGCGCTTGATGATGTAGGTCGTAATGAAGCTTACTTTTTTGCTAGTTCGACTTTCTATTCAACTCCTACACATTATCACTCGAAAACGCCTTAGTTTGGCTACGCACGATTGCAAAGAGAATCTACTCGACTGGAATTCTGCGACACTCATGAAGAAGACGAAATTCTCAAGCAGCAGTTGAAACAATACGCGAAATGCTTGCAGACGTTTGAGACTATGAATGCGAGGAATTGAATGAAATGCAAGAGGTGGGATCAGCATAGTAGAAGTGACAATGGAACATATAAACAAGTAAATACTTTTGATACGAAATTCATCTGAGTCTAGGAATCTTTGACAAAGGAAAGAATGAATGCAAGTAAAGGTATAAACAATTATTTGTTCAGATGCACGCTTTCTATTTTCAGCGACAGACTTAATTTTTTTCGAGTTGAACAACAAAGGGCATCTGCTCAAAAGTTGATAGGTATTTTGGAAGCAACAATTTCAAGTACCTACTTGAATACCTAAAAACCCGTTTTCACAAATCAATGAACGTTGTGTGACTGCTAGCACAACTTTAAGTTGCTGGCAAATTTGGTAGATGAATAGGATTTCTTTCTCTGGGATCTCTATGTCTTTGATAGTGCCTTTTCCGGTTCACCACTTCCTAAATACTTCAGTACATCATGAAAAGTGGCAGTGTTTCCTTACAGTAAATCAGTCTAAATTGTCGCTCTGAATGCAAAAGTTAAACTCTGACGTATATTAAAAAGTCCTAGCGTAGGAACGATCGCCACCTTGCACTACAGTTCAACATTTGAGTCATTTCCAGTCAAGACTTCAAGAATTACAATTATAAGAGAACACATTGCATGGTTTCAATTCTCAATAAAAATTATGGCATAGTTAAATTCATAACGAATAACCTTTTCATGATATATGTACTGGAAAAATTCTCGTCTACGGTATAAATCTTCCCACTAACGACAGAAGATTCGAAGTGTCAAAAAACTCAATGGGCTTATTTCGTAATGAGTATATGCTAAATACGTATTTCATATTCACTTTTCAGAGATGCAAAAAAAACATTAACCAATCCTCTAGAAATTATGCATAGGGATTTTCTTAGCGGTACCATTTCAACAACAAAAACGTTTGCAGAAGAAATAAAGCCGTGAAAAAGTGAAATCAATAGGAATATTAAGTTTATTAGACCATTTTTATGATAAAGGTCTCTGATTGAAGCTGGAAAAACGATTTAGTATGGGCTATGGCGGCATGAATTAGACTTAATTGAGCAGAACCACTAGCATATCACATAATATGACGAAAAACGAACATCCTCAGGGGAAAAGCAATTCGGTCGGAAACCAGCGCGACATCGAATCGAGCCACGATAATGAGACTGCGAGAAGAACGAAGTGTGAGCTTGAGACGTACTTATGCAATGGGTATACGAAGAGAGTGATCCAAGCGGGAACTGAATTTTCAAATTTGAAGTGAGCCCAAAAACGATGGAAAGGAAATAACAATAAAGAACGAACACCTAGACTGATACATTTACGCCGGTTTTCAATGAGTCTTGATGGTAAACTTGTAAAAATTTGTAAATCACCTCCGAGTCCGGCAGATTGGTATGAGACTTGTCTGTAAGGATGCCAAACATAGATTCGATGCTCATCTAAAGAGAATGAGTAGTACGCAAAAACACAATCAAAGAAGAAAGTTAAACCCAAGTTTAACCATTGCCGAGTGCGCGTGCTATCATTACATCACCAAGGTCATCGCTTCGCGCTACCACTCTTTAACCATCGATATGAACTATCGAAGCTGTCAGCAGCCAATTGTTAATGATTTGGATCTGGCATGCACATATGGACATTAAATTTATTTGAATTGACAGCTTTTCCTATAAGTATAATTTAAACCAACTTTTCAATTAAGATTGATCTAAACAAAATTCAACCGCAAACGGGAGTGTACTACTCAATCTTCTCAGGTGAATATTTACAACATCACACAACTGTCACAAGGCAATAAAGTTAAAAAGTTGATATAGATTCCACAAATCCACTGGATCGGCGCGGATCATAGTGAGTCACTATACACACTGAGTATGCATTCACTAATCTTCACGATGTCACGAACAGAGTTGAATGCATGGTGTATTCTTGAAGGATTGATTAACGACAAACACTTCAACCTTTATCCTTTCTATTCTTCTGTATAGACTGCTTGAAAGAGAAACTAATCAAGTTTTGACATGAAACGTGAAACTTGTAGAGGCACATTTAGGGGCGATTTTTCACAGATTCTAAATATACACGATCCTTGGCATACATGATGAAACCTTTGATGTTATTCGTCATGAAGGTTTTTTGTAACCGACTATGCGGACACTTCTTTCGTTATAGTCTTCTAACACGATTCCATGGTTTCTAAAAACATTTGGTTCTAGATTTTTTTTCGGAGATATTCTTCTCCGATCGGTCAGTAATGATTCACTGCCGCACAGGAATGCAATTTTGAAATATTGTGTCCTCGAAACACAAGGGTACTTTCAGTGCTCATTAATTAAACTAACCTCTAAACTGCCAAGAAATTTGTAGTCTTGAGTGCTGTTAGAGGAAGTGGATAGTATTATGTCACAAGAAGTTATCCAGCTCGGCATTTCCGATTACCTATTTTGGTTTTAATACAATTGTCTTTCAGCGAAGTGATATTTTTATCGTATGTCACTAGTTCCCTTATTTTCAAACTCTGTCTTGAGAATCGGGAAAATCTATCTTGATTAGCTGACGCGAGGCTGGTAAAGTAATCGTAGTAATTTGGTTGACGTTTCGGCAACCCACCTTCTTCAGAGCCTGAGCATATGCAGTACTAGTCTGTTTGAATGATTTGGAGGACCTTATTTATATGCTGCCAAGATCAGGTTAGAAGATCAAACGAAGAAAGGGCGTGAGGTCCTGTGTGACGGTGACGCATTCGTCCTTCCGGTTCATTTCGGGTTCTGGGCGTTTATCCTGCGTTTTTGATTCATGTGCTAGGATCGTTATAATTACATCAAAATCTATGTTGTTGTGTTTTTGTCGTCTATCTAAATTTAAAGGTTTGGTTTCATCTATATCAGACTTTTATGCGGGTGAAAAGTGCTCTACCCGTTTCGTCTATATATTCTTCCCCGCATGTTTTACATGTTACCAAATAAATTGTGGCCCGATCTCATACAGTCCCCCTCCTTTCCGTTAGGACAGATTATACAGTTTTTGGTGTTGCACAATCGAACGTAAAGTCTATTGCAGATCAGCTGATGGCGTAGGGTGTAAAGTAGGATTTCAATAACTACCAAGAAATGTTCGAGACCGCATTTTTAGGCACCTTTTAACCGCGCTGCTGATTTCATTTGATATGAATGGCAGTTTCACTGCACATGCAGTGAAGAGGACAAAGAATGTCCGACTCCGTGCCCACCTTTTCGATTCGACGATTATCCCTGCCCTAACGTATCAGCAGAAACCTGATCGCTACGTAAGCAGGACGAAAGATCACTTGGCGTTATCAAACGCGCAGTCGAAAAGTTGATGCTAGGAATATCCCGTATCTCGCAGATGAGAGAAAGGATCCGAAGTTCCGACCTACGTCAACGATCGAAAATCAAAGACGCCATCCTACACGTCAGGATATCGAAAATAAGGTGGGCCGGACACGTGATACGCTTCAATGACAACCTATGAATGAGGGCCGTTACCGACTGGATTTCTCGAGACATCAAGCGCCCTACAGGAAGACCACCGATCCGTTGGTCCGATTTCTTCACGAAAGCTATAGACGAAAAATATGATGCTCAGCGAATCTCTAGAGCAAGGCGGACCCACTGGGCTATTCTCGCACGCGATAGGTTAAAAAAAATGGAAGTGTTGCTAGTACCCGCTCGAGTCACTTGACGATCAACGGGACGACAGATGATACAGGAGAAATGGCAGTTGAAAGGAATTTCATCCAGATGTGGAGTATTGTTCTTTTGGGACCTAATTCCACTTTTTAAATACTCCCGAGTGGCAAATGTTTCGCAGCCGTGAAAATGGCAATTTTTCGTGCCAAGTTTAACGATTCGTTTCTTTCCTCTTCTCCTTTACACACATTTTTAGCCGTTCGAAACATGTATTTAATTAGCGATTTTTTCATAAATGAAGGATGAGAGGGAAGGTTATTGACCAAAACGTTTTTGCTACAAGGTTTACTGATCTCTTTTGTACTATATCCACGATGTAAAAGCTATACTTGAATGATTGAAGATGTAAGCCAGCTCTTGTGTGGATTCTCTCGCGTAAATTTTGTATGCTCTGACTGTGCGTTCAAGACTTCAGAACATTTGTCCATTTTTTCTTGTGTGGAACAGACAATGAAATAGTCGTCTATATACCGGCAGTAGAGCAATAGACGGTGAACGAAAACTGGGGCTTCCAACTTATACATGAAAGCGATGGCAAGACTAGGTGCAAAACGTTGACCATGACTAACCCCCTGAGCTGTGTGAAGTAGTTACCCGACCACCGAATGATTGAACAACTAAGGCATTGTTTTAGGAGGGTCATTAGTTGTTGAATTGTGAAGCCATACATATTTACTTTATGTTCATTTTCAGTTGAAAGTTCAGAAATAGCTTACATTGCAGAGTCCTTTGATACGTTTGCATAGAGTGAGGTAACATCAGATGACTTCTTTACACGCGAGTTGTTTCGTTGTGCGCAACAGTGGTGACCTAGGTATTGGGTAGAGGGGTTAATATGAGTTTAAGCACCTGAGTAAAGATAAGGTTTAGAAAACGTTATTGCATCCGTTGGTCCGCCTATACAATTGATGATAGGTCGAACCTTGTGTGTTGATGAATCGGTTGACACTAGATCATCAGTAGATGTTAATTCATGAGTTTTTATAAGAAGGTATGAGACCGGACAAATTGGATTATTGTTCTTGAGCCTAAAGATCACTGAAGTTTCTAAACCCGCTGCCCTTGCCGTTTTGACCCATTCTTTGATTGAATTTTTGTGTTGGCGTTTAGATTCCTTCTCAGAGGATGGACGATAGAGGGAGACATCATGAAGATGTTTCTCCGTTATTCCGACATTCAAGTGAATTGGAATTACTACAAATTCCCCACCTTTATCGATTACGGATAGACGGATAGATTTTGATCTTACAAGCTCCCTAAGTTGGGACAAACCTTGTTTTTGTTTGTGTTGGAGCCTAATTCTTCATGCCGAAAGTGGTTGTCTTTGCAAAATTTCGTTCGAAATAACGCGGAAATGGGGTAGAGTTCGCTGTTTGGTTTTTCTTCCTTGTAAAACGCTTGCGGAAAGGAATGTGTTAAGAAGGAAATGTGGTAGTGCCCCTGCTTGTTCTTCGTTACCTAACCCTTCTAATTTAGCCTTGTAGCGCAGTTGATTTTGAAGTTCTTGTAAACTGCATACGATCCTACGCAGGATTACTTAAGAAATGGGTTGACTACGTGCAAAACTTCGACCCAATTCTAATAATGAAGGCGCATCGTCCGGAAGCGTTAGGTCAGCTGACACTGTGACTCTTGATCCCTCTAGAGTGCCGTGATTTTCAGATTTACGATATTATCGCGGAAATCGACGCTTCCACGCTTTGATTTGATTGAGGGTAGTCAAACTTTTTTCTTAGATTATTTTTGATATTGCGCCCAATACCATTGCAAATAGCTGTTGATTCGTTTACTATTCTTCCCCAAAGGCGTCCCTCCAATTATGAGAGCAATAATGTTCTTTTGACACACATTTGTTTAAGTAGGAGAACATTTCGTTCTTGATGCATCTTAAAAAGATGCGAAGAAGATTTGCCATTTCCAACGACTACGAAACATTTTCCACTGGGGAATATTCAAAAAGTTGAATCAGGCCCCAAAGAAACATTACTACACACCTGAATGGTATTCCATTAAAACTGTCATTTGTATCAAACGAAATCAGCAGCGCGGTTGAAGATGCCTAAAAGATGCGGTTTTGAAAATTCCGCGGTAGTTATTGAAATCCCACCTCCCTACCCTACGCCATCAGCTGATCCGTGATAGACTTTACGATCGATTGTGCAACACCAACTGTATGATGTGCCTTAACGTAAAGGAAGAGGATTATATGAGATCGGACCACATTTTAGTTAAACCTTTAGGCTTACATAGGGCACAAAAATACGACAACAACGATTTTGATGTGACTTTCACGATCATAGCGCAGGAATCAGAAACATCCACGCGCAAAACTCTTGAGGCATTTTGGATAAACGCCAAAAACCCCGAAATGAACCGGAAGGACGAGTGCGTCACCATCACCACGAGACCTCGCGCCCTTTCTTCGTTTGATCTTTTGACCTGACCTGGGCAGCATATAAATAAGATCCTCCGAATTATCCAAATAGACTAATACTACATAGTCCCAAGCTCTGAAGAAGGCGAATCGCCGAAAGGTTAGACGAATTACAACGACTACTTTACCAACCTCGCGTCAGCTAATCAAAATAAGTTTTCTCGTTTTATATGTATCAATTAATTATGTTGAGGTTTATAGAAAGTCGAACTTTTAAATTATCTTGAGAATTGTCCTCATTGAAGAATTAGCAACTCAAGTCACGTAGAAAGTAGCTTAATTATAATGAAATTTCCTAGCGATTATTGATAACTGTTCTCATGTGGTAGCGATAACAATGAATATGAACGTGACAGAACCATTCAATACTCTTACTCGCACTGATAAGATTGATAAAAACATGGAAGTTAGGAAAGGGGCTTATCTTTAGGAACCTCTATATTAATTCGTCTCCTAGAGCGTAAAGTGCTCAACGACCAACCAACTTTAATCGCTTAAATCTTTGTAGAAGAGCGATAATACACTGAAATATGCGCCACAGAACCCTTTTCTCCCACTAGAGAAAGCAAACGCACTTGACGGACATATTCTGATTCTACTCAGAGAGAGCTTGAAATCTTATCCACAACATCTACTTTGGTATTTTCTTCAAAACTCAAGCCCATATACCTCTTTCAGCTTTGAAATGATGGACACATGATCAGAGTGACTCCTCCTTCTGAGGCAGAACAAATCACTATAAACCACAAAACTCTATATACCACTAAATATTGTCTAAGTCGTTGGTATCGTTGCCACGAACTTGTCCTAATACTAGAGCTGGCAAAATACTGAAATAGAGGCATAAATAACAATCCACAACGCTTGCACTGATAAAAGGAATCTCGAGTCTGGACCAACGTATATGATCAAATGTGAAGGACGCCACCGTATACAACAAAAATGCAGAGTCAGTTGGATCCGACATGTAATCCGCTGTAACTACAGGTTATATAGAATCGTTGGTGATTAGGTTCCATAAGATGTCATGCGTACTATAGCAAGGTCTTTGACTTTATAGTCAGCTCTCTTGCCCTTCATGGAAAACATAATGATGACACATGGTATCGAATGTTTTTAGAACTTCGCAATAAACATTCAACAAAAATTCTCAAGAATGTTTAAAGCCTTACCCGAGCTTGGTGCGCCAGGGCTATACTTGCATGTTTCGGAGGTCTCGCTCTCCTCGTCAGTAGCCCACGCTCCACATCAAGCCCTGCATTGTAGCAAGGAGGGAGGCGTATGTGGTGATGGCACAGTGTACAGTAACACTGTGCCATCACCACTTCTCAGTCGATGGATCTCAACTGGTAGAACAAAATCGATGCATGGCACCGATTGTTTTCAAAACCTCGCAATAAACATTCAAAATAAAATTTTGAGAATGTTATAGAGGGGGGCGAGACCTCCGAAACACGCGTGTGTAGCCCTGGCGTACCAACCTCGGGTAAGGCTTTGAACATTCTTGAAAATTTATATTGAATCTTCATTTCAAGGTTTTGGAAAGATAGTCAAATCCATAGACCAGCTTTGTTCTACCAGCCGAAATCCATCAACTGAGAAGTGGTGATGACACAGTGTTATTGTAAACTGTGCCGTTATCACATACGCCTCCCTCTTTGCTACAATGCAGGGCTCAATGTGGGGCGTGGGCTACTGACGAGATGGGGGAAAGGGGAGTGCGGAGGGCAAGACCTCCGAAACATACGCGTATAGGCCTGGCGCATCAACCTCGTGTAAGGCTTTAAACATTCTTAAGAATTTATAATGATGATCATGTTCCAGTAATCAGCAGAACTCATTGGGAAACTATGGCACGAGTTAACAATGGCGAGAATAAAAACAATAGAGGTGAATCCTGTCGCTAATGTGGTTAAGTGGGCGTGGTAAAGTGGATTGGTGAATGAGTCATACTTTCAAATGGAACTCAGAAATACAAGATTTTCTTTGAACTGGCAAGGTGTCAATAGATGTCGCCAGAACCAACAATCATCTTTTGGCATCTTGATTTTAAGTGGATAGAACTGGAGCAGCACGGTAGACGATCACCATGAAATTAAAACTTAAGTAGAGACAAAAAACGGAGCGAATTTATAGATAGAGAAAAATATTGACCTCAGTGAAAGGAGCGCTGTACATAAATCAGTCAGAATTGCGTATCAGGTCAAATGTGCAAAGAATCTATTGAGAAAGAAGACGAAATAAGCAAGCTCAACTTTGAAGAGTAGCTCTCATTAACCTCATTCATGATATCAGTCCGGCCAAATAGTGTGCAGAAGATGCGAAAATAGGTAAAAAAAAAACAGCTAAAGAGAGATCAGTTTAATGTTATTCATATGGCATCCATATAACTCAACGTTTTGCTCTGCTTTGGACATCTATATTCACGTTTATCGTCTGCCTGGGACGGATTTGTAGCCCCTTGGATAGCCGAGTTCAGCAGATGCAGTTCTAGAGTTACGATACATATTAGAGACGAAATGACGGATGTATGCAGGGGTTTCGTACTAGTATGGACATATACACAATATTTAAAAGATTCAAAGATAAAAAGCGAAGCCCCGTCTCATTCAACAAACATACAGCCTAACAGCGCAATCGAATAAAATTAGAATTGCAAACTAATGAAAGTAGAAATCGCAAAACCCATAAATCAGATGATCTCGCATTGAATCCTTAGCATTTCAAAAAATTTGTAGTACTTCTCTGTTATCAGCAGGAACTTTTCAAAGAGAATTTTTCGCTGGAGAAAGATTTCATCGCTTCCTTGGTGATTACTTGAGATCATGATCTCGGGAAATTTAGAACTGTACTTATTTTTATAAAGGTTTTCCTACAGCGTTGTTGTACTAACAATATTATTATGTTTCACACACGTCGCTCATTATCGCGCTTATTTAGCAAGGCAAAACTTTTCTCTTAGACTACTGATAGATAGTCGACAGCGCAAACTTTGTAAGTTTCAAAGATGTATTTGTTTCCTGAAAAGGGCTTTTTGTAGCTATATAAGAGCTAAAGTAGAGTTGTGTTCCACACAGGCGTATTTCTCGCAGTGCAGAACCCTTAGCATATTAGTAATCATTCAGTAGCATAATTTCGGCGATTGCAATAATGTGCTTGTTTTATCTTCATGCATCTGAAAAGGCAGCACATTGAAAGTGAAAACCTAACCCCACATAACTATAGAGCAAGGTTCCTACTCCATTACAAAAAAATATAGAAATCCTTTTGAAACGAAGATAAGGAAATTCAATTGTATAATAAAAATACGCGCGGGACACGGGCAATGCGTGTGTAACGCAATTTATTTTCTGTGTTACAGCCTTGTAAGAACTCCTTCCTAAAAAGATGTTTTTTTGAAAATCTACAAGACTTGAGCTATTCAATGGTTAATAATAGTTTAGAGATAGCGCTGTGACTCGTAAAATATATGCGGGATGCCGGCGACGCGTGTGCAGCACAATTTTTTGAGCGCTACAGCGCTGTAAGAAATCTTTTTGAAAATCAAATATTTCCGATATTAAGTTTTGGAATAACTATTGGCGTCCAATGACAATTCTTTGTTCAGCAAAAGAGGTTTCCATAAAAATCTCTTCCCGTTAACAATTTAAAGCATTTCATCAGGTTTGTTATGGCACTTACAGAGTGCTAGAAACTTGTTTCGGCCTTTCAACTCATGCTCCTCGGGAGATCTACCAATTATATAGTCGAATCGATGCCGAACTATTTACGCTTAACGTACTGTGAAAAGATCACTGTGGTGTTTTTTCACAGTGATTGATTGTCCATTGTCGTTTGCCTCGCTTACGGCTATCACGCCATATATATGAAGCTAAAAGGGTAAAGCTCTCGGTGTTGAACAATCCCTGAGGGATGCGCCATGCATTTGCCCTTCAATTTTTAACTTCGTTTGAGGTGACTGAATGCATATCTGGCCTCAACAATGACTCGCGATGGCCTTCCGCTGAACCGAGTAAATGCTGCTTATCCTCGCAGACAAGTCTTAGATTAAATGATACCAATTCACCTCCCGCAGGTATGAATGGCTTGGTGAGCCATGAGCTCGAGATCGGACCACTGAACTCGTGTGCAACGCAGAGCATCTCTAACCACTGCGCCGTATGAGTTCTTATATGTATATGTATCCATAATATATACATGTATATTTATTTGTATACTGGTGTGATGGCCGTAAGCCAAGCAATTAATAATGGACAATTAATCACTGCGAAAGAACACCACGATGATCTTTTCACAGTACATTGAGTGTAACTAATTCGGCGTCTATTCCTCTATGAACGGATTGTAGTCCCGAGGAACTAATGACTGAACCGAAAGGCAGCTTACTACTTACGAGGCTGGAGGGTCAAAACACGTGTCCACCACTTCAAAGTGCCCTAAGAAACTTCATGGGAGGTTTCAAATGTGCTGTCAGAAACATCTAGTTCTTTCAATGAAAAAGAACTTTCTCTTTCCTTTCCTTTCCATCAAGGCTCATACAATCCAGGAAAATGGTATTCATCCAGTGGGATTTTACAGAACAAGAGATGCATCGCTAGTAATTGCGGTTCTATAAGCACGCTTTATTTCTCTTCAAACTGACGTTTATTTAGAGTGAAATTTTGTGAGGAAAACTAGCAGTCATGTGTAACTATTAGCTTTGTATATCTTCTCTACCACAGGTTTGTCTAGTCCTTAACTCTCCGAATAACTGCTTCTGATGAGGATTTATTAACAGTTTTTGAAAAAACTTATACTTTTATCAGTAGGTTGAAACATCCGCTGATATGTTAATTCCTCGGTGTAATGTGAAGAGATATGATGATACCCCAATCGGCTAGTCAAAAAATCTTTTATAATTGAAAAGACGCCATTAGAGTGGGAAGTTCTGACGCAGGGAAGGTAGACGACAATCACCTGTATCACCTGTCGTTCCGTTGATCGTCGAGTGACTCGAGCGGGTACCAGCAACTCTTCCATTTTTCCCTATCGCGAGCAAAAGTGGCCCAATGGGTCCTCCTCGCACTAGGGATTCGCTGAGCATCATATCTTTCTTCTATCGCTTTCGTGAAGAAATCGGACCAACTGGTCAGTGGTCTTCCTTTAAAGCGCTTGACGTCCCGAGGAATCCAGTCGGTAACGGCTCTCGTCCATCGGTTGTCGTAAACGCATCACGTGTCCGGCCCTAGCCGACAATATTGCTAACAAAATGGAAAAAGTCACCATGAACCTCTGGACAAAATTTCTCAAGTTCAGTGGTTTCACGGAAAAATCCTATAGACTCTTTATTGAAAGGCAAAAAAATCGATTTATTTTTCGAGAAAATCAAATATAGTGGCTTGTGCATTGTAGCCAATGCGTATCACTGTAAATGTGTTAATAATAGTGAGATATGGAGTTCTTGTGTTACAAACGCCAAATTGAGCTGCATCGTTCTTGTATCACTGCTATTCTTATGATTTTTGTACAGAAAGAAGAATTCCTTTTCGAGCAACAGACTGGAGGAAGTTATTCAAATTCTTATCACCTGAGCACATACCGGAATGAAAAGCACAATACTGCTGTGATTCATTATTACTGGAGATGTATGACTCATTGCATAGTCTAGCGAGCAGTGACTTAATCAAATGATAATGATAAGCTGTGGGTGAGGAAAGACCTCCAAATGGTCTATACTTATAACATTACGATAAAATAGTGAAGGAAAATTGCTGAATATGCAATAGCAATAACAGAGACTGGATTGTTCTAAACATAACAACAATAGTCGTTAGAGCTTATGAAAACGCTCTACCCCAACCGGTTGCTATGTCCGTCAGCGATATACCTTTAAGTGCCATAAAACCGGTTTTGTGATATTTTTATATAAATTGGCATAATTAAGTGTATATACATATTTACATACGTATTTGTATACGTATTTACATATACATACGCATATGTACGTATATATATATATATATATATATATATATATGTATATATATAGATAGGTAGGCAAATAGATAGATAGATATATAGATAGGTAGACAGACAAATAGATAGGTAGCTGAATGACATTTGTAGCAATCACATTAGTTCCTGCCTCCGTTAGGGGAGACATTGTGGAGTATACGACCTTATTCATACTACTGATGATGTTAAGACCATCACACTTCACGCTTTCGACTAATTTCAGCGAAAACGTAGGAAAAGAAGAGAAAACTAATCACCTGGTGGTCATAAAGAGGTGAAGACAACGCTATGCGGATTTTATGGACGGCCAGTTGTGAAAACGTTCAAGACTAAAAACAAAATGAGTGAACACAGAAACAAATGGTGAATCAGAGAATGTGGCCGCGTAAAAAGGATGTTATAAGAAAGGAAAATCACGCATAGGTCGTAATAATAGTACTTATCTAGTGAGCTGTTGAGATGATAATACGATACAGTGATCATTTCAGGTGCATTGTAGCATTGCAGAGGTGATCTGAATGCATACTTGACCTACACAATAGTTGCGTAGGCCCAGAAATTTGTCCCGCAGTGTTCTTGGCGTCCCAACAAGATTCAGTACTAATTCACTAAATATGTTGAGGAATCGGACCAAAGTAACAGAATCTGCTACACTGCACCGCGAACCATTGCGCTGTATACATCTTTAATGCGTGGGTACACTAGTATTTGTGGTTCACATACGGCGACATAGTGCAAAGGAAAAATCATGCTACACGTTCCGTCGTTTTCCACCGTATCTGTTTTTTACCGCAAAATCTTCTAATACTTTCGATAAAACATTTATGTTCCTTCTTTTCGTGATTACATTGAAGTGATATAACAAACTTAGAACTCATATGCACTTTTTCGAAGAAGTCATGACCGCATTTCTTCAAATGCTAATTCCTTGATGTTTCATGCCACATATCTATTGAATCAATGAAAGGTTACGTCGAAATGTGGAGAACTCGTAGGGAAAATTCTCTCGTAATTGACTAAGTGTAAAGAAGAAGGCTGTACGGATCACATTCATACATTATCCAAATGTGTCAAATAAATCTCTGACGTGATACGGAAAATACAAAAAATGAGCTCTGTTACAAACTAGAAACGACGGTGACACCTATGCTTACCGTCAAACGAGTTGGGATGCAGTCAAAATCTCTCTTCGTCGCAATTGGAAGTGGAGGAAACTGTAAAAACCTCGAAAGATCTGAAAAAGCTGGAACGAAGCGCTATGGAGGAATACGATAGGGCAGTGTCGTCACGATTATCAATGCCTGCGTCGCTAGGATAGAGATGGACGATTTACAGCAATTTATTTGCATATGACCGAATTTGCAGCGACCGAAGGCATAATGAGGTGTATTTTGGACGAGATCGGATCAGAGATTGGTGGAGACAAGGAAGAATCGATTTACAAACAATAATTGAACTTTTTTGGATCAAGCTCTCTCAAAATTTTTAATGTATACCTCATATTAATCTTGGCTAAAGTCTAGTATCTGAAAAGCTGGGAACAAACAACAATAGGGAAATAGGAAGTGTGGTGATAATTCCAGCTGAGATCATAATCATGTACGATGAGTACTCTGAGTGAAACTATCGAATCGCTAGTTGAGAATCGTGGTGTACAATGAAAACTTCAGTCTTCAGCGTTCAAGACCCGAAATAAAACTCTGTAATGCTTACGCTCTAGTGTCAAATGGATCTAATGCACTGCATCCACCGCATTTTCTTTTCTGTGGTCAATTTCGCTACTCTACCTTTTCTTGTCCCACTATTTGTATCCACTGCATAACACAAGACATTTTTGTAAACCTGTGAGATGTTTAGCTAACTGATTTTCATACCATAGAGTAGGGTAGTAGTTTAAAAGGTCAAGATGGAATGCTAAAATTGTTATGATAAGACGATCTCCTGCAAAACACATGCCTTTTCATTTCACACGCGATTGGCATGAAGTTAGTAATAAGTAGATTATCATATCCGTCGACTACAGATATTCAG
This sequence comes from Parelaphostrongylus tenuis, assembly GCA_019055375.1. Classification (NCBI taxonomy): domain Eukaryota; kingdom Metazoa; phylum Nematoda; class Chromadorea; order Rhabditida; family Metastrongylidae; genus Parelaphostrongylus; species Parelaphostrongylus tenuis. Next base: position 109,501 of record JAHQIW010001582.1, read on the forward strand.
AAAACAGCAAATCGTAAAAATGTCAAATGTTGAGTGCTGATTAACATGGAAGAACTCAAACAAAGATAACTCAGGCTCCTTCGATACTATTTGAGCCAACTTGTCATGTGGTCTGGTAAGGGCTTTTGTACAGCCCGATACACGTGTTTCGTCCTCACAGACTCGTTAGTAGGGCAGAACCCGTCGTCTTTCGATATTTTTATAGTCAGTTCTCTTGGGAGCACTGCTCCCTAACAGAGAGTTATTGAAGGCGAACGTTTTACCCTCTATGTCAAGCAAAATTTTTACCTTACATAAAGCGTTTGCGCACTCAATTGCTCTTTGGCTGGTATTTTTATCATATTATACCTTTATTTCGAGTGCTTTATTAAAACGTGAGTGTTAAACGTTCGTCTTCGATAACTCTCTGTAAGGGAGCAGAGCTCCCGAGAGAACTGACTATAAAAATATCGAAAGACGACGGGTTCTGCCCGACTGACGAGACTGTGAGGACGAAACACGTGTATCGGCCTGTACAAGAGCCCTTACCAGACCACATGATAAGTTGGCTCAAATAATAATGATAGGATCTATTGAAATTTGAGCGTGATCTTAACAAAGCACTCGAAATAAAGGTATGTTACTCATGTTATTAAGCTAACACGTGGTTATTTTGAGAACTCGCATAGCATTCGCTCCAAATATGAATATTAAATCTAAGCAACTTGAGAAGCTCCTGAGGCATAAGAACGCCCACGGGAAAGTGGTCAGAGATATCACATGATACATAATTATTAGTGACCAGGTCAAAATCTTGTTCAGGGTAAACAAACCTTCCATTCCACATGATTTGGAATTTGGATCAGATTCTTCCGAGGGGTTAAAAACTACTGAATTGATTTATTGATAAGCTGTCGTGAATCATTGTGTAGCGGATATGCATCCTATCACCTCTACGACACCACGAATGCAGTCGATTGCATAAAGCATCTCTCAGTAATTGATCAGCCCCGATCGCTTTGATCTTTGCCCTTAGAATAATACATGTTCTGCCATCACTTGGAATAAAAAAATCTTGAAATGGTAGATTTACTTGGAACGGTGATGCCGCATTTGTTGTGACAACAAATGCCGATGTTACTTGGTGAATCAGGAGTGACTATTGCCATTTCCTTAAGGCTAGTCAGCTGCCACTCACTATTCACTGAAATGTGGCATTCGTTTTCATATTTCATTTTATCGCGGTGTTCTTGATCTTGATGCGCTTTCATATTGAATTATTTTGATTTAGGGGCGCCGCTGCCGAGTGGTTGTGATGGTCGTCGCGGCGCGCCTGGAGCTGAGCTTCAGTCACACATCCCTCTGTGGCACTCGACAACAACGCCTTTTGGAACGCCACAGCCAAGCTATCCACGAGATTGCAAGACTAGCTCAACCAATATTCTGCGACGTTTAAGAAGAAGACGAAAAAACAAATTGAATGCTAAAAATGCTCGCATCGCGCCAGTAGAAGAAAAGCACTGTGAGGATGGATTAATCAAGTGCAAAGAGAAAAGAATTTGAAATAGAAAAATTCATGAAAAACATGACTTGACTTTTTGCTTTCAAATAAATATCACAAGAAATTTTTCAAAACACTTTCTGTTTTCTACACTTCGAAAACGGGACCTACGCTAGAACGGCAAAGAGAAGCTGGAGGAAGGCAACACGAATGGAAGAAGTACGATAAAACTGATTTACAGAACGTCAAGAAAAAAATTGAGTAGGAAGATCTATCACCGTTAAAACGAGATGCCTTTTAGTACAAATTAGTAGAAGTGGAACCAATTTCATGAGAAAGAGTTGTTTATCATGAAAATGTATATATGTTCTTGTAGTCTGCATGAACCACAAAGACATGAAAGAAGATATATTGAAGAATTTTTGAAATTATCACAGATAGGTGCGAAAACACCCAGGTAGAAAAGCTGAGAAAGAAAAGATGTGCTGTATTCTTTCGCTGGAAATGAATAGTGTAACAAAGAAGAGACCAGTTATAGAATACGAATCATATCCACTTATAATGGAACTGCTACTGTAAAGTCTAAGATTATGAGAAATGTTTTATATAGAGAAAGATTTAGATGCGTTACGTAACGAAAAAGTTGCTTACGAAATTTTCCCTTTATCTTTATTTTATTTCATCCATATCACATATCACAGCTTTCGTTTTTCTTCCAAAATGCCGTCAGCTAGCATGCACCGTTTGATTGAGAATATGTCTCCTTCATTAACGTCGTAGAATACTGCTCAGACAACTCTTCAAAGCCTTGAGGATAATAAGGCTGAAGCCCCCCGTGGGGCATCCGTTATTGATTACCGGAGAATGTGAGGTGGGGATCAATCACGTCCTAGGCAGCACAGGGCATCACTAGCCACTCAACCGCAGTTGCCCCATACAGAATCTACAGCGTGAAATTCAGAAGCCAAGTGACCATACTAGACCAATGTTGCGCATATCGCATTCCTAGTAGTCATTACGTGATTCGAGTCAGCAGCAGTACAGACGCTGGTGATAAATCAGTACTATAGTATTTTTCATATAAAGTGCTCAGAAATCGTCTCAAAGATGTTTTGTCATCGATTTAGCGGTGCTGGTTTTGAGAGCCTAAGACCTTATAAGGCTGACTAGATAAAGATTCCAGTTCACAAAGTAGTTTTGAAGTGCGTTGGACGAGTCGTGAAACTTTTGTATTTCTTGAAATCCAAAGCGCCTTTTATGTACTGTTGCTAACTTAGACCGAAACGTTGAGTTTTCCTCATCACTTGCATGATTGGCGATACTCCTTTCATCCTCAACAATCATCGTCTCAATAGTGCACTCGATAACGTAGTCCGTGCTAGCACCTTGTTTACGTCGCACCCAAGGTTTGCGAAACATTTGTTGAAATGGGAAGGAACAGTTGAGTCAACAAATGATCTTGAAGTAATGTTTCTCGTTTTCCTCACTTTTCAATGCTCCAACGTGAACTCCCCAAGTCATCTGATTCCTTTTACTGATCTTGAACTAAGCTGACAACCATGTTGCCTTCTCAACTACGCATAGTTGAAAGATGCGTAGTTGTTCTATCACATGACCTTAAGAAGACCAACAGGGAAGAATTTGCCTTCCAAGAACACTGTTATCCTGAATTTCTGCCAAACATCAATCTTATACTGGCGTTATGGTTTAATATTTTTCTTCTGCTTAAGTTGTACTTTGAGTAAGAAATAAATTATCATGAGAGAGCAATGGAGAGGTTACTGCCTGTCAACTCTCACTGGTTATCTTCATAGATTTTCCGTGACTTTTCGAAAACGGCTGCTTATAGCTTTTTCAAAATGACTTAACCCTATTGAGATCCTCTCGTCAGAATGATATAGATGTCACTATTGATAAAAAACCGAAATGTGTAGAACTCTCATTACAACTGTCACCCGAATGGCTGGAAGGCTCTAAAGTCGACAACAGTGAAAAATGGTGATATCTTTCTACTCCGCGACTCTTAAATAACCTTCAAGCTACATCTATTTGTCCCAACAAAACCATGTCAGAATGTCCTGTGCCCCGTGTCATCCTTCAGCCTCACTGAGGCATATAACTTCGACGAAAGACTTGTAGACCAACAGTCACATAAACCAATGTTGTCGATGAAGGCTGTCCCCTTTAAAAATTAGGCAATGAGCGCTAATTTTTTCACTCGGGAAAAGTTATATCAACAAGTGGCATGTGAATAGGCGATACTATTCCGGACTCGCGATAGTTTTTTAGATATGCGATTCAGATGTAAGGTGTCACTGCTGAACGCATCACTGTCGCTTTTCTTCTTATTTCCCTATAACAATTTACCAGCACGGACGTAGGAAGTTCCTGTCAGTTAGTAGTTTCACATCACTGCTTGATCATGTTAGTCTTAGTTTTCTCCTATTTTTCAGCAACAGACGTTTTTCTGGCAACTTTCAAGCTTTCATCTAACGTAGCCCTGTTATGAATATATTGAATACTGAGTACTTCGTGATTTTTGTCGACATAATGAATCACGGCACTTTCTTGAAATCCAGTCAAAAGTGAGAGAAATTCTATATTACGTTTGACGCCTTTGAAGATTCTAGTCTAGAATCCACCAAAAATCCGCCTCTATGAAACAGAACGTTCAATGATACGATACTTTGAAGAGCAACATCATATTCATGACAGTATTACGAATGAATCATTTACTGGTTATGACGCAGTAAATTCTATAATGGTGCGGATATTCCACAAAAAAATTCTCAATTTCTATGCTGATAAAAAGTCTTAATATCAAACACGCTCTTTAAGCATTCTACTCGTCTTCGGGTCGTGAGAATGTGAAGTTCTAAAGTTCTCTGCCTGGGCCAACCATGATGCGGAAATCGAAACAATTACTATTTCTTAAGAACAGACAAGAATTTGTTGATCAATCAGAGTTATTTTCTGCTAGATGGCGACAAATGCATATCCGACCCCATTTGCTGGACAAGAGCTATTAATAGGAGTGACAGTAATCATTCAAAAACTTGAATCTCTGATTAAAGCCTCAAGTGACCATTTTTCAGAAAGAGCCATTAACAACGCTATTAAATACAAAATAAAAGTGTGTTTCATAATCTCCAAGCTTCTTCATTTTTATTATGCGTATAATTCGCTGGAAGCACGAAAAGCATTTGAACGTGTAGAGAAGATCTCGTAGTATTTGAGTCAATCCTCTTATCCGGGGTTTCTGTCAAAGCTGAGAAAAAAAATGCGAATCCAGTAGCAAGTTTCACCCCACATGTCCCGTGTCTTTTCATCGATCAATCGCCTCACCCTCCAGTCCATAGACTGCCGGCAAACAAGCGCGGTGATACGTTAAACTCCATCTAAATTTCCTTAATACACTACAGTAAGACGGTTTTTTTTAAATAAATAAGCATAGTATTAAATTTATTGAAACTCACGCTATTGAATGAATACTAGTAGTCTATATAAAGAATTCTGTTCGGGTAGGTGTAAAACATAAATTTTTGCCTTGCCATGCAGCGCTAACAAAAAAGTTTTTCCAAAAAGCAAGCGCAGTCTTGAGTTCTTCAAGACTTGTGCTATCGAATGAGTGCCAGAAGTCAAAGGAAGGAGTTTTATCCAGCGAAATATAAGTGAGACAAAAAAGGCGTAGTGCATGTAAAACATAATTTTATTTTGGATGCTACAGTTCCATGAAAAGGCTTGGTTAGAGCCGGTTGTACCCTATGAGTTTTTCAAAACCCCCTTTTATAATGCTGTAAAATCCAAAATAAAATTATGCTTCACATGACCACGTGAATTTTTCTTATATCGCTATATTTCGCTAGGCAAAACTCCTTTCTTAGAGTGTTAGCATTCATTCAATGGCACAAGTTTGGGGAACTCGAAAATGTTTTTGCTTTTTGGAAAAGTTTCTTTGATAGCGGTGTGGAAGAGAGATAATATTTGTGTTTGACACCTTGCCGGACTTGCCGGAATAAAGCTCTTTCTCTAGACTATTGCTAATTGATCGAAAGCATAGTTTTCATTGATTCCAATGCTGTGCTTATTGAATGGAAGTACCGTTTGGCAGGGGAAATAAGATCAAGTTTGACATTTGCGGCTGCCTGTTTACCGGCCAACTTAGCTGGGGAGGAAGGCAGAGCAGTGGTAGAGCAAGGAGGTCGATCACGTTTGACACGCTGATATTTAATTGGGAGTTTCTTCTCCGCTTTAAAGAAAACTTCAAATAAAACATATAAATCAGATACTACGGAAGTTGATCTAGAAGTTTACATGCTTTTCGTGCTTCTAGCGAAGTGTACGTGTGATAAAAAGAAAGGCTAACTGTGAAACCAGAATTTGAGCTTTTGAATTATTGATGCGAGTATTTTTAGATGGATCTCGAAGCTTCTTCTTCTCCATCGAGTGAGGTCAGTTTTTCATTTGTTCTCTTATAATCAAAAAGAACGCGTCCGAATGAGACTACTATCACTTGTATGGAGAACTTTTGCCCAGCGAATGCTGTTGAATATTTATTTGTTGCCGTTTGACAGAAAAGTACCATAATTAGACTTATTCAGTACAAGTCTGGCTGACGTTTCGGCGAACTCGTCTTCTTCGGGGCCCGGAAGACCAAGTTGGCACACAATGTACACAGCTGAGCACTTCCTCAACCATAGAAGAGAAACTTGATAGACAAATCTTCATTTACTTAGTGACAACTTGTCATAAACATTAACCGTCCTGTTTCGTATAGATTTTCCAACTATTATAGGAGCACAGAACGTGTATGGTTCCTATCAAAATGATCTAAAGCATAGAACGCACGCGTAATGAGGAAATACTCAACTTTGAATCATTTTGAGGTTTTTCGAATTTATTCGAAGCGTTTTGAGCATTACAACCTCTCGCCCACGGCGCCACCTATGGCCCTGTTTACTCCATTGAATATGAAGGACACAAAAATTTCGACCTTAGTCTTGCCTTTTCCATTTGGAGACGTTATTTTTCCTTCATATGTATCAGAGGAGCTACCAGCGTTTCGCAGCCATTACATGTGCACATTTTCCTTTCATGTTCATAGATTTCTCCTCCTATTCTTTTCCTGTTCAAACAGTGGTGGTTGTTCAAAACATGTTTCTCACCAGGGCGAGTTTTATGTGTACAAAAAAAGAGGAGAGCTAATGAATCTGCAAATTTTTATTACCTGCTTTCACAAGAGAAGAGGGAGGTTATTAATTGAACGATTTTACTACTTGTTTTTAACTACCATTTGAAGATAGAACCGCTTTTGGACGGCTTAATTTGAACGTTTGAGGACGGAAATTTGTGTTCTGATTGTTGGTGCAGTGATTCAAATATGTCCACCTCTTCGTTTGTAGAGCAAATGATATAAATAGGTGCCAACATTAATCCTACAATAAAGTAGTGGCCGCGGTATGAGCGCGAAAGCTTCAATTTTGAGCATAAGTACGAAGATAAGGCGTGGTGCCATTAGTTGTCCGATTGGCGAACATCTCACTTGTTCTTCGTATTTTCCGAATCATCTGAAGATTGTACACTTTGAGCGATCAGACTGCTCAAAGCTGCGTAATCGAGAAGCCATACATGTTTATTGCCTCCTGTACTCCTCTGGGGAGGTTTGAATCGCAAAAAAAAAAAACTTGATACGCGTTTGTATGAAACGAGGTAGGTTTAAAAGATTTCATCACGAAAACACTGTTGGGAGAGTTGCTTTGTAGAAGATTGATAAACACAGGTATCCGTGGAATAAACTGAATGTATTTCACCAACACAATCATCATTAGGATTCATCAACTAAGCCATCCCATCCATGAACTCGTCTACACATGCTTACAAAATGGAGAGATGCGGAGTTTTCGAGCAAGGCGAAATCTTCAAAGGAGAATTGGATAAAAGCTAGCTTCCGTGTTTTCTTCTTTGCAGTTTGACATTGATAACGACGAAGGCTATCAAAGTTGCCATTGTCTGACAGTTTTCCAGTCATAAATGTCCTATTCGGGTCGCTATCTGTATGAGGAAACAAATGCTTGTTGCTAAGGTCCTAGTGTTACTGACAGCAGCACCTTAGGTTCCCCTCTTTTCTCTATTTCAAGGAACATTTTCTCTCCTGTGTCATTAGCGGAGAGTATGGCGCATTGAACACAGGTGTCCTGCAACAACAAGTGGTCAATGCTTTGGTCATACGTTCAAAACTGAGCAGCCTTCCATCCATCCGGGGTCGGTAGATTGGTAATGCTTGACTAGAGATATCAGCACTGTTTTGATACACCTTTAGGTCACACCAGTCACTGCTACAGGCAAGATATCATTTTAGTCACCTCAAACGGAGCTAAAACTGGAGATGAATGCGTATTCCATCTTCGCGGATTGATTAACGTTGATAGCTTATCCATTTTTGAATCCTTTTCAAATATGACCGCCGTTGACTGCTAGTTTCTTCATGTTGCGATCAATTCGCTTACATACTAACCTTCTGAGCTTATATGGCACGGTTGGGTTTCCAATAAAACTTTTCAGGGTTGGCATAGCCAGAATAGTCATTTAACATTTTAGGAGCATACCGTGATTCTGAGACAGCTACACAGCATTTGCCACATTCAATACTGTTATATATTTTTACCCTCGCTAAAGAAGACGAGGAACTTCCCTTTCATAGTTTCGGTAAGACAGTTCTAAGAATAGCTAACAAGTTACGACTGGTGCAGGTAACTTGGTATGTCCATTTTTGGTAAGTTTTTATTTGGCAGGGAAATAAGCGGCTCATTTGTTGGAGGAGACCTGGTTCTACCACTCATTTCACAGCCACTTGATTGTAAGTTTGCAGCGAAAGCTCGACGGACATTGTGGTAAAACGGTAGTAAATAACAAGTATACGCAGTGAGTGGAGTTAGTACACAATGCAAAGCATCACTAAATACAAAGCATTACATTTGCTACGAACACAGGCTAAAGAGACTAAATACTCTGCAAAACCTTGCCTAAAAAAAGCAAACTTTTTTTTTCTACAATGCTGTGTCATAGATTTTCTGCAGTGCAGAAATCGTATTTCTTTCATTCTTTATGAGTTAAGACGTGCATGGAGCACCAAAACAATCGAGTATGCGACATTTTATCAAGCAGGATGCAGTGGTATTCTCATTGTATTGGAGCCGTTGGGCTTGTGCTAAAGACTTTGAAAACGGAAATTTCGCGTTAGATATTTGGATTTAGATATATTCAAAATTGAAGAATGCTGTGGAAAACTATGTATTGGGTTGTCCTATAAATCCTTTCGTTGACACTCTTGTTAACTCAGGTGTTATTTACTCAAAGAAATCAATTATTCAGCAATATAATCGCCATAATTTCAATGATATGCAACCATCCGTTTAGCAAGCATTGGATGCCTTTTCCTAGAAAGAATGTGGCTGGCGGTCGAAGAAGTGTTAAGGTCACTTTTGAGCCCGTTCGAATCCTTAAAATCCTTCACTCGCAGATACTGCTTTAGAAAGAGGACGAGGCAATAAACCCATGGAGGAAGATCAGGACCATCTGCGGTCAGGGTCATGGTGGATGCGCTACATTATTTAGCCCAACTTCCCCGAAATGTGGCATGTCGACTTTGCAATGTGAGATTGTGGGTGAATGCATGACGTTTCCATTGCGAGATCACTTTGAGGTAGCCCATTTCGTTTGAATAGCGAGCGATGGTGTTGCGGCCGTATTCAAACGTCTGCCCCTGCTACTAGCAAAGTCTCCAACATACCACTGTCTTTTGGCTTAACCCGATTTGAAATTTCAAAAAACTCAGCAAAACAGGACTGAAATAATTTATGGGACAACCCAGTGTAAATTCGAGTTCATAGAGCAAGGCCTCTTCTATGAATCTATGATGTTCACAACACTTAGAATAATAAAAACAAAACCAACTTGAAATTTTATTTAGCCGGCTCTTGCGTTGGTACGATATTTTATCATACCCAATGATGTAGAGCGTGTACAAAAACATTTGCGTCAGGGGGATTCGAACCCACATTTCACTCTTTCCGGAGGACGTATCTGCTATACGTATACGCTATTTATATGCCAAACCAAGGCTTTTACAGCTTACGTCATCTGATTCAAATTGTTTAAATTCTATCAATATGACCTGAATTGCGGATACCGGTACTTCTTCCTTTTATGTCATCGCCACGTTTCGCTTGTGTTATCCATCAACGTCTCCAGATTTGCAGGTGAGGTGGGGATTCTACCTCCTTCGTGTATGCCGTTCGATGCTAAGTTATTTTATACTTCTTCAAATTTTAGGACAGTTTTATTGCAGCGTTTTCATATCTTCATCATACAAGGCCATCTGGAAGAGAGGAACTATTCTCAGCACCACCGAGGCAGTTGCTCTGCTACCACGCCTTTAGCAATACGACATATCAAAGATGTCAGCAACTAACCACTAAAGGTGAAAGGCGAGTTCAACTTCTGGCGCAGGTTTGAAATTTTGTATACCACACAAGATTTCTAAATTTGCAGTTATCTTAGTGTAAAAGGTTGGAGACGATAAAACTCTCAACGGTGATCAAATACTGGCAGTTGTGCCATGCATTCATCTTCAAGTTTTAGCTTCTCTACTCGAAAGTGACTTGTGACTTATCGACGTATCAAATCAGTACTGCTATCGATTATCGATTAATCAGCATTGATCAGAGCATATCTAACCACTGCGCCTAAGCACTCTATAATATCATAACACTGCCATAAAAGCTGTATAAATGTTCTTTTAAACTATTTTCACAAACAATCCCGGTATCAACTTGGCAAGGAAAGAGCGGTGAAAACTTGGACTGCCCAAAACGGATCATTAACTGAGCTGTTATTATCGTACGATGTTCAAAAGATTACGGTTTCGACGATGCTGCCACAACTTTAAATTACTGAAATCAAATTAGCTTGGCTACCTATATGGATGACAGATGTAAATTAACGTAACAATTAGAGGTGCCAAAGTCCGCAAATGAGGGCGCAGAACTTAGATATCTATGTATACGGAATATATTATATTAGTAAATTTGAGGTATTAGAGGAATACGGATGGTGTTGTAGATTTGTCTCAAGTGAAGACCAGAGAGCCTATGTCAAGTAAGAATGTCTCAGGAAATATCAAAAAACTCTGCGAATGGAATCTAATTGTGTAGTCATACTTAATGTAGGATTCTCTACAAAGCCGGATAAAATTGCCCTAATTTGAGGACAAAAGGAAAAGCGCACTCTTGCTGATTGAGCCTGATTTTGAAGGAAGGCAACGATTCTTGGTAATTCATGATACAGTAATCAAAATATACGGCGAAGTGGGGTGATGCATGAGCAGAATGAGGTTCTGAGGTTATTCGCATAGGGATAGGATGGAGTGTGAGACCAAGCCATGCTTATTGGTTAGTTAGCAATTCTCTCGTCGTATCCACGCAGCTGGTACGACGAAACGATTAGGCGTTTTGCGACTGCCCCATGACAGGCCATAAACCATTGCTGGTCATACGCCATGTGCAAGCGTATAACAGTCGTTAGTTTAACTTATGAAACCAGATGCTACACCATGCACTATGGAGATATCATATTTCATTTGAAGCGTATAGTACTTAGAGCAGCGATATTGAGAGTTTTTAGATGAGTCAATTGATAGCTCTCAATGAAGTTTAATTGATTCTGACTTCTCGCGATCTGTGCCAGCACAAGGGACAAAATCCAGAAACACTCCGGATAGTTGAATCTTGGAAAATAATAACAAACGCCGTATACGACACCTGCAACCGAAAACACAGTGCTCGTGAAGGCATTCCATGAAACTGATAGCATCGTGCATATCGTCAGGTATCCGATGAGGCTGATATCTTATCTATAACCTAACACTCATTGCATGCTATAAGATAACGGCAACTATCTGATGGAAATTTGCACGTTTCTGCAAGCTTCATAAAGAATAAAGGATAATTGGTCTAGCGTTGAACAATCACAAGGGAATGGGGCACCCCATGCATTGGAGTTGACTCGTAGCGTCGGTAGTGTAGGCTGATGAAATCCATGTTTGATTTATAAAACGATAGTAATGTAGCCTACTCATCTACCAAGTCAGTACTGTTATCCATGCAGACAGCTCTAGTACCAATTTGTAGCCGTTGGAGATCTAGGATGCCTAGTTCGTGGTGAGTGATTCAACCAATGACTACTGTGTACTTACTACAGCCATCTCTGAGCACTGCACTATATGTGCTTTCTCTGAGGAACATTCGCCAGAAGTTAAGTGAAGACGCCTTATAACGCCAAACAAAACGATTTTCACGCAAATCTAAATTCACTGATACGTTGAATGTGTTAGAACAGACGTCCACTTTTTCAGTTGAACAAACAGCGCTTACACGTCAAAATATTAGGAGATCAGTAGTGATTTCAAAAAAGACTTCTGAAAACAAATGTAAGTATAAACTTAGGTTTTATGTGATATGAGATTGATCACTACTTTCCAAATTAAGTATCACTATGATATCATCTATCAAGGACGTGGATTCAATTAACGATATAATAAAAAAGTGACCCAAGCAGCTATGTTTGAATCAAATAAAGTAATTTCATTGATTCTTAATACCAATATTATCATGACTACCTGAAGATCTATAAGTGGCAGGGTGACGATCACTCTGGGCTGACACATGAAGTTGAATTTCGTGTATTACTGTTGTGAGGAATAGATGAAGTAGGTTTAGATATGAAATTATTCTGCACAGCGAGGAAGCAATTTCAGAGGCAAAGTCATAGTAGCTAAGCAATTTGACATATTCATTAGAAAGATTAGATAAAAGTAAACCTCTTACACTAGGATTGGCTGCCCATAGAAGAAGATCAAGGATATCTGAGATGACAGAATTCGAAAGTACTGTTGCCATATTCACAGACTTGAGTGAGAAACTCTCCTGACTTAGAAAATTAGTACGCTAAAATTTGTTTGAAGAGTCCACACGAGTCATGGAATGTGAACATTCTGAAGGTCCAGGATTTGGTGATGATTCAGGATATTTCAGAATCTTGCAATAGATTCACTACTACTGCTGCTCGTGAACTCACGCCCTGATAATTGAACACGTCATTTTTGTAAACCCTAACATTGTGGTTGACATGGAAATCAAAATGAGATGCTTTTGATTTGTGAGGTCATAATCAAAAATGGAAACTTGTCAAATTTCTTTCCTGATCTAATTCACTAATAAGATTCTGTTTTCTGCTTCGAAGTACCAAATAAAATAGAGTTTCTAAAGTGACTCATTAAGGATGACGAATTATTGGAATTCGTACGATCGGATAGACAAGTTTCAAAGTCGAGAAAATCGGTGAAATTACACTTGATTACCATTTCTTCAAGGGACAGTGTTTTAGTCTTCACTTACACTGAAGTAAAACAGGAAACATTTCATGAACGTAGATCAAAATATAATCGTATTAGAACTAATCATCTAATAACAGCAAACCTATCCTTATATTCGATTTCTCATTGATGGAGACTTTGGCGATTTGATTGAAAGGGAGCCTTAAAAGCGGCGGTGGTGCTAAGCAGTTAACGACGAAATGTCGGTGAAGGTTACGAATGAGGCAAACGATGCTAGATTGTTTCCGAATTCGATCGAATGTACGATTTGATGAAAGTGTTTTGTTATGAAATTGACCAACAGAACAGCTCAAAATACGATCCAATTCTTTCGTAGTCGTTACATCTACAACTTCCATAAGTTTCCAACCAACCCAAGAAAGTATTAGAAAGACTTTAATGAGACTCAGATTGTGAACAAGGCACTTCAGATCTGTTCAGACCTTTCAGTACAATCACGACTCAAACCACTATATGAGAAAAGCCCATAAAAAGAATTTGTGGATGCGGACTTGACTGTCATAGACTAGAACATGAGTTCAAATTTGAAGCAGTAACTACTGATCAAGGAAAGCAAGTGTGTATGACTAAAGGACAATTAGAGAAAGAATAAACAAAAATGATTACTGATTGTTGCGAATGACATCAAAAATGAAGCTTATATATCTTCAATCATGATGGGCAAACAGGATGTGTCTAATAAACTCACAATACTTTAGTTGGTTCATCAATTGAAGTGGTTTGATGATCGATTGCCGAATTTGCTGCTATTCGACGGAGGCATACGAGCCTTTTTTATCGCTCGTTCTCCTTTCAAACAATTCATTGCGTAGAGAAGAAAGAGTTGTGAAGAACTTGTAAAACGAATTGTCGGCCTCGATGACCTCATCAAAGGTCCTTTCTCTGGCGACATAGCGGAGTCCTCTCAGTGGACGTGGTAATATGGAGAAAAATGAATCTTCATCCCTCATGATGCTCTTATCAGCTTCCTATCAGAAATGAAAAAAAAACTGTAGCATGTCCTAAAGTCATGCTTATTTATTTTTACACGATTGGACACCATATTTTCAATACTGTTCAATCCTTCATTTTCTCATTAGCACTCAGACATCACAAAGTTCTTCAAGTTATACGAGCCTGCGGCTGCCGCGTTGAGTGTTCGAGTAAATTCTCGATGGAATCACTTTTTTTGAGAAAACCTTGCACGTTTTTAGGCCTTCACTAAGAGCAGTCGACAGACGTTCTGGGTGGGAAAGTTTTTTCTTCTCTAACAAGTCTAGCTCCAATCGCAGAACCCTGAAGTAATATGGAAAGAGGGTTGGTTAGCTTTGACTGCAAAGTCAAATGAGTCGTCATTCATGTATTATATAGCACTTATAGCGTGTGCAACACACCCTCTTTTGAATCCTGCAGTATAGTATTTTTAAACGTATACAATCTATTCTGTCAACAAGATACAAGTTCAATTATTTCGATTACTCCAAGTTTGAAGCAGTGAAAATAAGGAATTCTTGATACGCAATTTGGTATGGCCAACATTTTACCAAGGTTCTCAAGCGAAAGTTTGCTGAGATGCTGCAGATACTGTTAAGTAGCAGGAACTCTCTTCTGTATGGCAACGTTATTATGTTATGAGAAGTGATGCAAGATGGCTGGACATTTTATCTTGGCCACTATTGAATACAAACACTGCAGCACAGTTTCTTCGTATTTCAAGACGTTTCAATTGACGATCTTACCCACAAAAACGGAAAGTCCTAGCGATCTTCTCATTGGAATTTGATTGCAAAAATGATCAAAAGTCTTCATCTCTTCCAAACTCTGTGCTCGGCGTCGTATTGCCGTAGAGTACACAATTTTCATTGTATATTACAATGAGGATGAGAAATCGGTCGTTTTTGTTATATGAATACAGTGCATAACAAAATTTTTCAAGGCGATCATGTTTCCTTCCATTCAGTTCTTGCGAGTGTCATTTATTGATGTTTTTATTCTAATCTTTTATTGCACTGCATTCAAATGCATTTCTGATGAGAATTATTGACAATCTTTGCATTATACGTCATAATGAAAAGATCTGAATTCTCTTATGATCCATTACAGAAGAAAAGCATCATCTATCACCTCCAGGTGGTTGCATATCAATTTCTGATGCTTGCACTCGGCTCTCTCTGTCATGAACATTCTCATCCTAAGCAAAATTTGCCAACCATCTTGGCGTTCAATAGGCCATCCCTTGGCCATCCTTCAATGACATTTCGTCGCTCAACCGATCCTCTCTTTCAAACTTTGAGCTGAGGATCTAAACAATGCCATTTCCATTCTGAAAGCATTTCAAACGGCCTTAACTCATTGAAATATAGAAAAATGAACCAAAAGCCAAACAAATCCCAATTTTTCAAGGTATTTATTGCCCGCTTAAGCTTTACAGGCTTTATTTTTTTATAGGGACAAGTGGTTTTTTCTTTGCATCAATGATGGTTATACTGGCATTCCATACTACCTTAGTATTCCCAGGTACGCACTTTAGGCATTCGCCGATCCGTGTCACCCAAATGAAGATCTGCTATCTCGTCACCAAGATTATGTCAGATCTTTTTTTTGTAGCAGACAAAGTTTCATCAATCAGAAAAATCAATTTGCTTCACAGTACAGCACATATTATATTCACATGTCACAATTCTTTCTATTTTGACTGCCACTTGCCGTGGTATGATGTTATTAGTATACCCTATATGTGGAGTACTGTGCAAAAACGTTTGCGTCAGCCAGGATTCGAACCCAGATCTCACTCTTTCTGGGAGCGTATGCTAACCGTTGCACTACGACGCTCGTTTTGCACGTCACTGTTATTTACGCTATAACGCGTTGTCTGCCAACAGCCAACCGTCGACGGTCTGGCGGGGCAGCCGCTATCGGCACTAATTTTGATATCATTTAAGCAAAACATTGGGGGAACCTTTCAAATGCAAAGTACAGTGCCGTGTTTTTTCAATAGAGAAGAGTTATCCAGAAATACATGGTGTGGACGAAAATGTAAAAACCGTTCAAATTAAGCATATTATAGAAAAAAATCAATTTCGATATCTCAATCCAATTAACAATTACTTTTCATTTACATACCCACTAACAGCCTATAATTTTTGTAGTTATTAAGGTGCAAATAAAATGTTTCAACTTGGTACATAAGAAGGTGGTTCGGGGACAATCAATGAATTAAATCGACACGAAAGCTCACAGTAATTCAAGCCGGAACAGATCAGTCTGCGTCGTGCCCATCCAATCAGGCGTTAACTAAAGCGGTATTGAATAACCTCTCCAAAGACGAATTCCAGTGAATGAACAAAACTAGATGAAAGTCACATCAACGATCAACTTGATCTCAAATACAAAATAGCAGGTTTCACAGAGATCCTAAACCTCAAAACTATGCATTATTGAACATCAGCATCATATTAATAGGCATTTGTTTGCCTTTTCTAGATTTTCACCTTCTCCGCTTCGTTAAGTACTTTAGGGACCGTAAAATAGTTAAACCGTAAGATAAAAACAGTTGTAAAACTACTTTTCTTAGAATTGTTTCCACACAAGATTTCTCAATAAAATTTAGTGTTGTACATAGGAGAAAGGAATTCTGTGAGATAGAAGTGAAAAAATAAGACAATAGCACTCAAGTTCAAATATCATTTCAGCTTGCAGCAAATGGGCTGTGTCCTTAGTGTACATATATGGTTCCCTTGGTTCCACTCTACTAGGCTATGAAAGTCATTGAATACGCCAAATACCCATTTAGACATCTCTATGATGTTACATATGAAGTTGATTGCATGCCGATTCTCTGAGAGATCAATGCCGACAGCTTTATCACTAGGTTGCACCCGTTGTGCTATGGCAACTGACCATTTACTCTGTCGACCACTCAATTTATGCATTAAGTATCACAATATAAAAATATAGTCACTAAGGCAGAAAATTGTCTTAGCTCGACAATGTTTGAAGTTTCTCCGACGCTGCATACAACATCGAATCGTTCCGAACTTCATAAAACGAAAACGACTTCACGCGATATGTGGTGTACCAGAGGACAGCCATCGAATACTGGATATCGAAATGAAAGTGCTCCGCGCCTGTCTACGAAGCAAGCAGGACAATCTGTACGCTATGCTGAAGAAGTGTGCGGCGAAGGAATATTATTGTGATCAGTATTTGGAAGGCAACCTTTGGAGGAGAATTATTGGCTCTGAAGAAGGCGAACCGCCGAAACGTCAGCTATCGAATAAAGTTTAATGTAACACCTCGTGTTCTGCTCAAAGAAGAAAATCAAGAATCATACTGAAGCATGCCGAAGTTAATAGACAGTCGGTCTTGGGAGTTGTTAAAAATATAGTGTTCTCAAAAATGATCGAGTAGCTAGTTTACATATGTCACGACCGTGTTTGTTGTCGAAAGAAATAGTGCAGTCGTGGGTTCATTGACCAAATTTTGACAGCTTATGTAAACAAAGTATTGATTAGCAGAGCACAGACTTCACCGAATTCAATATTTGAAAAAAGGAGGGAAGAAAAAGTTGAGAACTCTCATGAAAAAAGCAGAACTGCATGACGGGACGATCAGCACGGAGTTTCTGGTGCTTACGTGTACCGACATTTTATCACTTACGAATTGAACTTAGGAGGGCATGTGATGGAATGAGCACATGAAGGAAAAGCTTATTGTCAACAAATTAAGCTGTTCCTCTTTTGAAGCAGTGGACTAGAGCTCATTTGTGAAAATATACTGTAACAGAAAAACCGTACAGAACTTGTTTCCTGATGTATACATATTTGGAAGATAAGAAGCAAAGTTAGAAAAGCCTAAGAAAAATTTGTGGCCTTCATTTTTCATGAGATATTAGGAAAATATGGAGAAAAGGAGAAAATCTGAAGAGAAACTACAAGGAGTAGTGAGATAAAGTACAACGATTTCTATAATTTTTATGCGTGATCAGCAGTTGTACAAAATATATATTATTCTATATTCTTACTTTATGAGAGTTACATGAGCACACTCCGAAATTAGAGAACAGACAAAAAGCTACCCACTCCTGCATTCTGTGGTTGTGAATCAAAGAGTCTAGTGAAAATACTTGCGTTGAATCTAACCGCTATGAACATCGACACCCCAAGTGGCTAAGCTGAACAGCAAACGGAATCCGTCGCTGTGACAATCCGGAAATCATGGAAATGCTTGGTGAAAGGTGTCAAGGAAAGCTGTATTTGAATCAGTTCAAAAGACTGACCACTTCTCTACCTTTGAATTAGTAGTGAAAAATATCTTATAAACTTCTTTTTCTTTGAATGAAACTTCTACGATATTGCTACTCCTTCATCAAAGCCTATGCGCATTATATCATCAAAATAAACTATTCGCTTCATATTTCGTATTTGTAACAAAAATCTGAATGTATTTTACGTCAACTGTCGAATTTCAAAAGAAAATGCCAATTTGACGTAAGTTTTATTCAAAGAAAAGTACTGCTCGTATTCAAAAATATTGGAGAAATAGAATGAAAATAATTGGAACATTGGTAGGTAAGAATCCTATAAAAATTTAGGTCCTTTTTGATTAGGAGAGAGCAAATAAAAAACCGATGTCATTCGCTGGGGAGGAACTTCTTATACGACTATTAATAGCCATTTGAAAGCTGAGACTTGAGGCTACAGCCCTACATTGGTGGTTCTCAAAACACCCCTTTATGAGGCTTTAGCACACACATCATGAAGTATGTTTCACACTAGCGATTCGCATTCATCTTTATCACGCGTATAATTTGATGGAAGCCGAAAAGTATATCAACGCGTAGAGTGATTATCATAGTAACTTAGTCATTTTTTTTATCTGGAGTTTTCTTTCAAAGTGGACGAAAAATTTTCAATTGAATAAAACATATCGACTGATCTGCCTCGTCCTGCTACGGCCCACGCCTTGTCGAATAGCCTGTAACAACGCTGCACACAAACTAGTGCCTGTTCGAAACAAGTTTTCCATAGGTGCCGTTTTGTACGTGAGGAGCGAGAGGACAGAATCGATATTAATGAATAATTTAAACTGGTACTTTTTCATTATGTCTACTCCATTTGAGGCCTCCGGTAAAAGCACATTTTTGGTTTCATTTGAAGTGTAAATAATCATTCGATAGCTTGAATAAAGTGAATTTGAACTGCGCATTTTACTTCTCAAATAGCATGTTTTTGGCGCTGTCACAGTCCAAATAATATTTGGTTCACAATCAAGCACTTCTCGCTGGATAGAACTTTTTCGCCATTAGACTTATATGATTAGATAGAGCATATCTTGCCAATTTCAACGGTATAATCAGTTAGAAGGACCTATTGGACCTCTATTACGTTTGAAAGAAGACTGGGTTTCTCACTCGGTGAGCAATCTCTGTCGGCTAGGTGTGTGTACTAGCTGTAATATCAATCCGCGGCACGAATCACATGTGGATTTATTGATGAAAATCACGATTGTTTTTGATACTTCGGAATCTTCTCTACATGATCACGGTTTTTTTTGAAAAAGATATCTGTTGAAAATAATTTATTGTATTTTAAGGATTGACAAACTCATATTTAAATGAAGACCACTTTCAAGAGGACGCGAAACTTCGATTGCATGCGAGAGTGCTTTGAAAAAACAGTCTATCCAGTCCGAGATTGTGCTGTGGCTCATGTCGACATTTCTCTTGCACTATTTAATCGACGTTGACTCTTCAATCTAACTGTGGAAGAAACGAAGAGCAGTAACGAAGGGAAGATAAGTGTTCTCGAACCAATTTCCGATCTAATATTGACCCTATAGCGGCACCTATGCTTGTAACATAGCTAAACAACTTCTAAACAGAAATAAAATTTCATTCGATGTCATTCCTTGCACAGACTTTTAGATTGTAATATGCCCTACTTTTGTGAGAGCACCACGACTTGTTTTTTCGCTGATTAACGAAGCAAAAATGCTCATCATTAGGTGAACTTGATGAGAAGCAGAAGGCTTTTGAAAGGCAATTGATTTGCAATGGCTTACTCAACTTGGCGAATGTTAAGATGGCTTAATGGCCTGGTGCCAATGCTGCGAAATCCCATCCACATACCGGAAATGCTTGGTGGTCTGATGCCACTGCTGCAATGCGCGACACCTACTTTTCTTTTGGCTGCTGCAGCTCGCTAAGAAATCCTTTTGGAGGACCAATTATACTGCTGGAGTCACGAGAATTTAGACTATGGAACAAATGCTGAAAGCCTGTGGGAACTGCTTTGTCCAGCGAAAGATGCGCCGAAACGCCGCAAGTGAGAAACCTAATTTTATTTTGGCCGTTACAGCGCCAGAAAAAACAATTCGAGAACTAAAATAACCATTCAAATTCATTTAATTTGAGCTATCGAATAGTTGCCAAAGCGCTTAATCTAATCAAGAAGTATGCATTCACATAAGGCTTCAATTTTGGTGGAAATCCGGAAAACTAACTATGAATTTTTAGCTTTTAACTAAAAATTGCATTAGCAACATCAAGTTTTGCTTGTCGCAGAAAGCAGCTATTTATAGTAGATATTTGGGAAATTATTATTGAGAATATCAAAAACTAAATAATTATCGTTGGGAAGTATTACTTATTACACAGTAAAAAATTATTCCAATATAATATGTTGAGAAAAAAGTTCTGTCGTGTTGCGTGAAAACGGACTTTTACAATTGTATCTTATAAGAATTTGAGTTTCTCAAAGAGCTCATTTTCTTGCGCATTGAAGTATATATTATTTGTGAGCACGGCCTTCAGAATACAATTGTTCAGGGGAGAAATTTATCTGCCGCTCCACTTCCGCTACAAATTGAGTGCCAACGCTTGTGAGCCTCACCGACGATTTTGCAAGGCGTATGGTGACGCAATTTGCGACGTTCGTACAACTCTTGGTGAATATATAGCTAAATTCGCTTGAAGTCGAGGGAGACTACTTTGACTATCAATTCTCTTCTATTTGAGCTTAATCAGTATACAAGTAAGTTTTTTGAATTTCAATCGAGATCTCAAATATAATCGAATAGAAAGGTGCTGCTACATTTGTTCTAGAAGCCATGGAGCAATCGACTGCCACTTAATTGTTCGGCGCTGATTCCCTTAGACGCAGGGGCACGGTTGAACCGAAAGGCAGGAGGTGCTGCTGATGAGGCTTGACATGAAAACGTCTAGCACTATCAGTGCAGACCAAATCAGAGCGCTATCATTATCATTATCAGACCTCTGAAAGGCTTTAATATGCTATCAAATAAGTTTTTTTCTATGCATTTCGAAAATATGGCATCACTCTTCTTGCAACCGAATATCTACCAGTAGATTTCAATGGATTGAGAATAAGCAACTTAAGTTTGTATGAGTAAATAGAGGTTGCTGATTGCTGGAACTAGAACCAATGTTTTTTTTTTCAAGTAGCTGTGAACACTAAAGTGCGAACTAACTTAACAATCAATTTTGCTCTACTCTGTGGAAAAAAACACATGACAAAGAACGTCAGGTGTTGAACAATCCTTGAAGAATTGCCATTCATTTGATCTCATTCCATTCCTATCGTTGTAGGGGTAATTTAATGCACATTTTGTCCATAAGGTGACTTTTAGGGGCCTACAGATCTGCCATCTAACTAATAAACAGCATCTGTTTTGAAATACACTAACAGTAACTCGTAAAAGTGTGGGTTCAAAGAAAATGACTGAAATAGTCGACTACTTGCTTAATGTCACATGATGTTCTACAGTGTTAACTGAACCGTAACTGACAGTAAGGTGAATTTCTAAGCAATAATTATGCTACAGAATCTTGAATCAACTACCGACATACTTGGTCAGAACTGGTGCTTCACTCTCAGGTCGGTGAAGCTGAGTGTTTTCTCAATAGTAGTATATTCTTTGACAATAATGGTTACATTTTCATTAGATTGCGTCAATGGCCATTTTTGAACTCACTAGCCAGTTTTTGGCATCGTGGTGTCATTATTGAAATGAAGATGGTATGATGCCAATCATCGACATTCATTCAATATAATCACCTGATTCTGAATTGAGCCATCCCAAGTACTCATCAATCGAAAACGAAAAAATCCCATTTTTGGGCAAGAGTAGTTTCTAAAATTTTGCTTTTTTTTATTTTTTCTGTGGAATGGAACTTACATTGAAAGATAAGTGATAGCCTTGTCTGAACAAGAGAATGCAGCATCGTTAAGTCAAAACATTTAGTCGGAAATTGTGCAGCGAAATTACATATAATGCTTTCCATGAGGTGAATTCCATGGATGCGACAATTTCGACCATAAAAGTTGGGCCATGTAGGACCAGTCGATGATGTTCATGGCCAAGCTCAGCGACCAAGGCGGTTAAGCAATCAATACCTTCATTTTTGCATCTGACAAAAGTATGTTATAAACAGTGCTCAATCACCTCATGCAATCAGATGTACGTCGATCTCACTGTTAACTTACAGTACAACTTATCCAATAGATGTTTTCCATGCACTGCATTTATAAGCACCATAGTTCTATATCTAGATTTTAGCGCATCACCACGTGCTCTCTCTCCTATATCTCCAAATCGTACCTTCCGTTTGGATCAGTGAAACTTTGATTTTGAACCACTGGGCAAAAAAAAAAACTCACCTGCTGCTTTTCGACACCTATTGCGGTATCGGTGAACTTCTTTATGGTTACTACGGTAAATGTATCATCGCTGTGTATTTATACAAATGCGCTCACGGACAAATATGTTGACACATATGAGGATTGTAAAAGCTACTAGAACGCTCGACGTTGAGCTGGCCTATCGATATGCCAAGAAATGTGCGCCGATCCTCAAAGTATTGGGGGCTCGGTTAGTTTGGGCATGGTATCGCACCAACGACACTGCTTAAGGTATCTCTAACCATTGCACAACAGCAACCTTCTGTATTTTTCCACGATAATGAGAGCAAAAATGTTCTATACAAATGTTCCTGACAAGGACGAGAGTGACAGAGTGGTACTCGATGCTGATTATTGGAGTAAAGTGGGTCATGTCTTGTATCAAGCCTATTAGGTCTACCTTTTCTCCTTGATTTGGTGCAAAACTTGTTCGATACGTGGCTCAAGTACTGCAGTTCATGTGGGGATGCCCAAGCGTTAATCACATATGTTGAGGGTGAATTGATTCAACTAACATTCAACGACAATCATTCTAAATCAAAAGATATTTTCTAAGGAGTAACCGGACAGGCACGCAAGAAATGTAAAAAATTATTTGGATAGTGGAAAAGAAAGAAAATATCTAAGGATTGCTGGTATCTGAACTACAGGTGTGAAGACGGGTCATGCATAAAGAATTTCTGAGAAATCTCACTTTGGTATACGAGTTAGATGAAATCAAACGTTACGGCTTGGTGTAGGCACGCGTGATAATTGCCGCATTTGGATCACAAAGCGATTGACAGGAAATTGCTTACGCACCACTTGTGAACTGATATATCACTCACTTCCGGTTTTTTCAAAAGAACAGGGCAGAATGCTTAATAAAAACCTATGTTTCTACATTGGTTCTGGAATGATATTCGTGATTCTACAAAAACTGTACTGATAAATGTGCAGAGAACACGGCTTTATATTGTAGTTTCGATAATCAGTAATTCAATTTTTCATTCCAATTCGCTCAATCAATTTCAAACAATCAGTTGCAACTCAAATGATGTCTCAAAAGAGCCAGTTTTTTCCTGAGCGTATATAGTTACACAGTTTATCTTATAAAGGAGTGGTAGTAAAGCTCTTTAAATGGCATGCGTTTTTCAACTTCTAAATGAGAGCTTTTTCTGACGATTACGCTTTTGCAAATCAGTGACTATCGAAATAAGTCAACCACTCAAGTGTACCAAGTTATAATAGGAAACTTCTCGTATGAATTGCACTCGTCACTTCGCGAAAATCGCGAAGGTGTTGACAATACCTTTATTTTTCAAATGTTCTGTTGAATAAGAGGGCTGAAAAGCATCAAACACGAACCTTATTCTCCAGGACTCTGAAAAGATACTCTCTCGCTATCTCTACCCCGCTTAAGGCCTTCAGAAAAAGCGTATTCCTACGTTTTTGAAACATTTGGTGATCGATTAATAGTTTGAATCAAGTGACTTTGAGTGGTATACTTTATTTCTCAAATGGATTGCTTTTTGTGCACCAACAGCCAAAATAAAAATATGTTACATATTCGAGAATTTTATTTTGGATAGAAAATTTCTGATAATATTTATATCGTTAGATAGGACAAATTCTACAGATTTTTATGATATGCTTGATTTTAGACAAGATTTCTTAGGGTTCTGTAACGCTCAAATAAACATAGGGTTTCATTCATTCGATCTATTGTCAGTGCGCTGTAACAGCTAAGATAAAGTTATGCTTCACACTTGTGAAATTTCTGCGCATCTTTCGCTAGACAGAGGATTTTCCTTGCATTTTTGGTAGACATGCAATAGTCTAAATTCTGCCGATTTCAGTTATGTACTTGCTTTTTCAAAAGGACTTCTTAATGAGCTGTAGCAGCCAAAAAAATCGAGTGTCGCATATTGCAACATTGGCACCTCGCCACCACGCAATGACGGTATGTGGATGGGAATACACAACACTGGCAGCAGGCCAATGAGCCATCTTACCATCCGCCACATTGAGTTAGCCATTCCAAGTCAACTGCCTTCAGCTGTCTTCTGCTTATCATCGAGTTCACTTGCTCATGAGGTTTCTCGCTTCGCCAATCAACGAAGAAGAAGCAGCAGCGCCTTACAAAAACGGCGAAATACAATCCAAAAGTCTGCATAAGAAAGGACATCAAATAAGGCTTCGGTTCTGTTTGCATATTGCTCGGCGATGTTACAAGCATAGGTGTTGCGATAAAGTTAATATTAGAGTAGGAAATTGGTTCAAGAGCACTCGTTTTTTCCCTCGTTACTGCTCTTCATTTCTTCCACAGTCGAACTCAAGAGTCAACATCGATTAAATAGTGCAAGAACAATCTCGGCATGAACCACAGCTTGGAAATGAGCTCACAGTCATGGACTAAAATAACTATCTTTTGGAATCACTCTCGGGTGCAATCAGAGTTTTCTGGCCTCCTGAAAGTGGTCTTAACTTCGATATGAGAAAAAAATTAATAAACGATAAATTTTTTCCAGCAAACCTTTTTCTTAAAGAAACCCGCGAACATATAGATAAAAATTGAAGTATCAGAGACAATCCTGATTTTTGTCAAAAAATACACATTTGATCCGTGCCGCGAATTGATTCGTTCACACACCCTAAACGACATGAGATGCTCACCTAGTGCGAAACTTAATTTTTTCTTCGCTCCAGGAAGTCCTTTCTAAAAACCAAGTATACTGTTCAAATCGCTAAGAGTCACCCTATCTCATGATTAATACCTGATTATGAAAAAATTCCATTCTGCGAGAAATGCTTGCATGTGAAGTAAAACTTTATTTCTATACTTAATGGGGAAAACGTCTGAGAATCAAATCATACCAATCAATTTCTTCTGATTCGAGCTATCAAAGGGCTAGCAAATTATCTTACAAGAGCACTAAATACGTCTCTACCAAAGGACTCAGTCAGGGTGGACGTAACGCAAAGTACCGGTAGAAGTTCTAATAATTCTATCACGTATTTAAACAGTAAAAAATACCGCAGAAACAGGTAATATGACGACATGTTCTGAGTCTTTCTGAGGTCTGGTGTGGCACTTATATAGTACTTGACAGGTGCCTATTTAACCCTTCCAGGCTTCTCACTAGTAGGAAGTCTTCCGGTTCAATCGAGCCCTTGCAAAGGGATACACTTACAAATTTTAGAGATGCCATGTCAGACCTCATGAAAGGCTTCAAGCATGGTATCATATAACACATTATTGCATTCTTTAAAAAAGTCTAAAAAAGCAGTCGAATGAAGAGGATTGCATAAACAAATGAATTCATTTAATTGAAGAAATAACTATGTTTATTAGAGCAGCAATTATAACAATAAACAAAAAGTTTATAACAAATTCCAGTACTTTCCCTTATCCGCAAAGATATTCAAGAAGCATTTTCTATTTATATTCCACGTTTCAGCAGTTGTCGGATAGCCTAAATTTCGAGAATTTGAACGGTGTACCTGATTTCTTGAGCAACCTTCGTATTATGCTGCTATAGTGAAAATAAAACTTTATTTCACACTCAAGTTTTTCCTCGTTCAACAAAGCTTCTCTCAGACTTCTATTGATCTATAGCGCAAGTCTCAAAAGTATCAGTAGTCTACTTAGTTTTTCAGAAGGACTTCTATATGCGCTGCAGCACCCAAATAAAGACTGGGGCTTCGCATTCAGCGCTCACTCTTTGCTGCGGCATTTGGATGGGATATCACAACACACTGTGCTACTTGTAAAATAACCATTATTCGCAAAAGTCCAATATACCTCTACCTGCTACAGTGCACTAAAAAATTCCAGGGACCTAGTATATCACTGAAATCGTTGAGATTTGAGCTATCGAATGATTGACTACTGAAAGTCCGAGGGAAAAGATTTGTTTAGCCGAAAATGGTTAAGTGTGAAACATATTCTTACTTTTCTCTCACAGCGTAGTAAAAAAGCAGAATCAAACATGAAGCACTGCCGAAATTTTCGAGATTTGAATTATAGAATGATTATTAAAAACGCGATGGCTCGAAGCCAATGTTGCAAAATTCATTTATATATCAGTGAAACTATGTGCAGCGCCTGTGATCACATCTTGATTTGAGTGTTGCAGCGCTGTAAAAGGGCTTTTTTTTTTGGAAAAACAAACGCACTATGAGTTTGATGAAATTTGTACTACCGAATAAGTACTGAGTTTTCTGAGGAAAAGCTTCGCTGAGCGTTAAATGCTTGGGTGTGAAATAAAATTCTATTTTTACTGTTACAGCGTAATGAAAAGGCCACTCATAAAGTAAAATAAATCGTTCAATTTCGGCTATCGAATGACTACTATAATACCTACAGAAACAAAACTGTTTTTCAATTTGGATGCTGATAGGAGAAAAGTAACCCAAATTCTCAAGATTGCCTCCTTTGGCCTCTGTATATTTACCAAGTCGCCTGCAAAAATTTTCAACGATAACCTCACACGTTTTCACCGAAATTTCGTCTCAAGCGCGTGTCGAAGCCGTTTTAAAGCGCACCTACGGTAGTGCAGCAAGTAACCGAGACTTTTATCACCAGTAGAGACCCCACGGGGTAATTCATTGCGTTAAGATCCAGCAAACTGAAGGGCCAAATGTCCTTACCCCGGAAGCCTGGAAACAGCTCTTGACAGATGGCAATCGCTGAAAGGACAGAATGCGCAAGTGCCCACTCTTGCTGAAGCGTAATCTGTCGACGCGAAGATGTCGAGTACTCCAAAGCTTTAGCAATCTCCATAAGACTTGCTGCTGTTAGCTGGCAGTGTTCATTGTGCTGATTATGTTGATGAAGATCGACGGCGTCTTTGCTGTGGCGCAAATACCGGCCCAAGCCATCACAGAAGCCCAAGGTTTTTGCTACTGCGGACTTTTGTTGACTCTTCTTCAAAAGATGACATCGATTTGAGCTACTGTGGAGTGGTCCGTCCGTTAATAACTTCTCATCTGTAAAAAGCACTTTCGATAAACGAGCATCAGCTACCAAACAAATTATTCGACAAGCCGTTTTTCTTTCATTTTTTTTTCCCAGGAAGTGGACACGAGTTATCTTGTAGTTGCGTAGCATCAGCTTATTTTTGACAATGTTTCGCACGATCCACTAGATGATCCCAAGTTTTTCAAGTCATTTTGTACATCAAACGCGCCAATCTTTGAAGAACCTGGAGGCGCATCCTTCGAATTTTTTCCGAGGTAGACGGAGTGGTAAGACGAGCTTTTTGGTACGGTCGTAAAATCGCTCCAGTCTCTCTAAACGCTTCACGACTCCGTAGACACTTGCTGGTTTAGATCCAGTCGATTAATTTTTGACGCACTATTGCACGAATGAAATGTTGAGTGACCCTTCTTCTACATCAAAGGCTTACCATTCACATAAGAGTTAAATTTTGCCGTTTGAGAGAGAATCAACCCCTGTATCATCAAACCGAATTCTTTGTCATTATGGGAGATCTTACTCTGGCACCATCTCCAACGTCGGAATTCGACAGTAACACGGAACACACTGTATTAATCCATGACGTAACGCGCAACGGAGACTCCCACTGGAATCAGCTTTGATCCAGCAATCAATACGCAAATTTGAGGAAGCCAACTTGTTTTTTTTAGAACATCTTTTATGAATCGGCTCACAAGATCGTTAATGGGCTCAAAAAGGTTCATGAGGCTTAAAAGTGGCTTTGAAGAGCCTCAATTAACCCACGTGCACTTTGGTGTAAGTAAGGAATTGGCTAAAGTAAATGATAGGCCAATAGGACGAAATAGGCGCCTATATAGCACTAGACCTATGGCTCAAAATATGCATATCCTTATCAGATTAAATCATTTTGAGCGGGTCTGTAAAAAAAGCAGTCGATAGCAGAAGTATAGTTCATTTTAAAAGCCGTAAGCTCGACTGCCGGTCACCACAAAGTCAGGTAATAACATCATCCTACTTTGGGTGCTTAATTTTACTCGGCGTCGGTTCCTTTGGAGGATTGTTTCACCTCAAGGAATCGACGGAACCGAGGGAGGGTGCTACTGATGAGTCCCATAGGACGAAATAGGCGCCTATATAGCACTAGACCTATGGCTCAAAATATGCATATCCTTATCAGAGTAAATGATAGGCTTAAATGAACTAAAATACCAGACCTTCTGCTTGGATTCACACGAGTATGTGCCATCTCAATTGTGACGTTCGATAGTAATTTTGATAAAACCGAATTCAAATACTGTTTTCCATTCAACCGCTTTTTCATAGACCCCGCTCAAAGCGATAATACTCTGAAAATTTTGAGCCGTTTGTCACGTCTAAGTGCTAGACAAGCGCCTGTTTCGTCTTCAAGGACTCTTCAATGGCACAGTTCCTCGATTCAAACAATCCCTTGAGGCTCTTTTCTATGAAGGAATTGGCGCATATCTGGCACATAGACCTGACAAACGGCTTAAAACATGTTATACTGTTATGAGAGTATTATCAAATAACATCATCAAGGCTGGCTGAAGTATTTCTAAGGCATCTTGAAATGTGTTATATTACTCAAAAGAACTATAAGAAAATGATAAAACTACGGAACTCTTCATTTGAGATCCAGAGTCGATAAGTCGAAAGGCTACGAGACAATTTTAAGTCAGTATGAAATAAGGTTTGCTTCCCTGAGGATTAGGTCAATCGAGGCGCTAGGATCACTGATTTCGGCTCGACTTACATATTTGTATTTAAGTAAACGTATCCCTGCATACTTGCGCCTACATGAGGGCTGCTTCATAGTCGCCTCTAAGCATTGAGTTTGATGACCACTCTAAAGTAAGTCACCAGACTACCTGAGAGTGTACGCATCTCCCATATATAAGCTTGGAAAGCTCGATATAAGTAACAGCTGACAAAAACACGCAAGTGTGTGGACATTGTCGATTCCTCATAAACGGCGTTAAGCGATGATCTATTCTAAGCTTTGTGGGATTCTGAGATAGGCAGGCTAAAGCGTTCCTATATCCGTTGCAAGGAGTAGGCTGTTTGCAGACAAATCTGGTGCAACTTTACCGACTCCAAAACAGTGGGAGATTTGGGATTCCCGTTTAGAAACATACTCGCAATGAACACTATTTCTGGCACTGCGCTCTCACTACTTCACTTTGAATTAGACGCGGTAATCTTCACATGGAGAACAGCACGAAAAAATATTTTACATCACAGTCATAGGTTTTGCCCAACCCATAAAGAATACGAGCCAGAAATCTGACGGTAAGTAGCCCGTGAAAAATTTTCCAATCACAGTGTCGCAGTGTTGAGATCATCATCTCAATGTTCGGCCCATAAAAAGCAAAAAAAAGCTTAAAAACGACATAATGGATTGGAACATTGCTCTAAACGGCTATAATTACCGCAACTACGTACACTATATTGCAAGCGCTGCACATTATGGAGGTAATTGGGTTTCCAGAATAGTAAAATATTATTATATACGCAGACGAGAGGGCGATTTTGGGAGTAGCTCCTATCACGCAAGCGTAACAGAGAATCTTCAAGAATCGAAGACGCCGTTATTTACATCAAATTGTCGAAAACCATGCGGTCCAAGCACATGAAACGTTTAACGACAACGGATAAACAATTGACGTTAGTTTATGGATCACATAGGACCTCGAACGCTCAGCTGGAAGAATACCAACCTGATAAATAGTAATCTTCACGAGAAACCTACATGCACGTGAGAAAACGTGATGTGCAGTGAGACCGTACGGTAAAATAAGGTGTACACAATTCACTGTGCTACTTCTGTGCACGACAGCGAGAAACAAAGATTTTAATGGCTTCCGCATACAACAGGTGAATAAATGTGACGGCTGATATATTTACATACGTTCAAAAAGTTTATCAGCGCATCATTGACTGGCATCAGTTTATGTAAAAGTATGATCAAAACTCGGTGGTTTTCACACCAACGATATAAGGGCATATACTATTTCTGTTCATAAGCATAATCACATACACTATGGCCACCACCCATACGGTTACATAAAGCGTCCAACGCCAGCTTTGGCCATCCGGTTCCCTCATGGTGGGAACGACGTCGGGATCGTGGTCTTAATTTATCAATCGCCAAAGATTCCATTGATGTGGTTAAGTCGATCTGGAAAATATTCAGGCGATACACCGTTTTTCCTCAATATGGATAGCCGAAAGCTCTACCTTTAGCACACCGTCATAGCTACAGTATGTGTTCGTCTCATAATTTCAATTTTATTCATAATTCACAATTTTTATTCAAAATAGTGTGAAAACGACTCACATTGCGCTCTTTGGCCTTTCTGACTACTTTCAACGCTTTCATGAGCTCATGAACGTTAGTTGTCGATTTCTAAAGAAGGCAACGAAGTTCCCGCTATTTACAAGTTCAGCCCATGCTAACTGAGAAGAAATAGGAACTTTCCATCGAAATTTGAGAAAATTGGATTTTTTCTTTTGCAGCAAACTGACAAAAAGGAAAACATGAGTGAAGAAGTGAATTTTCTTGGTCTGTTTCTCATCCGAAGACGACGGTAATTTAGTCACAGAGGATGACATATGCCAAAGCTTGTTCCTGACGAGATGAAACACTAGTAATAGCGTATTCGAACGTGTTTGATGTAACACCATTTTTCATAAATTTCGTCTAGGATAGCCATGGCAGAACGTGACCTCATAAGGAAGTAAACTTTTGGAGAGGTATAACAATATACTACTTCTCAAAAGTATTTTTTGAACACCAACATTTCAACTTCCTTTTTCATGGTAAAGGTTGGGGAATAGAAGATTATTCTCTGCTATTTTTATATCAAATTTTTTTTTACACGATCCTTCATCACACATCCTGTACGGATTCCGCTACTTCATACATTCGATACTTTTCCTTGCATTTGTCCGTCATAAATGTCTCCGAACATTTCGTATTTTATTATAGCTGCTGCTTAAGGGTTTCGTAATCTTTACCAATGCCTCAGAATGCTGCTGGAGAGAAATCTTTTCGCGATTTTGGCGATCGCCGCGTTAGATGACCTTCGTGTGTACTTGAGAGATCGTAAGGGGGCCGAACTTTGCATTGTGATAGCGTTCACCACTATCCACAACGCTATGTAGAAACGATTTACCTCCACGTGGAATTTCGTTTAATCTCTGAACACGGGTGGTCAATCTCTTAACTAAGCATTTTCTTCACTACTGCAGTAATGAGCTAAATCAAACCCTATATGAGTTCGGAAACCCATATCGATGGAACCACTAACTATAATACAGTGGCACTAGTCTTCAATCATTCCCACTTTGCGGACAATGGCACTAATGTTTCCCATATTGGAAAGCTATTTTAACCTAGCGTGAGGCATAAACAGAGGATACAGCATTTTTATATCGCAATCATTTATCGCCTCATAGTAATAGATGGTTCTTCTGGGTGTTGGGTTCGCAAAGTAGCACGATTATCATTCTCAACGAAAAGGCATACGAGTTTTCTGCCTGAGAAGAATCTAGCAAACTTTCTGAATACCAAAGAACGAAATTCTTACTTAATCAGTGAATCAAACTTGTTCCTGCGCTCATACGATTTCCCGTGGTTGGTGTCGATAGTCCATTTGAGTATGTGGATATGATATTGCTCAGGAACGAATTGAATGTTGATGGAACCAGTTGAGCATAAATGTCGACAGCGGATTTTTCTTCCAATATTGCAGTGTCGTTGTCACTACTTTCGAAGCAGTTCAGTTGAGAAATGTAAAATGCTACTCTGGGCTTCCAGATTCGAAAGAAAATGATATGATTATCGTTTAGATAGTATGATTGAAATCACTTGAGCGTTTGAAAAAAATTAACATCCTAAATAGGTGAGGAATGAATTGAGACTACGACTTACTCAACTGACAATAGCTATTGATTGCTATAGTTCTGTGTAATGTAGTCCCTTTCAGAGCTTAGAAAGTCCGATATGTTGCCGATATGTTTTGTCCCAGAACTACTATAAACTGGGACGAATTCAAATCATTAGTCGGCTCTTGGGAAGATACCGTTGTCGACAACATCGACAAAGAATACGATCGACTCGTTGAATATCTTCACGCTAGCGCTATGAAAGCCGAGAGTCCTAAGGTCACGAAGAGACGCTTGTCTCCGCAGACACTCGAGCTGATACCTCAACGTGGAATCGCAAGAGCTACAGGCAATTGAAACCTTACGTCCGAACTGGCGAAACGCTGCAGAGAAGCGATAAAAGAAGACCTCAAAGAGAGAAGAGCAGCAGTTATGGCAGAAGCTGCAGAAGCTGGGAAGAGCATTCGCAAAGCCCAGCGAGGCTTCGCCAACTATGAGACCAAGATAATTGCACTCCGATACCCTGACGGGACACTTACAGCTTCAAGAAGGGCTATGGAGAAAATCAATTACCAATACTTTTCGGATCTCTTCGCTAGCCATGTCCTCTCACCGTCATATAAATTGAAAGAGGACCAATATGTCGTTCCGCCAGCCCTCCCTTCCGAAATCCGACATGCTATATCGTCGGTGAAGAACAGAACAACACCCGGTCCAGACAGGATTAGACCAGAACACCGGAAGAACCTGCGCCAGTTCTCATCAACACCCTGGCTCGGCTCTTCACTCGCTACCTGTCAGAATGCAAGGTCCCTATTCAATGGAAAACCAGCAAAACCGTATTGTTGTGTAAAAAGGAAGACCGTCACGACATAGGCAAATATCGCCCAATCTGCTTGCTGTCCATTCTCTGTAAACTCTTTACTTGAGTCATCCTGAACAGGATTGACATAACACTGGACGAAGGATAGCCATGCGAACAAGCAAGGTTCCGATAAGGATTTAATACCATAGACCACATCCACACGATTAGAAGACTCATTGAAGTTTCACGAGAGTGCAAACAACCACTCTGTCTCACTTTCATCGATCTGAAGAAAGCCTTTGATTTTTTTTTTTTTGGAAACAGAAGCGGTTATAGAGGCTCTGGATAACCAGGACGTCCCTACTCGGTACATAATGATCCTTCCTGAGTTTTATAAAGATTTCACGTCCAAAATATCTCCATTCTACAACAATATCACAATTGACGTAAGTAGAGGGGTTCGACAAGGCGATACAATTTCTCCAAAACTATTTACTACCACCCTACGAAACGTCATGCAAACATTAGAATGGGACAATATGGGAGTGAAAATTGACGGTCGACAATTAAAGGATCTTCGTTTTGCTAACGATATTGTTCTCATAACACTAAACATCAGCCAGGCGGAACGAATGTTGACCGATTTCGATAACGCCTGTGGAAAGATTGGTCTTAAACTAGATCTGACGAATTCGATGTTCATGAGACGGATGGATTTCAAATGCCCTATTCACGCTCAACGAACGACAATCTCCGAATGCTCTAGTCACGTCTATCTAGGTCCTGAAATCAAAATGATGAACGACCTAGCTCCAAAGTTGATCAGTTGGAAACGAGCGGCTTGGGGAACGCTCAAAGCACCGAAGATGTAGTGAAGAGGACTGAGAACATCCGACTCCGTGCCCACCTTTTCGACTCGACAATTGCCCCTGCCCTAACGTATGCAGCAGAAACCTGGTCGCTACGTAAGCAGGATGAATGATCACTTGGCGCTATCGAACGCGCAGTCGAACGGTCGATGCAAGGAGTATCCCGTATCTCGCAAATGAGAGAAAGGATCCGAAGTTCAGACCTACATCAATGATCGAAAGTCAGAGACGCCGTTCTACACGCCAGGATATCGAAAATAAGGTGGGCCGGACACGTTATGCGCTTCAACGACAACCGATGGACGAGAGCCCTTATCGACTTGATTCCTCGGGACATCAAGAGTCCTACAGAGAGACCACCGACCCGTTGGTCCGACTTCTTCACGAAAGCTATAGAAGAAAAATATGTTGCTCAGCGAATTCTTAGAGCGAGGAAGACCCACTGGGTTATTCTTGTACGCGATAGGGAAAAATGGAAGTGTTGCTGGTACCCGCTCGAGTCACTCGACGATCACCGGGACAATATATATATATATATATATATATATATATATTATATATATATAAGATAAGACAATATATATATATATTTACATATTCATCTACTTCTTTATTATCAAGTCCATTGGATGAAATATTCTCATCGTGCTTGATCTCTACACTTGAGTCGTTCTAAAATTGTTACTTACAAAGGGTTTTGAGACGCTTATTGTCCAACGGTCTAGATAAATAGACTTCACTTTCTAGATTTGACGTTAAATTCAAGCTTGGAAGAGTTGTGTTCTTGAAATTTCATATTTCGTATAATATTACAACTGCGTAAGCATGGTTTGCACGGCTTTGATACTTTGTTAAACTTAGCCTTTACATATTATACCATTCCTTCGAGTGCTTTATTAAGACCACGCTCAAATTTCAATAGAATTCGACTTCAATAGCCTTTACACTTTGTTCTTTGTTAGTTCATTATTAAGCAAAATTCAAGTACACTCACACTTTGTTCAGGATCCATTTCCTCTAGATTTTGCTCTTTAAAGCCGGTCAGCTGTAATCGACAGAAGTATTGAACTTATGCTTCAGCTTACCTTTTGTAATCAGATAACATAGATGTACTGGTGTTATAAGGGTTTTGTGCTATTTCACTGTACGAGGGAAACATGTCGTTATCACAACCGTAACCGGCATATTCTCCACATATATATGCGTACATGAAGAAAGAACTGAAAACTGACCGACCAATCACTAGCCCAACCGTAACGGAAATGTCAGATAGATTATTTTCAAATAAAAGACCGTGATTATAAGATCTTATCATGCGTAAAAAGATAAATTACACATGGTTCTCACAGATGTAATGATGACATCATCGCTTCCAAACAGCTGCGTTAATCTGCATTTATGACGTGGATCACGGACAATGATGTGTGAACATTCTGTTCAACAATGTGCATTCGTTCAAACCTACCTAGAGCAACCAATCCTCCATTACTCTGAGGCCGAAAAATTAGTACTAGGATTATTTGAAAAGCTGCATCAGATCCAAAAATGTTAGCGACTGCCTGCATTGAGAAGCTTGAAAACACTCTATCAGTGCTCTCTTAAATGGCTAAAATGATAAAATACTGTTGCACATCTAGAAAGTGAGAGCGTTCACATTCGCAGCGTCTTGTAGAGTAGTCAAATAGAACTTCAAGTGGTCCGTTCGATTTAGAAAAACACGACGGTGCGAAATTTGGAGGAAAAAATTCAGCGCGACGCTGAAGATAGATAACTGGAAGCAGTATCAATCGAAAATATTTTGTGGGCGTACTATGATTCTATGCCTGTATTACTCTGTATTATGTATATATATAATATATATATATTATGTATTATTCTGAGTTATGATATCGTCTGCTTTCATATTGTGGATGCTGAAGGAGGGTGGCTTTCAGTTAACTCTGGAGATTGTCGTTATGGGACGCATAGGTGCCCTTACTACAACGAGTTCTTGCACACTGCAAATCGTAAAGTCTACTCTCTTTTGACTGAGAGTGATGCGACATATCAAGGATTCTTACGATTGTTAAAGCATCTATTGAATGATACAGAGCTCTATCGATGTATCAAACGAGAGCAATGAACTGTTATACGTCCATTTCACTAATTACACTTTTATCCCTATAAATGGAGCAACAGTTTGTCATAGTGGTTACTGTATTTTGAGTCACATTTCACTCCTTCTTTGCATGATATCCTATGATTCAGTTTTAGCTTGATTTCTTTCCGTTTCATGTTGTTTTCGCTTTTATTACACTTTAGTCACGAATCATCTCACCGTGCGCTAAAAAAATTTTATGAATTTCAGTTATGAGCTAGCATGAGCCCAATAAATGAGCGACATCACTAGTTTTTACGACATTCTGAGTCGAAATATTCCGCTCGTTCCTTCATTTAGCTATAATGGACACATCCATGACGAAATCTCTTCTATAAACTTTAATATACGATCTATACACTTCAGAAAACATGTCAACTTTTTGAATTTATTTCGGGAAAATCTAGCCCAGATTCTATGACTCAGCTTTCTGCTTGCGCTTTCGTATGTATTTTGCGTTACCATCACATGTCACCTGTCAACCCCTTGATCGTCGAGTGACTCAAGGAGCACCAGCAACACTTCTATTTTTCCCTATCGCGTGCAAGAGTAGCCCAGTGGGTCCTCCTCGCTCTAGGGATCCGCTAAGTATCAAATCATTCTTCTAGCCTTTTCGTGAAGAAATCGGACTATCGGGTAGGTGGTCTTTCTGCACAGCGCTCCATATCCCGAGGTATCCATCGGTAGCGGCTCACGTCCATCGGTTGTCGTTGAGGCTCATCACGTGTCCAGCCCACTTTATTTTCGATTTTTTTTATATATTATTTCAACTTTCGTGTAGAACGACGTCTTTGATCTTCGATCGCTGACGTAGGTCGGAACTTCGGATCCTTTCTCATATATGCGAGATACGGGATACTCTCAGCATCGACCTTTTCACTGTGTTACCATACGGGCCAATAATTTTCTGTTGTGTTAGCACGCCAGAAAATTCTTTTTTTCCAATAGTCTCGCCGTGATTCGCCAACTATGCGAGCAACACAATGATAACATGTGCCCTACAATGGTCAGGAATCTAAATCCCACGCGACGTGCTAGACAAACTCGTAATCTCTATGTGACTGAAAATGTTATAAAGTTTGAAAGTTCAAATTTCAGAAATCAAAAGATCTATGGAGAGGGAAATTCTCAGAAGATCACGAATGAAAAATACATCTTATCCTGGAATGGGTTGATTTCGGTTATCCAGGGACAAGTGAATAGTCGGCCTCATTCGCTGGACAAGAACTTCTCATTAGAGTGTTAGTAGCTCAATCTCTTGCTAGTGCGGTACGGGTCCCTTTTCAAAACATCCTTTTATAATGCTGTCAAATTCAAAATAAAGCTATGTTTTACATTGGCCACGCAGTTCAACTATAACTTCGCTGGAAGCGCGAAAGGCACATGAACGTATGGAAAAAATAACTTGTTATCTCAGTAGTTGAAACTGGGTTGAAGCGAAAAACAATACCGTATTCAACAACAAGGATCGCACTTCCACATGACTCGTCGAAGGGACAATCGATTAAACTTTTGAGTGATTACTAACACTCTAACGAAAAGCTCTTGTCTAGGGAATGAGATATAATATTTATTTGTCCCAAAATAACCAAAAAAAGACCTTGAAATATTTACTTAACCTGAGCAAGGTTTAATAATATGGTGTGTAACCATACACCAATGACTCATATGGCAGTTGAACACTAGACAGTGACCAATAAAGATCCGACTAATGTGCCGTTTAATGGATCAAAGTATTTAAATTGCAGGATTATGTGTAAGCCTACTTTCAAAACGAGTTCTTAGAACAAAGTTTGTGTTACGTGGAACTTTTATTAGCTATCAGATGACCCTGATACACTATTTCAACGACCAACTATGTGAAAAGTCAAATTATAGGATGGATGTCTATATCTATTCTTGCAAAACTTAAAATGAATAAAATGCAAGAATGTGACTTTCAATTTCATAATTAGAACCATTTTTTACATATGAGAAAAGTAATCACAGTACAACACCAAATAGTTCCAAATTCAAAATTCAAGATAGTGAGTACGAATTTCGCATAACATGATACAGGATTACTGGGAGTTCAGTGAGGATCAAAACTTAATGACGAGTGAATAGTCAGAAAATTTTAAAAGTGAGGTCATGAAATATGTTAGGCACATAAAGTAGAAGATCCAAAAATTATTTATCCTTTAGAACTTTCAAGCACTTCTTACAACCATCTTCATATAAAGCTTTCCGCCTAAATTTTGCTTGACATTTGAGATGTGACAATGATGCGCATTTTCCACACTTGTAAACTTTCTCCAGTTGAAAAGGAAAAAGCACTTCTTGTGTGTCCTCGCAGTAGGCACAGGTAGCGGCGAATTGTTTGCAGTGCTGAAACGATTGATACAATCACTTATGCGCTTTATGAATTACTCTCAGAGGAAAAACTCTGACAGAAACTGAAACAGTAATGACA
The DNA here is from genome assembly GCA_019055375.1 of Parelaphostrongylus tenuis. Classification (NCBI taxonomy): domain Eukaryota; kingdom Metazoa; phylum Nematoda; class Chromadorea; order Rhabditida; family Metastrongylidae; genus Parelaphostrongylus; species Parelaphostrongylus tenuis. The sequence goes on from JAHQIW010001582.1 coordinate 148,223, forward strand.
TCCAGCATTACCAATTAAACGAATCACAGTAATTTGCATGACGATTTTTTTTGATAGTGCTTGGAACCAATGAAATCAACATTCGTATCAACCTATGAGTACTTGGACGGAGTAGCTAACCCTCTATGGACGGCCGTTGAAATTGAAGCAGGCAGCGAAATTCGGAGGCGTTGCATAATTTTCGTTACGTAGTTATGTTCCTCTCAAAGCTTTCATAAGATTTCCGCCTTTCTTCTCCTATCTATATACCGTGGCCTTTCAAACACAATCATATGTTTTAAGTGTATAGGCAATTTTTTTTGCGTGAAGAAAAAACACATGCTTAGAATATAACTATAGTGCTCTTAGCATTCAATGAATTGCAATAAGTTGTGCGAAAGAATATGGTATAATTTTTTTAGCTTTGACATCCCTCATCGTATAAGATACCAAATAATCGTCATAAAGTATCAAAATCAGCAAACATTAAATAGCTCGAAAAAAATTGTGTTTCACACTAAAAGCAATGATTATCTTTAACTCTCACACTTTTTAGACTATTAGTGCATTTGCATGAAGAGTTAGAACTCCTACCGAATTCTTATCTGCAGGAGCATTATTTACCGTAGCGGCTTTTGACAAAGAACATGGCAATATTTCAGGTGTCTCACGTATTTTGTTTAGTTGAATGCTCACGTTGTAATTTGCTGTACCTCTTCCACTTCTCATCATGACATCAATAAGTTCTGAATTACTACTGAAAGTCTAGTGAAAATATACCCAATGATGTAGAGTACTGTGCAAAAACATTTGCGTCAAATGGTATTCAAACCCAGATCTCACTCTTTCCGGGAGCGTGTGCTGAAGTTGCACCACCGACGCTTGTTTTGCACAGCACTCTTTTCTACGCTACAACGCGTTCAATGCGTTTCAATAAGTGGGCTCAAAGACGATAGTGGCTGCCCTGCGAGACCATCGACGGTTGGCTGTTGACAGATAACGCGTTGTAGCGTAGAAAAGAGTCTTGAGCGAAATGAGCGTCGGTGGCGCAACGGTTCAGCGCACGATCTGGGGAAGAGTGAGATCTGGTTCAAATCCCCGCTGACGCAAGCGTTTTTGCACAGCATTCTACATTATTGAGTATATTATAAGATCATATCATCGCAAGAGACGGTCTATTAGTATGAATTTTGAGTCTAGTGAAAAACCAAGCACAGAAAAGTCAAACTATGTACCGAAGCAAAATTTTCTCCCCATTCGTACAGTACACTGAAAATATTAAAGGAACTAACGCAGCATTAATTCATCCGTTCTTTAGCTGTTCTAAAAAAGATTTCGAATGAATGGTGCATCAAAAATGGTACTTGCGGGCTCCATAGAGTCAGTTATGAAGTTCATCATTTTACAGAACTCACTTGTAGTTTTTTGGTACACCTGTAAGCTTTTGAGAAGAAAAGGCTTCCGTAATTAATTATAATGAGAATAATCACTAAAACAGATTCTTAAAGCATGTATCACGGCATACTAAAGTCCATAAATTGGGATACGAAGAATGCCGACTTCAAAAGCTAAAAGCGGTCTTATAAAAAGAATTCTACTCGACCATCCAATCCCAACTGAGACTGGGTTCAATATAGATACCGACTACCTGGGCCAAACCATTGATGGTTGGTCGCTGACAGATAGATAAGTTACAGCGCAGCAAGAGTGATCGCAAAACGGGCTTTAGTAGTGCAACAGGTTAAAGCACGCGTTCCCGGATAGAATGAGAAGGAGGTTCGAGTCTCGCCTCATGTCAGGTCTTTGCACATTACTCTACATCACTTGGTATGTCTATAATTTCGATTCTTTGAAAAAGAGCGAAAAGGTGATGATACTGGTAAAAAAGCACCATAGAGCTATTCGGAAGAAGCATTTAATTCCCTCCTACTGTCCAGCTGAGTACATCAAGCCTTTCATTTCTTCATCTCTCAGGAATCGAGAAATTTGTATAGACCTTTCTGAAGCTGACTCACTCACTTCCAATACATCTAGAAACATTCTAACTCGACCATACCAGGAATTCAGAAGACTCGACCCAGTCACCATCCAAAAACATTAAAAACGTAAGTGAAGATACTCAATTAGCAGCCGTACCGCCACGCAAAAGTTCGAAGATTTTTGTAATTGATGGATGCTCGAAGACGATTAAAAGGCTTGGGAAAAGGTTCGTATGGTAAAAACGCTAGGACTCGTATGGCAAATGCGTAAAAAAATACGTTCAAAAACCGCAACAAACGCATCAAATCTCTTTTCTGCTTGTACGAGAGCGTAGCTCCTTCATAACGAGTAGTTTTGCTCTCGGAGTACAATTAACAGTCAGTATTCAATAGCTATCACTGCAAAACAAAACAAAATCTCCCATGTTTTCAGAACTATATGAATGTGTTAAAACAAATCAAGGAAATATTTGGGCATTGCACGAGAAATGACGAAATAATGTACCTCACAGGCTTCTATATGACATCTAGCGTAGTACACTATTGGTTCGAGTAGTGAAGTCATATCCTTGTTATGTACACGAATAAGGTCAGATAGAGAAAACAAATCGAGCGAATGAAGTAAATGGTGTTCCAATGAAGTGAACAATGTGCGAAGACTAAAATAAGCAGCCTACAGAGAATCAAAGCTGTATGGTTACCTTGACAGTGGCAACTCTTTAATCAAACTCACTTTCCGTATTTTGTCACCGTCTCTTCAGCATCTGGGCAGTCCTTCACAAAATCCCACATATATGATAATTTTTCTCGTAGCATTATTACATGTTTGAGTACTCGTACTTTCTCGACCTACAATCAGCTAGTTTAACTGTTTGCTTTCCATAATCCAACAAAACAACCACAACTTCCTTACAATGCGAGGGGCTACATGGAGTATATGGATTGCAGGCACATCGTGAACTTCATGCAGGAAATGTGATGCGATATCGGAAACAGGATACTCGCTGAAATCACGTCTAATTCAGTACGATGTCTTCCCACATGTAGAATGATAACCCTTGCTGACGTAGTTCATATATAGCTATCGCTAACTTTCATATACGCATATGATCCACACATGATTTGAGCTTAACATTATGAAAAGTGATATGAGCCTCTTAACTAATAAAAGGAGAACATAAAATACTTGAAATTCCATGTGTGCAATATTCTTGCTGGAATTGTGGATTTTGAGCCCTGATGACAGCACTGACAAAACACTTTGCCGTAATACTCGCAATACCTAAACCATACTATGGCATAATTGTGATCTGAAGAAATGCCCATTTTTCAAAGCCAACACCAAAAAACTTTTGGCTTAATATGACTTTTAGGGACAATCATAACCACTATAGCAAAAAAAGTAAGAAAAAACCCAATAAATGAAAGCCAAGAAGAAGTTCAACACCCCTCAATGGAGATAAACAAGCTATCAAAAAAGTCACCAAGAAAGTAGCTTACTTGACCCGTTTTATATACTCTTTCTCCAAACGAATACCACATCCACTGCATCGATAATTTTGCGCTTCAAGCAGAACCTTCACGCTAGAATCAGCTAATCAGTCTCAAAATACTCATTTATTTTATGAAACTCAATAAATTTACTGTGTAAAGAAGCCAATAAAAAAACGACTTTGTACCACTACAAAATCTAAGACTAATTGTGGACTAGTATAAACAGAAAAGCTTGTAGAGGGACCTCTCCGACTTCCACAGTGTGAATATCCATGTCTCACGAAGGGGACACCACTCGGAATTTCCGCTAAGTCGAGTGAGATTTCCATCGAAATTATTGCCCTTACTGCTTTCGTGAGATGTTCCTTGAAACAACATTAACTGAAAATACTAAATGATTTGGACGACTAGAATGATGAATCTGTGATTGATAAACTGTTACCTTATCATGATTTTGCACCATATCTTCTATCCAGTGAGCGACTCGAGGATCACGTATATGCTCCTTTTCTATGAAGCTAGAAAGGAATATAAAGGCATGACTTTAGTTTCTCTTTTCGTGTCAAATGACTACTGATATGCTTCATTGACCAAGATATCAAACTAAATGGTAAAAAAAAAGGTAGAAAAGAAGTTAAAAATAGAAACTACATGAATACACACTTTGACAACTGATCAAATTAACACTTTTATGAATGTGTTAATTCTTAGATACCTACCCATAATTCTTTAAAAATTGAGAATTTTAAGGTTTAAAAAGTCAGCATAATCAAAAGAGAGACACCTTACAGTTAGAAAAATCATATGCAACTCCATTGAACATTATTTCAACTTTTTCGAAAAGATATTTTGAGAACTCCTACAACAATGAATGACTATTACAACTAGAGTCCAGCGCTCAAAATGGATGTATTTTAGAGACAATGATTGAATGATACTATGATAACTCAGAGGGGCCTGTGCCGAATAAGTAGTGCTGCTGGGCTCTGCACGACGTGGGATTGATCACCCACCCCAACATTCTTGAGCAATCAGTGACGAACGTCTTGCCGAACACCGAGTCTGGGTACCCTCGACACTTCATGAAGACGAGCTCGACCAGTTCTCTAAGACGCTTACGAAGATGACCAATCTACAATCAAGCGATGAACGCGAGGCGAAGAACTGAATGTTAGAAGTACTGGGACCCACGCAGTAAAAAAAAAGGGCAAAATTGGTTAAATAAAGTGATAAAGTGAAGAAGTAAAGTATGATAACTCATTTTATCGCATATCTAGGAACTTTCTCTTTGCCACTAATTACAGAAATCACAGTATGCGCGAAAATTCAGGTCTTATTTATGTGGGAGCATTGCTAACTCACATACGAATAACACTGCTCATCACAAGGAAAAATATAACGATATAGATGGCTCATCTGTTTGATTGACTTTCGCCCAATAAAATCAATTTATCAATGCATTCAGCGAATGTTTTTGACACTTCTGTCTTTACCTATTACTTAGGTTTTTCACGCATTCCTTCATGATTCTCAAACATTTCAAACTTTTCTGTGTGGGAAAATCGTAGAAAACTACGTTGCCACTAGTTTTTCATAGTCGTTTCACAAAATCATAGAAGTAAATGTCGCTGTTTCTCATGGCCACTTCACTGTACAGGATGTGTTTATTTTCAAAGATAAATCCATAATCTGACAAGGATATAACATTTTTGAGCTGTGAGGTCCAGTGCTATTCAGGCATCTGTCGTCATATTGGAACTCATCAGTACCACCCTCCCTCGGTTTAGCCGATCCCCTGAAGTTAAATAATCTTCTTTAAAGAAATCGACGTCCAGCATGTGACTGTTATAATGGATTAAGGTAGAAAAGGTGTAGATCCATACTATAATCGAGAAAAAAATAGTATTATATTACTGACTAAGATATAATTCTATATGCTTTACACATCGCAGACGATACTGGTTTCTCGACAACTGATAATGTTCAGATAATTTCAATATTTGAGAAGCTTAAAACCTGACAAACTTATGGAGACGTGCAAAATAAACGCTGCCCTATAAATGTAAGGAAATAATTTTTCCTGAAAGTTTCCCTGGAAGTTTTGCCTGAAACGCAAATCATCAGAAAATTGGAAAACGACTTCGGAATTCAGCTCCTAAATTTTAACAGTGTAGACACAAGCGCAGCATCAGAAAATACAAATTACAGAATAAAAGAAAACCGTTGTAAGGCGAAGTGAACAGTCGTAAAGGAAATGAGCTTGTACGAAATCTGCAAATTCATGAACCTTGCTCGCATGAATGAGTGGAAAGTTCGCTTATGTTGTAGTCTAAGTCTAGTTGATAACTTAGCTGCTCAACATAGGAGCCTTATACTAAAAAAAAACAGCGCTCTCTAAATCCACCAAAATGAAAATCTCATCGAAGTAAAACAGCAAACTCGGCCTCAACTAAGAGAAAATCACAGATTTCAGAGATTATATACTGTAAATTTAGAGTAGCAAACCATTTTGGTCAATAACGCGTCATAATAATAAAATCTTTAGCAGTGACTATGCTAACTACAAATGATATTCAAAATTTTTAATTACGCAGAATCCGGGTAAAGCGTTCAGATACAGAAAAATTAAGTACAAAAGATCATAAGGATTGTAAAAAACAAATTGCAAAAAGAGTAACCCGTGAGAGAACGACCATCAGAAGAAAGTTTTGCAATCGAAAGAGAAAAAGGGTCACGAAAGATGACAATCTCCATTCTTCACTCTCTACAGTGTGTTTAGTAACATATTACATTTTCTCTCTTATAAGGTATAAAAACTTTCTTTACTGTTGAACTAAGTAGTACCTTTCCAATATAGGCAAAATTGTTTTCTTCCAAACGTGCTCAGGACTCCTTGAAGATCGGTCAACATCAGCTCCTTTACCAAGCCAAGATCGTCTCGCTACTCTATAAACATGATTCAACCAAAAATTAATAGATTGACCTTACCCATGACTCAATTCACCTTTTCTTGTTCGCAAAGAACGTAGACTTCGTATTGGCAGCATCTGCTAGATCGAAACAAGGAAGAGAAGAGTCCAACTGGCTACCACTACACTTCTCCGACTCGTCAGTAGGTGGGCCTTCATTAGAAGGAGCACCATATAAGCGGTTCACAGCCAGAGGAAATTTCGGGTCTATCTAGTAAAAAGTAGGTCCGTAAAATCATTAAAGATCAAAGTTAATTGTCAATTGATCTAGCTGATGTTTGCCATTTCATGAATAAGCTAGATTCGATCAACCTCATGGACTAGACGCGATAATTCAGGATCCTTCGATATCTCATTCAACCAACGAGATTCCTCCATTGCACACAATGAAAGCTCCAACGCGTACATAAGACAGTTTGACTGAAATTATGCCTAACGTTACTAAACAACATGCGACATAAAATTGACAACCTCCTCCAGATCGACGGAAATGCTAGCGTCGCGCTGTAGAAGCGCTGACAGCTCCTCCTCGATTTTTTTCCAGTATGGCTCCTGAGGCACAACTTCAGGCAAATGGTCTGGACTATACTTCACAGAGAATTCATTTATCCAGTGATCCTACAAAATATGCTTTCAATATAGATCATCACTACAAGGTTATATAAATTACTTGAATCCACAATGTACAAAACACTTTCAGGAAACTACAGAAGTGATTACAGGAAAAGAAAAACAATTCTCACATTTCTTGTAGCTTATTTGAAACTAAACCATATTCACATGGCCCACTGCTATAATTACAACAGAATATGATATTTTCTCTAATTTAGGATATAAGTACGGTATAAGGGCTTGTGGCGCAGTGGTTAGAGGTGTCTTACGGCACACACGACGGTTCAGTTGCGTGTTCATGACTCACAAGCCTTCCATCACTCCTGAATCAGTGAACTGGTACCAGATATGTCTGAGAGGATAGCAGTACCGACTTCATACATCAGTAGGCCACCGTGGCAAGCTTGGCACCACTTTGCTCACTTCGGAGGTATGAAGGGTTTGAAAAGATCTGAGGAGGCATCGAATTAACTACCACGTGTGTGTTGCATGGTACATCTAAGCAGTTGGCTACACGTGCTATTGTTGGAATAAGGAGAGCAAGAATCAGGTTGTTTATGGAATAAAAGAGTCCTTTATTGAGCTTTTCATAACAAAAGAATTGGTTTAGTAGCTTTACTAATACCGACATATCCGTAACAATATTAGTGTACAATAAGAATAATCTAAAAACGATAGTGTTTGAGGGAAATTTTCATGTTTTATTGCTCAGCCTTGACCCATGAGTACGAGTGCACCTACACTTGTGACTTAACTAGTTGAGGATCATGGACCCAACTCTCTGCTTCTCTAACAACAGCGTGTTGCGTCTGACAGTGGTGCATAACCTTCAGTGTCTCACGTCTAACAGGCGTCTTAGCCCCAATGCGCCATTTTTCAACGCCATTGTTAAACGCAACACGCTGGGGGTCAGAGACGCAGAGGGTTGGGTCAATGCTCCCGAACGAGTTAAGCCTGAATTTTACGCAAAAAACATCTTGTACAGGATATATTACACAAGTATCACTAACAGGAAGTACTACACAACATACGTTAGTGCCTCATAAAAATGCACATCAAGAGGAAAACAGAACTATAATAATCAGCTCTTCTAAGGCCGTGATGGCATCAAAACATAATTGGACCCCAACTTCATAGAATGGAATTTGTCCACATGGGACAAAATTTGCATAAGGAAGCTTGCACAAATAACTTTCTAAAGGCATAAGGCATAATCAGGAATCTGAACACATTAATGCGATTTTAAGGTCGAAACTGCGACTCCAATAGGTCAATTAGGGAACCAGCTAATAGATTTCTTGAGGCATTATGGAGGAGGATTCAAAGGAATTTGAGGAGATCCACAAAGGTGAATTCCTTATCCTTATAGACAACTTTTCCCCACATTTTGGGCTACTTTTTAAAATTCGATAGACATAATAAATGCAAAGACCATGTGAAAGGTCCTATCTATTACGCTTAACATAAGTTTCTAGGATAAAGGTGGAGGAGGCAAGAAAATTTTTCTGACAAATCTGGTACTACTGGAATTAGTTATACTTCTTCCTGCTATGTTTGTGGTAGGCAAAATCGATTCCTCTTCTTCCTTTACAACGCTGCGACATATTTGGCAAGTTAATGAGCACTCTCAAGAGTAGCAGTGAAATCGATAAGTAGATCCACAACTCATGACTATGCACAGTACTTCAATGTTTCTACTGAAAAAAGTGCTAGCAGAGCAGTGGCTTCGATGTGCAGCGATAGCACACGCTCCGCTAGGAGAAAAATGCCGACTGAACTCCCGCCTGGGGTCGGAATTTTTGTAAGTCCATGAGCTTCTTTGGAAATATGCGAAAGAGTTTCGAATTTGGTCGAGATTCATTTCTTAGTCCAAAGTGTGAAAAGACCAACAAGAAATCCTTCCTATTCGACTGCCTTCTTAGTGATGCTATGATGCTACAGATATAAATCTCATAATTTTGACTGATATGCAAAACTTTGAACCCCAGGCAAAAATCAAACCTGTATTTTACCCATACCGGTTGCACGAGCTACCACGAGACTACTAGTGCCCCAGTCCTGCTCTGTCAAGGCATTACTCTGTCTCATTATGCAAGGAATTGATGTACCAACAACCTACCGTCAACGGTCTGTCCTGGTAAGCGCATATCAACGCTGAATCCAATTACGATGAGACATACTGGATAATACCTTCATATTCCACTACTTTGTTAAGACTTCGCTCAAAATTTAATACATTGCTGCAGCATATTTTAAGCCTACCATGAGGTCTGTCACGGCATTTTCCAGTGCTAGACGTACGTTTCGGTCGTTTTGGCCTCATCAGTAGCAAGGTGCCAATGGGTTCAGCTAGACATTGATAAATAAATAAATGAATAAATAAATAAATAAATAAATAAACGTATACGTATACATACACAAATATGTGCATGTACATATGCATGTGTATACATGTACATATATGTATATATATGTATACATATATATACATATATATATATATTTGTATACAAGCGTATGCTTATTATGTGCACGCATATATTCATATATCAAGCTTAGACATGTGTACATATATACGTGTACACGTACTTAGGCACACATGTACACGTATATATACATAAAGCTCTATGTACATATATGCGCATAAGCTAAAGGATAAAGGATAAAGCTCTCGGCGTTGATCAATCCCTGAGGGATGCGCCATGCATTCGACTTCAATTTTTAACTTCGTTTGAGGTGATTGAATGCACATCTGGCCTTTACAATGACTCGCGGTGGCCTCCCGCTGAACCGAGTCAGTGCTGCTTATCCTCCCAGACAAGTCTGAGGCCTGTCTAATACCAATTTACCGACCCCGGAGGGATGGATGGCTTGGTGAGCCATGAGCGCGAGATCGAACCATTGACCTCGTGTGCGACGCAGGGCACCTCTAACCACTGCGCCACATGCGCTCCTCATATGCGCATATATATGTAAATATATATATGTATATATGTGTACGCATATATGTATATATATATATATATGTACATATATATGTATATAATTAGCGCGCATGGAAAGGTTGAGGTGTAGATTCGTCCCGCAAGAGAATCAAAGTTTTGTTGATCACTCAACATTATCGGATTTATATTCGTAAGAAAACCAAGTTAATCCGCACCTAGGAGATAAGAACAACTGGATATTTCCTGAATGTCACACACATATTAGATTGAAAATTATGATTTAGGGCAATGGTGCTCTGCAAAAATAGTGTTGTCATCAAGGAGCCGAGTAAAAACACAGAAACAACTACTACAGTGAATTTCGAGACCTACTATAATTAACCAGGGTATAAGTGACAAGTCTTGCTGCATTGGCAATCTAACAGGAGCTTGCTCCAAGACCTTATTCTCACCACAAAACCTTTGTTGGAACCTTGTGCTGGCGCATCAGCTACACATAAGCTAGCTGAAACTTCTGTCTACAATTTTTTTGAAAATCAGACCACATTTCGACTATTTCTGGTGATTCCATGAAACACACTTACGTCGTATTCACTAGCTATGAGTGACGATGGGCTCCTCAATGGCGTAACGAGAGAGGCGGGCTCGAGCTCGCTTGTAGCTAAAGCTCCACTTGACCGTGAGGTTTTATACAATTGATCAACTACCAGTGGACACGGATCAGCGATATTTCGCGTATCGGCTCCAGAATCTGTTCTAAAGATTTCCAAAAATCAGTCACGATACTGCGATCAAAGAGAATTTGATTTTCCTGGCCTGTCTGGGAATTTACGAACTTAGTAACCAAGTTGAAAGGAAGGGATAATGATCGCCCTGAAGATGTCTGTTGTGATAAAAACATCACCTGTGTAAGCAGTGCAGCGAGACCTCGGATGAACACTTCTGATCGGAGAATCTGGGCAAAGCCGGGCTTTGCTGTACTGACATGTGTAAATCACTATCGTTAGAACTCGCTTGACTGTAAAAGAAAAGTATAAGCAAAACGCGCAGGATCACACGAAGTGGAGAGTTGATGTACCTATGAACAACAAGAGAGAAATCGTTTGGCAAAGACTATCACCTCGTAAAGGAGATTTTGTCCACATCAACGGTGTCCACAGCGTCATCATCCAACACCTTCCCGGCGTGTAATACTCGTTCCATCCATGTAAACGTGATCTGCAATAGATTCGAATACATTTTTGAAAAAGCCAGCAATGTCGGCCATCTGCATATCCGTCTCCTATAGCTATCATGAGTGTATTTTATCACAATTAAGATATAAGCTTCAAAGAAATCGCTGTATTAGACAGTTGAAACGTTTTCAAATGATCAAAGGGCTTCAGGGAAGCGCTAAGGGTTTGACTCCACTAAGAACTGCTGAGAAGATTGGATCCATAATTGGCCTACAATGACTTGGAAGGTCTGCCGATCTATCAAGTCAGCGTTTTGTACAATTCTGGTACCAGTTCACCACATTTACAAGAATTGATAAGAGACCACCAGCCGGAGCAGCGACCATTTGTAGACTGGCATAGCGATTGATTACACCACCACGCACGCATTTAGTAACAAAGGGTTAACCAAAAAATCATGCACTTGGTAACCAAAGGGTTAACAAACATTTTCCTTAACCCTGTAAGGACCCTATGATACGTTTTGTATCAAGCCGCGCGACGATAAATGTCACTTAGCTACTGTAATGGCAGCCCCGCGCCTCGTGGGTAGGCAGACAGCCAGACATGTATGCACAGACGTGCAGATGCTGCCTGCCTGGGACTGCCGCGCAAGCGACGGCGCGAAGCCGCCTGCCTACCAACGACAGTTCCCAAAGGGTACTCAAGCACTTTGGTATTGAGTCCACTAGTGAACTAAACGGTGAGTCTCAGGTATAGAAACAGCGCAATACTCTGTGATTTGGGTCTATCGCCACAAGGTCGCAATATTAAAAATCTACTTCCACAACAAGAGTGCATGTGGAGCTGTGGTTACAGGTGCTCTGCGTCGCACATAAAGTCCATGGTTCGATGATTCGATGCTCACGAAGCCATCCATCCTGCCAGGGTCGGTAAATTGGTAGCACACTGATCGCATACTTGTCTGGGAGGACAAGCTGCCTCGATACAGCTGTAGGCAGCCGCGGGTCAATGTAAAAAGCCACATATGCATTTAATTACCTCAAACGAAGTTAGAAATTGAAGATGAATGCATGGCGTATCTCTTAAGGATTAATCAGTGCCAAGAGCTTTATCTTTTAGGTTTATATTTTCAACAAAAAAAGAGCGGGTTAGATTATCAATTAGTGATGAGTGACAAAAGCAAGGTGTTAGACAAAGCGTTGGTTCTCTCCTCCGTAACACCTCTTGCAGACAGTCAAAGAATGCCTGAGGGGACATCTTAGCCAGGCGAACTCTGGGATTGCAAGGAGAATCGCCTCGATCAGCATTCAACGACATTCATGAGGAAGACGAAATCCTCAAACAGCACTCGAAGCACATGTGATATACTCGAAGATCATTGTAGAGAATGTTTGTATGAAGTGCTCGAACCCGCAGAACGAATTGTGACAAAGGGTCGTGTAAATTATAGCAATTAAAAATACATACAACAACAATAACGTTTACTAGGAAAGACCACATGGAGAAAAGGAACTATAGAGTATTCGGTGAAAATTGGAACAAATGCATCTAAGGTATCGAGTGGATGGGCGTAGTGGTAGCACGTGTCCCCCGTATGAATGATGCTCGGGTTCAATCCCGTCTGCGATCGAATGTTTTGCATACCACTCAGTATTCTTAGATATATATATATATATATATATATAATTTATTTATAATATCACTCATAGCTAAAAGGCAGTGAAAATAAAGAAATCATGCAGATTAAACTAAATTCTTTGAGACTGTCCAACATAACCTTTGCATTCAAATCTGGGAATGCCACACACATAAACATTCGATAACCCCACGAGGTGAGTCATAAATGACTCATGCGTTAGCCGAACCTAGTCAGATATACGGTGCAACGGTTTGGCACATACTCCCGGGAAGAGTAGGATCTGGGTTCAAATCCCGGCTGAGGCAAGCGCTTTTGCACACCATTTCACATCATCACTGGGTTTTTAGTCAGATAAACCTTTTTTTGGCCGACGGGGGGAAGGCAACTTGATGTCAATGCGCTTTATACTAACATATCACATGACTTCCCATCCCCGAGGTTCTCACAGAGAATGAAAAGAAAGTATAAATGAATGGTTTGTCAATCCAATAACTAACATGACCCTCTTGAAGCAATGTCTAGATTGCTCAGTCTTTCGGAGGTGGGGAAGATATTTCGCGCAACTCAGGGGGTTAGCCATGAGTCGAAGATTGGCACCAAGCCTTGCCATCGCCTTCTATCCATTGAGGAAGTTCCAATTCTTGTTCACCGCCCATTACACACTCTGATGTCGATATACAGACGACTGTTTCGTTGTCTCCTCTCTATGAGAAGAGATGGACAAATGCTCCGGAGTCTGAGAGAATGTTTCAAGCCTTTCCGAGGTTGGTACGCTAGTGGCTTCGTTTCGGCGGTCTCGCCAGCCTCATCAGAGCCACATGGCCTACGGCTCACCCCCACTAATAGCGGCGGTGAACGCAGATGGGTCAGTCCGGACGATGTGAAATACCACGTGATGTTGCGGCATTCACCGCATTCACCGATATTCAGTCGATGGCTTTTGCGGTTGTTACGAAACATGGAACATTACCTTTCAATCTACTGTCTTTTGAAGCACGCTTAAAAACATGACGTGATATTTCCGTCGTCTGGACGGAACCATCTGCGAGGGCTGAGCCGTAGGCCATGGGGCTCTGATGAGGTCGGCGAGATAGCCGAAACTTACGTAAGCCATGAGTGTACCAGCCTGGGAAGGTTCAAACTACTCAGAATATAATGAGTTTTACGACAAGGTTCTGAAATCAGTCGATTGAAAAGTAATGTTACATGCTTCGAAGCGTTATATGGACAGTCAGAGTACATATAATGGACGAGATAAACTTCAAACGATATCTGATTTCCGTCGATAAACATACAGTTGAAGCTTTTAGAAAGTGGCTGCAGTACAAGATGGTATCGCAAACCAAGTAGTACGAATATATTGGTCCACTACCATTTCTCTCATCCTTCCCACCTGAAAGCACTTTTCAAAAACGTGTACTGAACGGTTAAAAATTTGTGCACAGGGGAATAGAAGAAGAAAGAATCCCTAAACTTGGCATGGAAAATAGCCACTTCCAATGGCTACGTAACATCAGTCACTTGGGTAAGTCCAAAAGCTAGAATCACGCCCCAAACAATACTTCACACCTAAATAATATGCCTTTCGACCTGCCATCAAGTCAAACGGTTAGCAGCGCTGATAAGAGGTGCCTGAAAAAATGTGGTCCTGAAAGTCACGTAGCACTTGCTGAACTCCCATCTCCAATCCAGCGCCGTTAGCTGGCCCGCTATCGCCTTTTCCAATCGATTAAGCAACTCAAAGAACTGTATAATATACCCTAACAAAAAGGAGAGAGCTTTTACAACTCCCGGAATAACATACCTAATAAAATTCGAGGCACGAGGGGAGAAAACATTGGCGAAATGGCAGATCACTTTGCTTTCGCATAAAAGAGCATCTAGACAGAAATCCAAAATTCAAAAAAGCACACCTCTAAGCGTTCCGGAGGCCTTACCGCCTGCGTCATCGTGGCCGGGAGGTATTCCTGGGTGTCGGACAGCGAAGTACAGCAGCAGGTTCAACCCCTCTGCAAGCCACTCAAGCTGAGAATAAGCCCGACGTTTCCACTCGGAAATCCCAGCTAGGAGTAAACAGTACCAGGAATGACCGTCGTCTTGGTAGCTACTAGTCGCAAGGTGGTAATCTCCCTCTGGATCCACAAGGGCAGGCAACTGTTCCATATGGTGACGACCTGAAGAAGCCCTGGCTAAGCTTCGCAAAGACGAACCCTCCAAGTTTAGAAGTATCCCACTATACTAAGTACACATAAGGCACAAAAGCACAGAAGTGATGAATTTTAGAGCGACCGCCACCAATCTGGCGCAGGAATCAAAAATATCAACGCGCAAAGCTCTTGAAAGCATTTTGGATAGACGCAAAAATTCAAAAGAGGTACCGGAAGAACGAATGCGTCACCAACTTCACGCCGGCTGATCAAGATAAGTCTTTGAAGTTTACGTATATAAATTACTAACGTCGCGATTCGTGTGAAAACGATATTCTAAATTATGCCTGTTTTCCTTCCACCGATTCGCCACATACAGCCTTTTTGCTGTAGTTTTATAACCATTTGGTAGCTCACCCAAGAGAGCTCTATGAAGGGCGTCTGCTCACGAAAGTTCTACTCTCAATCTGGACATCCAGAAATATTTCCTCAAACAAAAACTGATTATTATTTCAATTTGATTCGCCATACTGGATCAGTGGGGGGGGGGGGGGGGGAAGATAGCATATGACAGCAATGGATAGGATGCACGTGATCAGGAAGCAAGATTCGGCTTCTTCCCGCACGATCTCCTGCAAGTCCACACGAGGACATCTTGGCTCATCTATTTCCACGATAGTATAGAAGATCATCTCCACCAGTATTCTATTTCGCGAAAAAGAGGATATCATTATGGTCTGGTAGAATGTTATAAGCCTTTTCGAAGTCTAGAATGACATTCCCAGTGGCAGACGTTCGTCTCGGCTTTCTCGCAAGCCTCACAAGTATCACATCCCATTCGACTGCTCGCGCCTACTATTATTGGGAATCGTCGCCGAGCAGACTGGCATGTGATAGTGATGAGGCTTGCGAGAAAGCTGAAACGTACGTCTGCCACTAGGGATGCCATACGAGATATCCAAAAGGCTTAGAACATTCTCTCAGACTATAATCTTTTAAGCGAGATCTTAACGACGTCGACTGAAAGGTACTGTTACAAAGATCCTCAAGAGGCAGCCAAAGCCACACGTGAAGATGGTGAAACCTTTGTGGAGGATGAATGCGAGGAAACGAATCGAGTACAAGAAGTGCTCGGATTCGCACCGTAAAATGAGCGGAACGGATTATGTGCGACAAAATGAGGGACCATAATTGTCGTATGAGGGAAAGAGAGGCATAAAATAAGCTGAAAAATAAGTTTCAAACTACAACGAAACTTTCTTCTGTTGTCATAGACTAGGAAGTCGATCACCACATGAGAATAGGCGCCTCCGGATGGTTCCAGAAACGTAGTTACGACGAGTGAGGTCTTCTGAACTGCTTTCGATAAACATTTAGAAGAGATGCCGCCCGACTATTCCAATACCCTAATTAAATATGGATTTCCTTCCTACAGACTCGAATTTGTTGGCACATTCAGTGCCAAAAACTCAAGGAGGGATAAAGGAGAACGCTCTCGGCGTTGGTCAATCCCTGAGGGATGCGTCATGCATTCTTCCTCAGTTTTCAGCTTTGTCTGAGGTGATTGAATGCATATTTGGCCATTATAGTGACTTGCGGCTGCCTACCACTGGTATCGAGTCAGTGCTGCTTATACTCTCAGACAAGCCTGCGTCCAGCTTAGTACCATTTTATCAACCCCGAAGGGATGGATGGCTTGGTGAGCCAAAAGCGATCGAACCACCGACCTTGTGTGCGACGCAGAGCACCTCTAACCACTGCGCCACTTGCGCTTGTACCAAAAAAACTAAGAAATAACTCAAAAATGTGGAGAAGTTTTACACAGGCGATAGAATCGCGACCATGACAATATATGCATCATACCCCACTACTTTCTTTCGATGTAACCTCTCCTAACGAGTCACACCAGGGCTTAACCCTTCAGGAACGGCAGTTGATCGATCGCAATTCGCAAGTGACATAGTGATTTTCGTTGTTCAATTGGGGTTTTTCCTCCATTTGGAAAACAAACCCTAAGGTTTCTGTGTGACTCTAATTCTCCATGATTTTCTCTATGTGGTCATCTGTTTCTCGCTCATATATAACTTTTCAGTACGATAAAAACATTGAGTGCGAAAAGTAATCTTCATTTCGCTATTACAGCGTTCCATGTCAACATTTCGAAAAACCAATCACAGCATTGAGATTCTCGAGATTTGGGCTATCGAGTGACTTGCAAGAGTTTGGTGAAGAGTTAAATATAAGCTCGTGCAGGGTCACAGAGCAAACCGAGTGTATAACATAATTTTATTTACGCTACTATAACATAGTAAAAAGGTTTTTCTGAAAATCATTTTTACTCTTGGAATTACAAAGATCTAAGCTTTCGAATGATTACCAAATGTCTACGAAAAAAGCTTTGTCCAACGAGAAATGACTTCAAACATCCGTGTACCTCAGGTGGTACACGTCGTCTGTTAGGGGTTAAAATACGACCTTTTTTTGGGAAAAAGGGGGAAAAATCCTTGCATAGAGAGGTAAGAGACAAGAATCTTATAATGGTAGAGTAAGAAAACATCTACATCACTGGCTAGCAAAAATCACTGAAGAGCTATAAATTATGGCGGCTTTCATCTCAATGAAAGCTATGTTTCCTTAGAGTTAGAGAATCAGTTGGCGGACAGTTGAAATACAGCTTTTACAGAGAGATACGGGAAAGGACGCTATCCCCCAGAAAATCAATAAATCAATAGCCGCACTCAATCAATCGATCAGCGGAACGACGACCGGGACCGTCCAGACCTGAAACTTGTGAAACTCTCTCGGAGCCTTTCGCTCCAGTGACGAGCACAGCGATGTTGGCCATAGGGCACGATATTTTTGATTAGAGCACATTATCGTTGCCCTCTGGGCCAGAGTGAGGAGTAGTGTCAATAACTGCGTGATGAGGCTTAAGCCATGCAAATCCTACTGGCGTTGAGGCCGCATTTCCACTAACATTCATTCCTGGCAGGGCGAATTGGTTTTTTTTCCGTAGCCATTTTCGTTATTTCAGACATTTTAACTGAGGTACTGACTTTTTCTGCATAAATTCATGCGTTTTCTAAAGAAAAATGCACCGTCATCTTAGTCAGTCTCGCGTATATCTCCACCACAAAAAGAAAAAAAAAACATTTCAGTGTGGAAAATAAAACTGGGTCTTTGATAATTTCCCGTCTCTCTTCATTATATTATACCTTTATTCCGAGTGCTTTATTTAAACCACGCTCAAATTTCAATAAATTCTTTCATTATTATTTGAGCCAACTTGTCATGTGATCTGGTAGGGGCTATTATACAGCCCGATACACGTGTTTCGTCCTTACACACTCATCAGTCGGGCAGAACCCGTCGTTTTTCGATATTTTTATAGTCAGTTCTCTTGGGAGCTCTGCTCCCTTACATGGTGTTATCGAAGACGAACGTTTTAAGCTCTATGTCAAGTGGAATTTCCACCTAACACAGAGTGTTTGCGCACTCGATTGCTCTTTGGCTGGTATTTTTATCATTTATACCTTCATTTCGAGTGCATTTCGAGTGTTCGGTAAAAACTTCGCTTGATATAGAGTGTAAAACGTTCGTCTTTGATAACTCTCTGTAGGGAGAGTCGAGCTCCCGAGAGGACTATAAAAAGATCGAAAGACGACGGGTTCTGCCCGGCTGATGTGTCTGTAAAGACGAAACACGTGTATCGGGATGTACAAGAGCCCTTATTCTTTTCATTATGTTGGGAGAGACTGCATCTTTAGGAAGAAAGATAAATAAAAATTATTACCAAATATTATAAATGCAAGCTATATATATACATTATATACATATATATATATATTAATAAACTAAAATCCCACAAAAATAAACAACAAAAAAATTGTTACTACAATCGAATCATACCCAATTCCAATTATATATTGACCCAACAATTTACCAAACCCCCGAAAAGAGTAACAGAATTTTAGTGAATGAACTTTTATAGACGTTTCTGAGTGGAAATGACGTCATTTTACCTATTTTGCAATGAAATTTTGTAGCGCTATGATAGGAGGTGGTCTGCGTCGTACACAAAAGCGATGTGCCTGAAAATCATTATTTAAGCCACGCATATCAGTGGTCTATCGAAGAGGGCTGACTTATAGAGTCGGATACACGTGTTTCGATCTTGCGATCTCGTCAGTCGGGCAGGTACTCCTTGACAGACCACTGACATGCGTGGCTCAAGAAATAATTGTCAGGCATATTGAAATTTGAGCTGTAGTCTCGAGAAAACACTCAAATCGAAAGAAAAGCGATGAATTGGAACTCGCGTTCCAAGCTCACCAAGCCATCCTCTCTTCATTGTCGGTAAATTGATACTAAACTTGTCTGGGGAACTAATGACATTGGCTTATTTACATCGGTAAGCCACTTCAAGTGATTGTAAAGGCCAGATATTGGCGCATCACTCAAGGATTGATCAATGCCGAAAGTTCTATCCTTTTTCCCCTATATTCTAATGGGGCAAAATTTGGGGCATGTAGTTGCATAGTGTGGAATGTTGTCTTGTTTACTTGCCTTTGGTATAGTCCTATAGTTAATGTTCTGGCCGATGTTATAGAGAGCTGCTCGTCTTGAGTTGACTTGATCAGGAATACTCTGGACTGATTGATCAGGACTGCTCCGGACTGATTGATCAGAACTGCTCCGGAATGATTGATCAGGACTGCTTCGGACTGAGTGATCAGGACTGCTCCTGAATGATTGATCAGGACTGCTCCGGACTGATTGATCAGAACTGCTCCGGAATGATTGATCAGGACTGCTTCGGACTGAGTGATCAGGACTGCTCTGGACTGATTGATCAGGACTGCTCTGGAATGATTGATCAGGACTGCTTCGGACTGAGTGATCAGGACTGCTCTGGAATGATTGATCAGGACTGCTCTGGAATGATTGATCAGGACTGCTCCGGAATGATTGATCAGGACTGCTCCGGACTGATTGATCAGAACTGCTCCGGAATGACTGATCAGGACTGCTTCGGGCTGAGTGATCAGGACTGCTCCGGAATGATTGATCAGGACTGCTCCGGACTGATTGATCACGACGGCTTCGGACTGATTGATCAGGAATATCTAGTGTCCAGATTAGAGTCAGTAGACTGAATTTTCATTAGCGTTTGTCTGCAATGCCTGTTGTGTAGATTATTACACTTTCAATGCTGTTTGAGATATCGTGAGCGAAGTTGAAAAGTTCAAATGATCAATCTGATTGTACCAGATTTGAGTACTGGGCGGTCTAGACCGTAGAACCCTGTGCTATCGGGGGTTTTAGGTGAAAATTTATTTCGGAGCCGCTTTGCTCCTTCATGAGAATGCAAATCTGTCTCGCTTGACTTGATTACTTGTCGTTGTCCGCCACAACTTTTCGTCTGCCACGCGGGTCTTTGTGCTTCGTCGTCGCAACGCGAATCTCAAACTCGGGTGATCAAACCTACATTACAGACATTGCGGGCAACTCTATCGATAATTCACACTACTGACTCTAATCCGGACACTGAATATTCCTGATAAATCAGTCCGCTCAAATAAATTTTGATCAAATTCGTAGGCTTGTCGACAACTAATTTGGTACTTTCCCCTATCCGCACTCATATTGAAAAAAAGCATTTTTTCACTCTTTTTTTCTGACCTTTCAGAAATATTTCGATAACTTGGGTCTCGAGAAATTGAGGTGTATTTTATGTTTCAAATTGTTTTCATGTCATGCTGTAACAGTAAAATGATTTCTGATACTTTTTGGTTACAGAGGAACGAATGAATATGCGATATCTTTCGCTGCACAAGAATTTTTCATAGGAGCGCTAGTAGTCATTCGAAAGCTTGAATCTTTGGCTAGGGGCGGACGTGGTCGGTTTTTGAGAAGACCCTTTCACAGCTCTGAAATTTAAAATAAAGTTATGTTTCACACAAGCATATTTCTCGCAGGCAGAAGCGCTTTTCAGACTGCAAATAATCATTCGATAGCGTAAAATTCAAAGATTCCAACGCTATGCGTATTCTCTCTAGGCGCAGGCAAGAAATTCTGGCGTTTGTGCGTGGTGGGGGCGCAGGGCGGATGTGACCGTTTCATAATCAATTAGCCTTTTCGTGGGCCACAGAAAAGTACGATTCTTGTCATTTAATTAGGAACCATTGCTCGAAACTCCAGATTTTGCCGTCTGACTCTAATACTAGGAGATTTTCTCGACACGGTCTCGTGCTTAACCTGCTTCCAGCGAAGAAATAATTGAATTGTGCGGCCGATGTAAAATATAATCTTGTTTTGCATGTTACAGCGTTATAAAAGGGTCTTTTTGAAAACCGGCCACGTGTTGCTCCAGCCAGAGATTCAGTCTTTCGAATGATTACGATCAATCCTACGAAAAATTCCTGTACAGCAAATGACGTCGAATAATCATTTGTTCCCTCATAACCGAGCAGAACCAAATTTTGTTTCACACTTTCGCTGCCCATGGCTTTTCTTCCAGTTTTCAACAACTATTCGATAGCACAAATCTCAACAGTTTAATTGATGTGCTTGGTTGTTATGAAGGACTTTTTAACCCGTTGTTACAGCTAAAAGAATAGTGAGTTTCGCATTTGGCGCGCACCTCTTGAAGGAAACGAATAGCTGTTATGAGGCAAAGACGAGTGTTCTCGAACCAATTTCCAGCTCGAAACTTGACCCTTTCACGAGACCTACACTTGTAGCATCGCGAAACAGTTTGAGAGCAGAACTGAAGCTTCATTCGATGTTCTATCTTGCACCGAAATTTGTGGTATTGGATGGTCGCTGAATTCTTTGAGGAAAGCTTTTCTCAACGGATAATGCTTGAATGTGAAATAGAATTTTATTCTAATTTCTACAGCGTTAAATAAAAGCCATTAAAAAATTAAATGCACCATGCGAATTCTCAAAGTTTTAGCTATCGAATGACTATTTAAATGTCTAGAAAGAGCAATGGGTTCCCTTTTTATAAAAATTGACGCGGATGGGGGATTTATCTGATCTGTATTAATGTTCCTTATCAATTATGAGGATCCCAGTAATTCTAGGAAACGATTCGTCTCCGCGCTTGCTTAAATATTTCATCTCATTCACAAACGGCGTAAAATTCGGGTTGAGCACATTAATTGCAGTCGCGAGGATAGCCAGGTTGGGCCGTTTGTTAATGATTGGTGGAGAGTGTTGAGATCCTGTGGGATCGATTTCGCGTCGAGTCGCGCCAAGCGGCACTAGCCACTCGGTAGCCGTCCAAGGTTTGGTGAATTAACTCCATTTGATCGGTGACACCACCCAAACCCTGGCGCATTCCTCAAAAAATCTCCGTAGACAGTGTTTCCGATCAAAGCGGGAATTGCATTGTGTTTGAAAGTGAGATTGCGGCTTTCTTAGACCTTTGGGGACTAGCGTTGAATACACACGAAGTCGTGCCGTCACATGCGCGACAGTCATACCATCGGCTCTGTATCGTGTGCATGCATGTCTGACTGTCCGCCTGCTTTCCCACGAAACGCGACGCCGCCGTCACAGTAGCCGAGTGTGATTTGACGTCGAGCGGTGAGCATCGAAAAAACTCTCAAAACCCTTGAAAAGCTACATAGAAACTAAAAAAAAACACTTCGGAACGTCTGAACTCGGATAATCAGGGTTAAAACAAGTCGGCGAGCATAAACGTGTCCGGACATGGAAAGATGTGGAGTCTGCTGGAGATAAAGGGGGAAGAGGGGAGCGTATGGAAGTTGGCTGAGCTACACTCGCAGTGATTCTTACTATTCTATTCGAATTTTATATCGTATTTCCTTTGAAATTTCTACTTTTCTTCGTACTCTTTATGTTTCTTTCTCTTTTCTTATAGTGGAGATCACGTTGCAGAGCAGGATCATGGCTATTTCTATTTCCTCCGTTGTTTTTCCTGCACTACGTAGTGCTTCGTATTCGTCGTCAGTCTTTTGGTTTTGTAGAACGACACGAAGATCAATTCTTTGTTTCGATTTCAAAGTAGAATACGACACTAACTGCCCCTTTATTTAGAGGTGGCTCTAGATTGGCTCTAGCTTGCCCTTTGTGGACTTATCGTTGATAGGCAAACGGCGTTGCGCCGTAGATTGTGTGGCAGTCGCAGGCAGGCAGAATCTGCATATCTACGCACGCAGGACTAGCGTTGAAAACACTCGGAGTCGGGCCGTCACTTGCACGACAGTGACACCATCGGCTCTGTATCCTACGCATGAATGTCTGGCTGTCTGCGCCTGCTTTCCCACGAGACGCACCGTCGCCCTCACGGTACCTGAGTGGGATTTGATGGTCGAATTCAATGGCTTACGTTTCAGCGACTTCGCCTTCTTCAGAGCCGTTTTGTCTCGTGCAGTACTACCTATGCAAACTTATATAGAAAGCCTTTGCAACTTTTTTTTGTACTGTACCAGACCTTATCTGCAGTGGAGGTACCAGCACTTCTAGCATTCAGTTCATTTGCTCGCTCTTATCGCTTGGTTGGAAGCTTTCCTCTTCATAAACGTTGTAGAATACTGATTGAGCACATCTGGAATTATCGAGGATAGCCAGGCTGGGCGTTCCATGGGACGTTCGTCATTCATTGCCGAAGACTGTTGGGGGTGGTGTGTCAACTTTGCGTCGGGGCGAGCCGGGCATCACGGTCCACTAGGCCGCATAAATGGACAGGTAGCCTTAAATCTCACAAAGTAACTATGAAGAAGATAAGTCGCCGAAACGTCAGCCGTCGATTTTGAGGGAGATATCACTAGTTTCAGAGCGCATGTGGCGCAGTGCTTAGAGGTGCCCTGCCTCGCACTCGAAGTCAATGGTTCGATCTCGCGCTCATGGCTCACCAAGCCATCCATCCCTCCGGGATCGGTAATTTGGTACCAGACAGGTTTCAGACTTCTCTGGGAGGAAAGCAGCACTGACTCGGTTCAGCGGAGGCCACCGCGAGTCATTGTAAGCTAGATATACGTCCAGTCACCTCAAACGAAGTTAAAATTGAAGAAGAATTCGTGGCGCATCCCTCAGGGATTTATCAAACGCCGAGAGCTTTATCCTTTTTATCCTTATCACTAGTTTCGAACAGTTTTCTGAAAGTACAGTTGGTGCATATCTTTTCGTAATTTTTCTTTTTATGTGTCGACAATCAGTGTAAAAGTCGGTCTTTCGATCTCTTAGGATTGTGTCCATTACATGGTCTAATGCCCTAAGATGAACGTTAGTTATGGAAATCATGGTGACGACCTCTTCGGCACGATCAAGTTCAAGCTTGACGATGGGACCATCGACCCCGGAAAAGGTAACTGACCCTTTTCGTTTGATCTCTATCTTCGCTCAGAAGAAGAATGCTAGCAAGCGATGATCTCGATGGTGTAATGGTACAAGCGCTCCCAGTATGCCTGAAGCGCGGGTTCAACTTCCGCTGTGGTTGAACGTTTTGCATACTATTCAATGCTCTCAGCTTTTATCTTTATTTTACTACTTTTTCCAAGTTTTTTAGAGATCGTTCTGGGTTTTGCTATCCGCTCTGGTACTTTTTGAGGCATGGATAATCTTCCTCACATATTATTTGTCAAGGATAACTGGTCCGATTGTTTCTTTCCTATTGAATAGGTATGTTTCTGAATATATAAAAACTCTCCAGATGTTATTTTGTTTTAGCTGATCGCGGTAAAAGCATCAGCCAAGGAATATTTTTGATTCTTTTCTCAAGGGTTTTTATAATATGTTAGAAATTGTTACCGCTACCATTCATGACTTTGTTGAAGTCAAATTTGTGTGCTCTTTTGATCCCTATTCCATCATCTTTTTAGCAGATAGCCAGCCTGTCTTTCATTGTGTGTTCTCCTATATATAAATCATTGAATATATTCCATAGTCTGGACTACGAAGTCCGACTAGTTTTGTATTTCTTCTATATTTCACTTCATGAAGCCCTTTCGATACCGTGGACCCAAGGCCGCTGCATCTTCAACTGGCAACTGGACGGTCTGCCCCACCTCCTCTGCATCTGTGACCCCAGTGTGCCATTGTTCTACACGCTGGGGGTCATAGATGCAGAGATGGAGTAGACCGTCCAGAGTTCCCAGTTAGAGATGCAGGGGCTTCGCTCCACGGTCTCGAAATTGTTAATGATCTGGGGAACTTCTAATGTGATGAAGCATCAACCTATACCTGTTGTATAGCAGAGCTGTAGCCCGTTGAATCAGAATAGTTATCACGAAGTTTAGCTTTGTCGTATGCTCGTTGGCTTTTCTGACAGTCTCATTATGTTACATCTCTACACAAATTCTTATCCCTCTTCATCCTTGTTTTTCGCACTCCTAGATCGCCGCAGGAGACGTACGACAGCTTTCTATAGATTATCTTTACATGTCAAAATGCATACTGCAGGAAGCTCCATAGGTTTCTAAAAGTGCATACGATAAGCTATAAATGTCTCAGTGGTGCCATCTTCATTGCGAACATTGCCATCTATCAAGAAAAGACATAGCGTTGACTAAGATTGCCAGGGAAGGGTAAGGGTTATCTCTTAGAATATTTCTAACCCCATCAAAATTTTTTGTTTGAACGTGTTTTTCTGATTTTGCAAATTCTTGTGGAAAATGGCAATGACAAGCCTATAATAATCTTACCAAATGGCTTACCGCCTTATCGTGGTTGGAATGTGCTCCTGGGTGTTGAACCGCGAACCGCAACGAGGGGTTCAACCTTCAGCAGGGCCACTCAAGCCAAAAAGAAGTCCGACGTTTTCACTCGGAAAGCCCAGGAAAGAGTAAGCCGTACCAGGAATGACCACCGTATTGGTAGCAACGTAAGGTGGTAATCTTTCTTCAATCCACGAGGGCTGACGACTTATCCAACGTAGCGGCGGCCTGAGGAAACCTCGGTCAGCTTTACATCGGGACTCCAGAAACAAAACAGCTAAACCAGCACAGTTCATGTGATGGGATCCACACAGTTCGTGAAGACGGACCGTCCAAGTATCAAGAATTATAGGATATACTCAACTTAACCCTTATAAGTTACTTCGGGAGTTTGCCATAGCATTTCCAGACTTTTATTAGATACAGCCACCTACTGTAATTGACGAGGACTAGGTGTGCCATCTTGTTTAATGGATGACAAAGACTCATCTGGGGTTAATTTATAGATGTGTGATTTGGAACAGAACTGTCACTCTCCTCGGCTTAGGTGACCACAACGAATAAGGAGCTTCCGGTTGCACGACGCGTTTCGGCCCAGTACTGTTAATCCTTTCGCTACGGACGGCGTGTATCATATATGATACACCGTTTGACGCACCGCATCTGTGCTTATTGGGACTTACTGTGACGAGTGTGCGCCCAGATACAAATCTGGCACTCATTTGATTATTTTATTCTTATTGTACTTATTCAATTATTCTTGAAATATCTACGATTATCAGCCTTAACATACCCCCTCCAAAGAAATTATAATCATCGGCGCTATTCTACAAAGAATCTATATTTATTAGTAGCGTACGTCATATAGCAAATTTTTACAGCAATAGGCCCAGGCACTTCCATGAGAGGATCTACAGGTATAGTCGCATTGTAGAAAGCATAATCCTACCTGCTTTGTAATATTATTTTGATAAATAATCAATTGTTTTATTGTTCATTAGGAAGACTTGGCGTTGTCCCTGCCACCAACAGTCTTATTGGAGTCTGCTCGATCATACTCTTTACTGATCATAAGATCCCCTTTAGTGGCGATAAAATTCTAAATATCCTCACGAAGCTGCAGCATTGCAATGGTGACGCGCCCGCTTGCAGCACGACCGCTCTGCGTGCTAGGCGAACTACGTCGTACCGAAGGGGTTGAGCCATTTGGTTGAGGGTAACAAAGTTAAGATGTCTGATAACCACCGTAGCAAAGTTTGTAAAAAGGATCGTGCCAACTTTACATTTTACTAGATGGGCAGTGGTCATTTTAGTGAGATATTATCAAGAAGTGGTTTTCAGGAGCATGTGGTAGGAATCTTTTCCGTTTTTTCAGATACCTTCGCTTTACAAAAACTCCTGGGCACATCAAGTTGACAAGCTTCTCAATTAGTCTTCTGGGTGGAAAGCTTATGTTCAAAGATGTAAGTGCTCGGATACTGGTCTCTAATCAGTATTTCTGCTTACTTTCACATAAATTCTAGTTCTTGTATGCAAATGACGACTATTCAATACGAGTTAACGATGCTTGGGTGGTATTCTCGTACTGGAGATTCGTTCCAGGGCGAAAAGTGTGTTTCACGAGGTTCGTTTGTGTGCGGTATTTCCTCACCACTCTTCTAAGCATTCCGGCACCGTGGACCCACCTCTGCATCTCTGACAATCAGCATGGGAATGCATTAAATGCATTATATTACTATTTCAATTCTATCGTTGTTGTTATTTTTCTATGTTAAATGTAAATATATTATGTTGTTAACAGTAGGAAAATGGCAGCAATAACGCAATTGGAGTAGTACAATAATGCATTCAGTGCCTTCCCACGTTAGGGTTAGGGATGCCGAGGAGGTTGGTCCACGGTCCCGAGAGGGCTAGACGTCTTCTGTATTAGAATAGGAAAAAAAGAACTTTTTAAAATTTACAGCAATGTGTCTCGGCTCCACTTCTCTTTAAACGGTGTACAAATTCACCTATATAACCGCTTACAACGATATAAAGAAATCGCTAAGCTATTTCGGATGGAGAAGATTTTCGGAGACGAGGCTGATGTTAAAAAGACTATGCCAATAGACAGGTGTTTTTTTTTTCCTCAAAGTAGACCATTTTTCTCGATGTTTTTTTGAAATGATCTGCGGAAAATGAAATAAAACTCATATCAAATACAGAGTTACTGTCCATAGGTGTAAGCTATTTTGTCCCCAAAGTATGCCATTTTTGATGCCTTCTTTAACCCTTTGGACTTGCTTTCCATCTTCCCGGATCATTTGAAAGCCTTTTTCTCGACAAAGCTTTCCTCCCAAACGTATAGGTATCATTGAACAGCTTGAGAGGCGATGATTTCAATACTACACTTGATTTTTGAAAAAGCCTCCTTGATGCGCTGTAGTAGCGGAGAGCATATAGCTTCTCACCTCTGGCGTTTATTGTTTGCTCAGCTGGCGTCTGTGCTTGACTTTTCACTAGACTTCTAGTAGTCATTCACTAGCTTCAGGAATGACAATTTCAATATCGACCCTTTTTTCTCAAAAGGCCTTCTTAGTGCGCTGTAACAACCGTGATAATTGCACGTTGCGCACACGGGAGTAGTTGGTTTGTCGCTCGAGCTTCACGGCGGGTTCATTACCAGGATGAAATCTTGAGAAAGGAATGGATGGCCCATATCCATGAAATGGTGGGGAAAAGGTGTGCTCTAGTAATTAAGAAAATTGTTGAGCGTTATCGATAAACTGACATCGCATTCAATGCACGTGGTATTTTTGACAGTCTTCATTGTTTCTTAATTTTTTTCGCGCAAAAGTTATATATGTGACAAAAGCTCATAAACGTATGGAGTATCAAAGTGATATGAGAAACTCAAAATTTCACCCGAAATGAAAAAAAAACGTGGATTAAATGAGCGAAATTTGCGTGTCGCTTGTTAATCAAATTAATCCTAGCGAGTTTAACTGTCATTTCCAAAGAATTAGACCATTAATAGATAGGAGATTTTTATAATTCATTATTTGGCAGATAGTCATGAGGATCATCGTGGAAGGACACAGTCTATCTATTTGTGTTGACAAATATCTGTTTCTGATATAACCCTCAATGACTGTTCACTTCAGCGCCGCTCCTTCTGCTTATTGGGACCGTATTTGGTCGTTGGTGGGCGTAATCAAACTGGACATATGGTCAGGGCGAGTTGTAGTTGGCAACAAGCTTCTACCATATATGCTCGTCGTTTCATTGGAAAACATGAATAGTGAGATCTATAGTCGTGAAAAAAAGGCTTTTTATTCTTTTTTTAAGGGTTAATTTCTCTGCAGGTAAGATCCGTCTGTCCGAATCAGCAGCAGATCGAGCACTACTCTCAGTTGAAGGACAAGCGGAGAGTGTACGTGCAGCCTTTCTCAAGCATCCCGATTATACGGGAGAGCCCTATAAAGTTGGTTTTCCCTCTTTATTTGTCAATAACTTCGTTGAGATTTCTTCAATTTTTCTAGGATCCACCGCGTACTATGGGTGACGGTTTTGCGATTCTACAAAGCGCCCTCTTGCACTTTTTCTACCATCAAGATATATTAGGTACAACTTATTTCATGATTTTTCCAATTATATGTTCAACAAGAGAAAATGGCTTTCACTTTGTACTTTGATTCAACTTATCACTTTATTTGATCCTTATCACAGTTTTTTTTTCAAACGTGCAGATCCCTGTATTTCTAACGTTCGGCTCATCTCCTCGCCTTCATCTCGTAAAATTTGTCTTCTTTATGGACGTCGTGAACCGCCGAATGAGCACACCTTCTTTCGATTTTGGTGATAGCCAGGCTGGGGCATTCCGATGGGTGTTCGTTGCTGAATGCCGGAGATTGTTGTGGAAGTGGGAAAAAGCCCGCGTTGAGCAGCGCTGAGTGTCACTAGTCATACGGATACTTCCCATAACATATATGGAATATTTACGATATAAAATTTGTACGTATTCTGACTGCATGTAATGAGATCACATATCGGACGGATCACAATGCTGCGATTTGCATGTTCGGGAATGATTGGCATTGAGAGGTCTGATCAGAGATTTGTGCTCATATTTTAGAAAAGGTTGTAGGAGAAGTTCTGTGGTATTTTCAAAATTTTCCAAACACTCAAACACAAACATTACATCGTTTTTACCGTACATCTATCGTCAATTCGTGTGGAACCCATTTGAGGTTCAAGAATTGTTTGTCGGTCTTCTGGAGAATGTGCCAAATCGTAATTGAGTCACAATCAAACTGTTCAGTTAGCATGCGCAACCCATCGATGGACCTTCTTATATTCTATTGACGATTTCTTCGCGATCGACTTCTCGTGGACGTCCCTCTCTTGGCTTGTCGATGAGTCGCTCTCCTTTGCGGAATGTCTTGAACCAACGCTGAGCTGTACGAACATCGCAAAATTCTTCACCATACGCCTTGAAAAATCGTCGATGTACCTCGGAAGCGTTGATACCCAGTTTTCAGTGGAAGTAGCAGATAAATCTCTTCCTTGGACCGTTTTATTTTGAAGCCTGTGTGGACAATTGATACATCGTTCGATGCGCATGAACATAGATTTTCTGAGGGACTTAAGTTCTCACAAATTACACTTCTGAAATCATCTTCTCAGGCAATGCGGCAGAACTTTTTCTACAACCTGTTAGTATCTGCTGAAGAATGAGAGAAGAACGCTTGAAATTTCTGAAGTTGGTCATCAGTCCGTGAGTGATGCACCATGCACATCGCCTGAAAGCATCGTTAGACGAAATTGAAATTGTATCTGGCCTTCCCAAAGGCTGACGGAGGCGTACCGATGCATCAAGTAAGTGCTGCCGTCCTTCCGGACAAATCTGTTACCAGTCCACAGAGCCCAGAAGTATGGATGGCTTGGTGAGCCCAGGGCGAGGAATTGAACTAGTGATCACGTGTGCATTGCACGATACTTCTAACTTCAACACTGCTGGTACACCCTCCCCCATATTTAGTACATATCACATTTTCAGGTTATGTCACTGTGGACGAGCAGTCTTTAGCAACTCAGCGACCAATTTGGGAATCAATATTACGTTTCGACCACAATACAGTGATCTCGTATGGTCCATGGGCTGAACACCAACGAGTGTTACTTTATAGCTTTTTCTTCCCATCAGATTATCAGGTAGGTTACAGAAACAACATGGAGAGGGTCTCAATGATTTTAGCTTCCAGACGCTTGTTCCCGATGAGCTTCCAAAACGCGGAAAGCGACGTATATACCTCATGCACGATGTGCGCATCTCACTCTTAAAGGAAACTTCTATTGATATTTGGTTTATGAAAAATGATCAACTGGAAAGTGTACACAGTCGATGTCGGCCAGGTAGCACCATTGACGTGGGTTTTGCTGTAGATATTCAACTTTCCCTTACGGGTTATTATTGGCTGACAGCCATGCTTGTTCTAGTCATCTGTTTTTTTCAAATTTTATTCAGTCTTAGATATGTTTAGAATTGGAGACTCTTTTTTTGTAGTTGTCGGTTTGGTGGATAGTCAAAGAGGACGGATTTAGCTGGAACATGCACATTTCGCTTCTGGAACTTGAGTGCACATCATCTCTTCCTTATCGTAAACTTTTGGGAGCGGAGACGTTCACTGTTAAGGCCGATTTCCATTACCCAAGGGTGTGTTCATAGTTTTTTCCTGAATTCTGTTCCAGAGAATGACATTAATTTTATCCAGTCTTGAGACTTTATAGTTTCTATTTCTGAACTCAGGTATTCAATGCGAAGCAAACATGGAATTTCAAGTTCCACCTAACAAAGTGCTGTTGCTGGCTCGTTTGGGATCACAAGAAATTTATCTCCGTAAGTTTTTTCACATAATATGTGTTATTCGTGCGCTTTATAAGTGAACGAATTTGAAAACTACATCAGTTTAGCTTCTAGCTTCTTTCATGAGGTTATTGAAAGTTTTTCTAGGATCTTATAGACGAGTTCCTTGGAGATGCCACTCCAGATCTCATTAGTTTTATACCGTACACGATGTCGTTTGATTTTGATATTGCTGATAGTTTTGAGGTTTGTCGTTTCCCTAGTATGTGAAATTTCCACCTTGCGTTCAAATAGTTCGTAATTATTCAGGGGGTATTTCTCCTGAATGAGTCAAATTGGGTTGATCCGGCAGAAAAAAATCCTGAGAATGTGGAAGCCGCTTTGGTTGGGAACCATTTTAATATATGTAAGTTTCTTTAGACAATGCATTTGTTTTTAGAGAGATTTTATACCTTTTTTTGTTTCATAACACACCTACATTAATCACAAGCTTGTCCTTTTTTGAATTATCTTTGTTTAATGATGTATTGCACGTAAGTACGTGCTCATCTACTTACATACGACTATGATAGGCTTCTGCTGTATATGTGTATACATTTATATTTACATATGCATATCTATACATGTATATGCACATGTATACATACCCAGATTTACACGGACATATACGCAAATATGTATACGCGTATGTATATATATATATATATATATATGTATATATATACACATACGCATATATACGCATATATATACATATATACATACGCATATATACATTATATATACGCATATGCAAACATGCACATTTTGTAATGTACGGTGCGTTCATTATAGCGTACCTGCCCTTTAATAAATTCTTCAAACGCGCCATTAGACCAGCCTATTTTTTTTGGTCTCCAGTTTCTTTTTTTTTTGAATCCTTGCTTTTCCTTCTGAAAGGTGAACATCAGAGCGATTATCTAGAAAACGTGATGAGCCGCACCTTTTTTTGGGGAAACATGCGAAATATGCACTGAAGCGGTTAGGTAAAGATCTCGCGCTCTAGCCAAACGCTCCTCTTGGGCTGTGCTTCATGGATTACGTATATATGTATATATATATATATATATATATGTATATACATATATATACGTGTATATACACATATATACCCGTACATTATATGTGCATATGTGTACGTTCATTATATATATACATATATGTATGTGTATATGTATATACGTTCATAATACATATATATATGTATATATATATATATATGCGTATATACACGTGCACGAATATATGTGTACGTCCACATACAGGCGTGTACATGTATATATTTATTCGTATAAACATATAGTGCGCAAATATCAACAAGTGCATGTGTATGTAAGCACATATATACATGGACTACATGGATGTGTGAATATATATAATTCAGCGTTCACAATGTCCTTCGAAGATTTTCTACCTGAATTCAACTCTACCACATATACATTGCGTATGGAGAACGGAATCGCACTGCGGTTACGGTACCCAGCGTTAAGCGCGATGGCACCGATAATGGCGGCCCTGTTCCAAGGAGCACATATAAACGCATATTGCACCCCATCGATATATGGAACACACTCAAAAAACGAGGTCAGCTCAGTCAACGTCACTCGTTGACTCTATTATTTATTTGTTTATTATTACTTATGTTTTGCTTTTTCTATTCATTCATTTTTAGGAGTGGCATGAAATTTGGCGTACAGAGAGCATCGACTGTGTAATCAAGTACTCGTATCATCCTACTATTTCTAAAGTTGTTTCTGACCTGCCGTTTCACGTTTTGCAAGAGTTTCTGCCAAAATCAGTGACTCATCCAAAAGATGTGAGTTTTTACCACCAACGACCACCGTTGATAGGCAAGCGGCTCGGTAGCCGAAGCATCTGCGTGTCTGTGCGAAACTGTCATTGTGCCTGCGCTCTGTTGCAGCAAGCGCCTTCATTCCACGCCGACGTCTCGGTAGGTGATTGAGACCGTGGGAAATTGAGAGTAAAAACAAAAGCAGAGGACAGGACGCCCTGTTGTATGGACAACCACTTACTAGGAAGCTGTACTATCACTATCACCACCACTATAATTATCACTACCACTATCACACTATCGCTATGATCACTATCACTGTCGTCACTACCACTGTTGTCATTATCACTATCATCACTATCACTATCACTATCGCTGTGGTAAAAGTATTGGTGATCGACCTAATGTTGTCGTCAGCGATTCGTACTTAAAACTTGAGTAATTAAGTCTTTATCTACATAACAATACTGCTAACATAACGAATAATAACGATACAAGGCCGATACGCGATATAAACAAACAATAACGATAAGAAATGCAGTGGAGTGGCGGTTTAGTGGGTTTGTACAATTGTTAACGCTAATACGAATACTTTTAAGAGTGCTATGGGAAGCTCCTATATCGAGCACTAGTGAAAGAGTGTGTGAAGTGACTATATGAGAGAGGTTAGAGAACGACGTGCTAACTGTGGAAGCGCACTGCGAAGTAGGTATATTCAGTAGTCCA
This sequence comes from Parelaphostrongylus tenuis, assembly GCA_019055375.1. Classification (NCBI taxonomy): domain Eukaryota; kingdom Metazoa; phylum Nematoda; class Chromadorea; order Rhabditida; family Metastrongylidae; genus Parelaphostrongylus; species Parelaphostrongylus tenuis. The sequence continues at coordinate 182,252 of JAHQIW010001582.1, forward strand.
ATATGCTTGATGACGATAATAAGACTGATACTACAACGATACACGAGGCCGCTGCCATATGCTTGAGAAATGGGAATCTTTCGAAAACAGTGTACAACATAGGAGACACGGCGATGTGTCACAAGTGTGAGCCAGAGTTCGGGCAGACAATGTACAAGTGGCGTGGTCTAAACAAAGCACTCGAGATAAAGGTATAATTATGATAAAAGTAGCAGCCAATGAGCAATCGAGTGCACAACACTCTGTGTTAGGTGAATGTTTCACTTGACATAGAGTGCAAAGCGTACGTCGTCGATGACTCTCTATAAGGAGTGTAAGGCTCCCGAGAGAACTGACTATAAAAAGATCGACAGATGACGGGTTCTGCCCGGCTGATGAGGCTGGACGAAACACGTGTCTCGGGCTGTACAAGAGCCCTTACCAGACCACATGACATGTTGGCTCAAATAATAATGAAAGGATATATTGAAATTTGAGCGTGGTCTAAACAAAGCACTCGAGATAAAGGTATAATTCCATTATGGTTACCATTTAGCAATGTAGTTTTGTCGTTGAACTATAAGAAATGCAGATGAAATATGGGAGATATAGATGTTCTATTCAGTGAGAACATCTCTGTAGAAACTTTTCGATGAAATACCATAATGATGAGAATGCTCTCAAAATTTGTGTTCGTCTCCTCTCATCCCTCATACTCTCACGAGATTCGCCGCCTTTCTCAGTGGGGCGCGACTCCGCCATTACAGCAACTGAGGTTTGAGTCGCGCCGTGTAGGTACAAACGTCTCTCAGAGTGTTGGTTACTTAGCTTGCTTTGTTCACGTAGAGCTATTACTCTCATATGGTAGTAGTTGATCTTCATTGCCACATAGTCTTGTCGGTATTCAGGTACTTTCATTACAGCTCCCTCCGGATAAAATGGATGTGACGTTGGAAATTGGTGGTTCAGAAGTGAAATTCACCGGTGCTCTTGTTAAATGCATCATTGGATTCAAGGACAATTACTTCGGATTGTATGACTCGGTGCGTTTGGTTCTGCATCTATTGTAGCGACATATGGTCAAGAAAGTGGTTGGCGGTGCAACGGTTCAGCGCACGCTCCCGGAAAGAGAGATGTGGTTCCGAATCTCGGCTGACGCAAGTGTTTTTACACAACACTCCACATTATTGGGAAAATCTAAGAGAATTGATTAGTGAACAAAAATTCGAGAAAAAGAGTTGAACCCACTTTTCATCCACACCGGTGGCGCGGCTATCACTTCACCACCAACCCCTCACAATCTCTCATATAACATATTGTTACTGGGAGATATTGAAGAAATGAGTGGTGGATAAGCGGTGGCCTCGGTTGTGTAGTGGTAGCACGCGCCGTTGCTATGGGTTAAACTCGATTTTGTTCCCCGTCTGAAGTCGAATTTTTGCTCACCACTCAATTCTCTTAGATGTATTTGAAATATCAAAACACTCTAAAAACCAGTAAAAGCGCAGTAAATCTTGGAATAAATAGACTGTCGCAATAAGATGACAAAATGAATTCTTTTTCAGATGACAGACGTCACTCAACCTGAAGAACCGTCGATAATGCGGTCCGTCTACAATCGAGTCCCCGAGGGTGCTCCTGTGGAGGCTTACCGGCCTATGGAGGTGACGTTCGATATGAGAGTGTTCAATATAAGGGCACACTGTCTCATCTACACGTCTTTTTCGGAGCAGGAAGGTTTGGTTGCTTTTTTTATCAAGTTTTTGAACTTTTTTCATTTATCGCTCTCCTTGTTCTTAGGTTGCTATTTCTGTGCAGTGTCCCATTGTTTCAGAACTGTGCCCTGTCTTCTATACAGAGGAAATTGCTTTACAAATAAAGAAAGGATATAAGGAAACTTTGATCCAGGTTATTCAGAAGTTTCCAAAAGTTTCTCAACTATGGTATTCTCCTAGCCGATTTTTGAATCATGCTATTGATTATCAAACATGCATCCATAGAATGCTTTCTTAATCTTTTATATTTTAGCCCTTTGTGGACGTAGACCGACGTCCTCTGCGTCCCTAACTGGCAACTCTGAGCGGTCTGCTCCACCTCCTCTACATCTCTAGTCCCAGCGTACCGTTATTAGATACAGCAGCCTGCCATTATTTGACTTTACAGCTGCCATTGTTGGACGCAGCACGCTGGGGCTTAGAGATGTACACGAGGTGGAGCAGACCGTCCAAAGTTGTCAGCTAGAGATGCAGAGACTGTGGGTGAACGGTCTCGAAAGGGTTAAGGTGAGATCTTGAAGTACTTAACCTTCTGTAAACATAGAACAGTAGTGTTAACATATTGTCTCATGTATTATATGAGGCATTTTCTCTACTCAAATTCGGGCTTTAAGCATTTAGACAAAGTAAGTGAATAACACTTCTAGCATTATTGGTGTTAAAAACGGTGCTTTCTGATTAGGAGGAAACAAATGAAAAGCCGATCTCTTTCGTTGGAGAAGAACTTTTCATAGTAGTGTTAGTAACTATTCGAAAGCTGAGACTTGAGGCCACAGCTCGACGTCGGTGGTTTTTCAAAACACACTTTATGATTCTGTAGCATCCGAATCATGAGTTATGTAGCACACTCGCCTTTCGCCTTCATTTTTGTCACGTGTATAATTCGCTGGAAGTCGAAAAGCATGTCAGTGTGTTGAGAAGTTTCGTAGTATCTTAATCAATCGTTTTCTATGGAGTTTCTTCAAAGCGGAGGAAAAATTCTCATTTAAATAACAAAATATCAACCATCGCGTCTCCTCTCGCCCCTGCCACGCCCCCAGCCAAGGTTGTCGCTTTATCGAATAGCTTGTAAACAACGTTACCAAAAATGTAAAACACGATCTTATTTTTCCTGTTAAATTGTATTTCCAGAAAATAAGCCAATCGTTAGAATCAGAAAACATTGCGCTAGCAGGTGGTTACTAATAGTCCAAAAAAGGAGCTCTGTCGCGAGGTTTAGAGCACAAATCAAAAGACCAGCGGAGATCAAGAGATCGAAAGCGCTTTCTATAAAGCAAACACATTTTTGAGTTCTTTGAAGCTTATGCTATAGTTTGGGCACTAGCACTCTTTGGAAAAAGTTTGGTAGAGCGAAATATAAGGGAGATAATAGGAAAAAAATGCGTGGTTTATGATATGATTTTATCTTGAATGTTGCAGCGTTATTAAGTGGCGTTTCGAATAACCGGCGACGTGGGACTGTAGCCTCGAGTCTCAGTTTTTGAATGGGTGCTGACACGCCTATGGAAAGTTCTTCTCCAGCAAATGAGATCGATTTTTCATTTGTTCCCTCCTAATGAGAGAGAACCTTGAAACCTTTGTAGTTCTGTGTTTATTGGCTGTTGTCTAATATTTCAGTTTTTTCTTGTTTTCGGCATAAGGGGATTCTCACAAAAATCTTACTGAGAATTCGTATTTCTCAGATTGAAGTAAGTTTAGATTGGTGTCACTCCATGCGCCGCATACTTTACGCGTGCTTCAGCGGCACACATCGATGGCTATCTCACACTCTCTGGTTTGCAGTTCAGGTACGTTGTAGTTTCAGTCATTCCACGTTCCTAGTCATCAATATTTATTTGGCTAATCGCTCCATTTTACCAATTATGTTAAGAGGACACGCAATGTTCTCGCCTGTGGATTGTCCCTGGGATATGTCAGTTGTGGAATACTGTTGGCTTACGGAGATTTTAATTGGAGAAATTGGTGGATGCTTTGGAAGTCCTTTGCAAGTACGCTCAGTGCTCACATTTTTCCATATTTCTTTCCAGCTTAGAGGCATTCATTTATCTTCACAGTTTCCCATTATTCTACAGCGCTGATTCTCATTTTATTTCCGTTCTTAACCGCAAAATCTATTTTATTTTGGCTGTGTCTGAATGGGTTCGAATTTGAAGCTCATTAGTTCAATCGTAGATTGATCGATGCCCTTTTCCATTTTAGCAGGTTTTTAGTCATTCTGGACAGCTTATCACATCACCAGTGTATCTGTTGAGATGACGTATTACATTAGGTGTTTGGCGTATTTCTGAATTGTCTCTTGCGTTCACACCATTGTTTTGATAGAATGTGCTACTACACTAACCGAACGTTCGGTCTCTTGACTGTTAACCTATTATCAGAGTAGTTTGTGAAGGACAAAGCTTGTTTGTGAGCTACGTTCCGCAGTATTAATCCGATCGTGACGGCATTTGATCGGTCGCGCAGCGCAATCTGCGAACGACGCCGATCTTAGTTACTCAGAGTTTTTCTCCGTTTCGGAAAAAAAGCCCTTAGTTTTTGGATGTTATTCTCACGCTCCATGATTTTATCTATACGATCATATGCCCTGGTGCATATTTAACTCTTACATGCGAAAAACATTTGAGTGAAACATGATCTGTTGGCAGACGTTATAGCGTAAATAAGAGTGCTGTGCAAAACGAGCGTCGGTAGTGCAACAGTTAGCATGCGCTCCCGGAAAGAGTGAGATCTGGGTTCGAATCCTGGCTGACGCAAACGTTTTTGCACAGTACTCCACATATTGGGTATATTCCATGCTATTATTTCCTTTGATTCTCTATTTGGAGGCTTCAGATAAATCTTCTGTGCACTTTTGACACTCGTTCTATAGCTCCAATGTCGATGATTAAAGAACAATGTTCAGTTTTCAAAATGTCCATCATATAGTGTTGTAAGAGCGAAAAGAAGATTTTAGTTCATTCTAAGAGTTTTCTTTGCAAATATGATATTATATATGCACCAAAAGCATATCAGCATGTAGAGCATATATAGTGTTAAAGTAACAGGAAAGAACCTGGGTTTTTTTTTTTTGCAAAACGGAGAAAGAAGATCAATTAAATGAAGAAAATAACGCGACGCTCCAGAATCGCGCTGTGCGATCGATGAACTGTCATCTCCAAAAGTTAGTTCATAGGTAGGTTGTAGAAAAAGTTCTGTGCTATTGCCTGAGAAAATGATCCTCACCCATGTATTTTTTTCCAGTTTGAGCCATCAAAAACCTCGTTTTCTTGCACATCGAGCAATATCCTTTGTCTGTACAGCCTTCAGAATGGAACTATCCAAGGAAAAATTTGTCTGCTGCTCATTTCCACTTTAAATTGAGTGTTAACGCTTTTGATACTCATCGACAATTCTACAAGGCGTATGGTGACGAATTTTTCGATGTTCGTACAGCTCAACGTTTGTTCAAGACATTCCGTGAAGGAGGAGACCGATTGACCGACACGCTAAGAGAGGGACTTCCACAAGAAGTTGACCTGGTGCCGACTACTGTCACTTATTTCGCTCGATGGAGCATTTTTTGAGAAGCACGAAATGCTAAAATGTTTTCGGAATTGAGCAAAATCTTCATTTTTTTTTTCTAATAGAAGGATCGCGAGTTCTACCGCCACAAAATCTTTATGCTGTCGAATATGTGGCTGAATTGTCTTGATGTTGAAGGAGACTACTTCTACTATCAATTGACTTTTGTTTGAGCGTAATTTGTTTAAAAATAAGCTTTTCATAAGCCTGGTAATCATTATTTGAGCCACGCATGTCAGTGGTCTGTTGAAGGAGGGCTGACTTATAGAGCCCGATACACGTGTTTCGATCTTGCGATCTCGTCAGTCGGGCAGTTGCCCTCTCTCGTCTTTTGCTAATCTCTGTGGGTGCTCCAGTCCCCACAATAAGAGTTAGCGACGACGTACGATTTACACTCTATGTCCGGTAAAAAACTCACCAAACACAGAGTGTTGTACACTCGAATGCCCGTGGCTAGTATATTCAATATATCATATCTTTTGTTTTGAATGTTTTCTTAAGACCACAGCTCAAATTTCAATATGCCTGGTAATCATTATTTAACACTCGAAACAAAAGATATGATATATTGAATATACTAGCCACAAGCATTCAAGTGTACAACTCTCTGTGTTTGGTGAGTTTTTTACCGGACATAGAGTGTAAATCGTACGTCGTCGCTAACTCTTATTGTGGGGACTGGAGCACCCACAGAGATTAGCAAAAGACGAGAAAGGGCAACTGCCCGACTGACGAGATCGCAAGATCGAAACACGTGTATCGGGCTCTATAAGTCAGCCCTCATTAACAGACCACTGACATGCGTGGCTCAAATAATGATTACCAGGCATATTGAAATTTGAGCTGTGGTCTTAAGAAAACACTTTTCATAAGCATTTTGAAAATACGACAGAACTTCTACAACCTATTACTACCCACTAGCATATTATGCACCAATGCGTAGTTAAGTGATACCAAATGATGACAAGACTCAGTGGTAGTCGACGTAATGTGGTACGTCTTATAGCGTAAGCGCTTTTTCTTTTCTCTGTTTTTTTTTCTGCAAATAGTAGGTTCCAAAATCTCCTGTTTCTAAAGCATGCTACATGTTCCGTCATTCAAAGAAAATCTCCGTTCAGATCATCACTTTGATCAATTTTCTTGATACCCTTCTGCTGTTGTTAACTGCGAAAGACGAGGCAAAAAAAGTCCCAGAAAGGTTCAAATTTTGTCAGCATGGGCAGAATAATAAAGTATGTACTATCGGATCTCGTCCTGGTCGTCCTTGCGAATCAGAGGAACGGTGGGTTTGTTCATTTTCTAATTTATGTGATTTCACAAAGTGCTAAGATGCAGTATAATTCCTCTTCAAGCCTTCCTGAGGTTGTTAAGAATGGTATTTATCGAAAGCAATAGTGATAGTGCTTGGTCGCTCGGTGCGGCTGGTTCAAATAACTATTAGTGGATCATAAAATCATAAAACGGTCTCTCAACAAGGCGATCCTCCCGCAACATTAGCCATTGTACCATTGATGTGTTACTATTGATTACTATAGATACTATTGCTGACAACTACGGATCGGTCAAATTGGAGAGATACTGAGTAATTCAGTTCATGCCCAGGTCAAAAGATAATTGGTTTTAAGAATTAGTGCTAAGATTAAGCACAAAAAAGTGATGATATAGTGAGAATGGTGAGGGAGTCATTATAGGTTAAAATATTGTCAAATGCGGATTTCTGTTGATGGCATACAACTATCGTTGGCTGACGAATCTTCTGCGATAACTGTAAGTTTATGTGAAGACGCACTGTATCTTAGCGTTGCCAAAAGGGCGTTAGTATGAAGTATAGTGGATTTTAGGCAATGGTCGACCCTGTAAGATTCACTCTTTGCAATGCACACGAGAAGAGATTCGTGGAACACATTTGTGTTAGAGTGCCAAACGTCAAATTTCGACAACGTATTGTTCTCAGTTTCAGTTACATTTATTTGTTCATTAGAAAGAATTTGGCAAGATGATGACTTTGTAGCTTTCGTAGAGATTTCTCCAAAGAGATAATAGTAGTGAGTTGTAGAAGTTCTGTCGGAATGTGGAAATGCATAGAGAAAGTTTATTTGTACACCAATTGAACTCAAACAGAAGATAAAGTTGATAGTTGAAGTAATCCCCTTCCTCATGAAGACAATTCAACATGTCCTGGAGAATGTACTAAATTGACATTGGATCACAATCAAACTCGTCAGCCAACATCCGCAAGTCATCGATAGATCTGCAGTTCGATTGACGATTGCTTGACGATCGAGTACTTGTGGACGTCCTTCTCTTAGTTTGCCGGTCAATCGGTCCTCTTCTTCACGGATGTCTTGAACCAATGTTGAGGTGTACGAACATCGCAAATTTCGGCACCATAGTCTTGCAGATTTATTGATGAGCCTCAGAAGCGCTAACGCACAATTTGCAGTGGAAGTGAAGCAGTAAACGATTTTCTTCTGTGGACAGTTCCATTCTGAAGGCCCTATAGAGAAATGATATATCGTTCGAAACGAGCTTTCTGATAAGCTCAAATTCGTACAAAACACATGTGTGATACCATCTTATCATATATAAGCTTCTTAAGATATATAAGATATATATATATATATATATATATATATATAGATATAAGAGTTTCTTCTACAACTTATTAGCTAACCATTCTCATGCTATTGCATTCCAATGTTCTCTTGTGCCATTGCAGTATTCCAATGTTCCGACAATAGTACATGGATTGAGTGCGCTCGAGCAAGTATAGCCGGAATCTCACTAGATATTGAAGTGAGTCCTTCTTTTAACACTTAATTTTATGGTTGTCTCTAAGGATCCAGTATTTGCCACGTAGGATGATCAACACCTCTAACAGTTTTTGACAACACATTTATTTCTTGTCCATCCGTTCCCTTTCAAGTAAAGAAACAACTGATACGCAAAGATGTTTGATAGCCTTAACGTGGTGTAGATATAAGCAATTTCGGTGAAAGCGATTAATTTCTCTTTGTCGCAATCGTGTACCTGCTTTTTTCAATGATAGAAGAAGTTCAATATAGTCTTAGAGGATGTATTAAGCCTTTTCGAGGTTGACATGTTAATGGCTCACAAACGTTTCGGCAGTATGGCAAAAAAAGTATAAACTGCAGACAAAGTATAGAAAGTGTTATGTGGCCAAAAAAGGATCCAAACATTCAAAAGTTTTTTCCTTTTAGCTTCCTTTACCACCAGACTCAAGTCGTCTAGAAGTCCTTCGTTTGAAATTTCTTAAGAAGCACGACAATGAAACAAGACGACTGCATTTCTTATGGAATCCCACTACAGTTTGGGGTTGTGCGTGTTATGGTAACACAGCTTTCATGGCCATGGATGACTCTGTGTAGGATTTGTTTCTATGAAATACTTAGTCATATTGAAAGTTCAGTTTCTCTTCTTAAGAAAATCGTGTTTCAGTGGGCAATTCTTCTTGTCTCATTGCAAGAAATTATGTGTGCAGTCAATTAGTTCAGATTCAAGCAAACAACCGGGTGTCTTCCAGGACATATTGCATGCTGAAAAGAAGTTCGTTGAAGTGAACTGTCTTCTAGTTGACCAACAAATGAGATGTTTAGCTTACTGAAATGTGTATACTAATATTAATCAATGTCAGACTTTTTCGTGAGGAATTTCGGCAATACTACACACCTACTACGCGTGGAACAAGTATCCATTCACAGTCGACAAATGTAACTAGTGAAGTACCGTCAGTGGAGACGGCATCGTTCCACTCAGCAGTGTCAAAGAATTTAGTGGTACTCATTCAATCACTTTCTCATAACTATTTCCTCGATGTCAGGAAATCTATCATAAACAATAATGTAGAATGATTGCAAAACTCATCGCACCCTTTCCGGAGGTGCAAGACAAAAGTGGCAGCAGAACAGCGCTTCGCTAATGTACTGAGTATCACGTGCACCGGAAAGGATGAGGCATGGGTTCAACTCTTGCTTGATGTTCAAAATTTTGTATATCACTCAACATTATTGAATATTTAGCTAAAATGTTGTAACACTACTATTGAAAGAAGCAGAATGAGACGATTTCTCGTAGATTAAAATTTTCAGTCGCGTTTATTTCACAGATCGAGAAATGTATGCTGTCGGTGCGTCCTCTGATCGACGCCTACAGCGGGTATCTCGACCAGTATCACATCGCAAAATCAAGTGAGATTACCTCTGATAACCATCGGTTGCTCTATCGCCATTGTATGCTTTTAAAGGTTGCGAAACTCCACAGTTTGCGTCACCTGGAGAGATCGCTCGATGTGTGCAGTCTAGAGTTTTCAAGTTTATCCAGGTATTGTTAATTAAGTCAGGCTAATGATTTTGTTATTCTGGGACGGTATGAAACAATCAAAATGCAAATGGGACAAGTTAATGATGGAGAAAGTTATTTCAGGTTCAAGAGGGTATAGCAGATGTACATTTGACATATTTGCAAAGAAGAGAAGGGTCGCCGAAAGTACATATAGCGGGATCAGATGATATAGCTTCCTATGAAATGACTCACGAAAATCCAAATCAGGACGTCCCGTTGAAATCGTTGAATAGTGTGCTGGTTTTCAATGGAAGCGTCGCGAGTACGGTAGAGGTGAAGCCTTTGAGTGTTTCTCTTTCTCCGATAGCACTCTTCACAATACACAAAACCCATGGGCAATTCATTTTCCAGATCTTCTTCACTCCTCTCGCTTTTGAGTTGTTGGATCGTTTGATGCTAAATGTTTCCCGATGTATGTCTTCAATTCATCCATCGATGCTAGTTCAAATGTGTTATCGCGAATGTGTTTGTAGACAGCATAAACAACCCCTGACAGAATCACTTTTCGTAATCGGTACGTTTTTGCTCAGGAGAGGCCGTTGTTTTTTCTTCCGTGAGAGCTGCAGTTATCTCAAATAAACTTTCGAAGAATAAAATTCTTTTTTTAGGCAAACCAGAGCCTTTACTGAACCTATCCGTTGATCTTCCGCGTGTTCATGTCTCTATGTTCGAATGTAGTCTACTTCACAGCGATGCTCCTGGAAAAATTGAGGCTGCTTCAAATATGGCGGTTCTGCTCCTTCAAAAATCGTCGATAACGTCAAAAAGCTTGCCAGAGTTTGTGAGTTTTGACAGTTTTTCGTGCATTCAATCCTTTTGTTGTTCTAAGTCGTGGAAAATCCCCTTTTTTTCCTATCGGTTTTGAACAGGGCTTCAAACGTTCTTGCATACTATATTTAATTTTCATAGAAAGGTTAAAAAACAGTCGATGAGATGGATCAATTTATATCTGCCAGCCGCAATACATCGGCTGACACAAAATGTAATAACGTAATATTATGTGCTATCACCACATACATCTCCCCATCCCTGCTACAAAGTAAGGTTCAGTGTGGAGCGTGGGCCACTAATGAGGCGGGCGATACCTTCAAAACGCGTATGACTCTACGTAACAACCTTGATAAGGATTTGAAGATTCTTACAGAGTATACTAGATGTTTATAGCGAGGTTAAAAAGCAGACGACGAGATGAATGACGCAATAAATAATCAATCGTAATTCATTCATTTGACCGCCTCTTGCGGTGGTATGATCTTATAATATAACTAATATTGTGGAGTGCTGTGCAAAAACATTTGCGTCGGCCGGGATCTTTCGGAGAGAATGACGAAATAGTTTATTTGCTGAGGCATAAATCAGTCTCTTTGTCAAACACGTCTGATGTACTCTACCGGGTGATATAAAATTAGTTCTCTTTGAAATGCGTGGATCTCATTTCTTAATAATAAATAATTTTCTTCCAAAAACGATTATGGAAAGAGTATAGCACGAATTTTCAACTGAAATCCGATATGGATACAGCATTCGTAACTGCTTAACACCGTCGGTACAACATGTATCATATGTGATGCACCGATTGCGCAGCCGCGTCTCGGCTTACTAGAGTTTTCTGTAATAGATGTGCGCCGCGATACATATGTAGCACTTATTTATCTTTATCTGTATTCTACTTACTTGATTATTCTGACAACACCCACGGTTAGCAGCTTTAAAATACCCTGCCAAGAATTTAAGTTTATCGACAGCATACAATTAATAGCAACTCCTCACTGCAATTTACACAAACATCTTCGAAAAAAACATCTCTAATCTACAATTTCATCGTAGAATATAAATATACGCAGTTCAGCATTATCTTTCACAGAAAAATTGATTTTTTCATCATGAGAAAACTTTGACATCGTTAGTACCAACCAAAGTCTTGCCGAAGTCTCTTTGGTCATAATCTCTTCCTTGCTGATCATTGAAGTCTCTTCACTGGCACGAAACTCTGGTCTTCACTGCGTAACTACAACAGCGTGATGATAAAGGCTCGTCTGCAAATCGAGTACGCCGCGTGTCAGGCGAAAGTCCATGTCGTACCAAGAGGTTTAACCCACTCAGAAGTCGCAATAACTCAATATACTAAGAACTCTTCAGGAATGGCGAACACAAATCACGTTCACCTTTTCAAATTCTTTCAGAGACGTTTTGGAAGTGTAGACTCTTTCAGGAAACTGTAGACAAAAATCTCAAGGGTGTTGAGCCAGGTTCACTTACTGGCCACTCGTGTGCGCTTTGAACTCATCAGTATAGAGTGCTTAACAAAAGTACAGTTTCCAAGCAAGCCATCTAGACTTTGTCTTGGATATACGGTGCGTTATCTTGAATGGAGAGCCTAATGCCCCTTGCTGTTTATCGACTACCTTTTTTTGGGCTATGAATGGATTTTTCAACAACTTGCTTCATTCCTAAAGTGAAAAAAATGTCTAAATCTCAAACGAGGTTGGTATGCCAGGGCCATACACCGGTGTTTCGGAGGTTTCGGCCTCCTCGTCAGTGACCCCCGCCCTATATTAAGCCTTGCATTGTAGCAAGGAGAGAGGCGTATGTGGTGATGGCATAGTGTAGATGACACTGGTCCATCACCACTGTTCAGTCGATGGATTTCGGCTGTTAGATCAAAATTGATTCATAAGATCGACTGTTTTTAAAACCTTGCGATAAACTTTCAAAGTAAATCCAAAAAAAGAATGTTTTCAAAATTTCGCATTAAACATTCAAAATAATTCCAAAAAAAGGAAGGAACTTGTGTCATCTCGTTACTGGAATTGGGCGAGGGTTCTCTCAACTATCAGTCAATGGTCTGTAGACGTCAGTTTTGCACAATAGTTCTCGACCTCCTTAGCGTTTTTGTGAGTATGTCCTTTTTTGATTCATCATTTTTGCATTTGAAGACGGGATGTCAAGCTCAGAAATGTCAAGCAAAATAATCTGTTTCGCAAGAGCGGCAATTTAGGTCCAGCCCCATAGATTGAGGATCATACGAAATGTTTTAGATAAATATTACTTCATCCAAGTAAGCGCGAGAATCTTAAAGCGGAGAAGTACCCTGCGATAACATTTTATATGTTGCATATTACATTTCTAATGTTAATATATGTGTCACTCTACTGATAAGCTTTCAATGATAGTAACTAATGAGTTGTTTATCAGGACGGAACAACGTTTGAACTGAATTCGTCAGTATTATCCGCACAACTTCTTCATTTTACTCCGTTAGTAGTAACAGACTTTGGTGTAAGTAGGGTCAGCTTCAATGCTTCGGTGAGTCAACTGGAAGGTTTTTATGTGGTTACCTTTGTAATACTACGCGTTAAATAGGTTGAGTGGGGAAAGTCAGCGTTGGCATCACGTATGCTGGACATGGAGCCTAGGGTTGTAGTCGATTTCCAGATACCTGACTTTGAAGTAACTTTCGAACGACGAATCGTTACATCGAAGATACTGTAAGACATTCCTAGCCTGTTCCGATTTTCGACAATATTGGTTAAAATTACAGAGTCAGCTATCTCCTTTTTTTCAGGAATGTTCAGGCTACTGGATCTGTAGGCGAAGTGAACACCCGGCCTGTTGTGAAAGTCATTGAACACAAAGCTAAGGTCGTTTTGATTTTGTTGCAATAGGTCAATTGAGAATGAATACTAGGCACCTTTCGTTTCGAGTGTTTTCATAAAACAGCTCAGTTTTCAATATGCCTGATAATCATTTTTTGAGTCATGCATGTGCTCTGTTATTAGCGCAAGAGCTCGATACATGTACTTCGGTCTTGACAGCCACGTTAGTTGGGCAGTGCCTATAAGTTGCCCTATGACAGACCTTTTCGAAAAAATGGTTATTCAAGCGTGTTGAAAGTTAAGCATTGTTTTCAGAGAATACTCGAAACAAAAAGTATGATATATTTAACGATATCAGCCAAGAGCAATAGATTGTAAAACCACTGCCAATTAATGATATTTCCACTTAATGGCACGTGAAAAAGTTCGTCTGCGCCAATTCTGTGTAGGGGTTGGGTTTTGCCGAGAGGATTGGCTAAAGACGAAGGGTACTGCCCAGCTGATGAGGCTTTCAAGGCCGAAGAGCGTGTATCGGGCTCTATAAGTTGCCCTATAATACACCACATGCATGGCTTAGAAAATGATTATCAGGCATAGTACTAAATTTAACTATTTTTCAAAATGGCATATCTCGTCCCGGAACAAGCGTTATTGGTTGATATTTACGCTAGCAAGGGACATATTTTTCTTTCTCAAGTACTATTAACAACATTTCAGCAATTTTACCTTCTTCGAAGCATCGACGCACTATTCAGTCAATGTTTTATCAGTTGATCGATATCTTCTAATTTCTTCGGAGTTTTGAAATTCATCCCAACACCCTCAATGGTTTTGTGCTTTGATGTTTTTAACTTTGCAGCAAGATCATGACAACCATTTCAAAATCGTCACCATTGCTCCTTTGTGTCCTCTGTGCATACAGAAGCACTTGGTCGAGTTTGCAACTCCTCCTAAGTATTCTTATGCAGACACAAAATCGTCTACTTACTTCCCCAACATTTTGATCATCGCTTGTTTCTACTTAGCTTCTTTTCTTCGCATACATAAGTTTTGTATGCTACGAAAGCATATGAGCGTAGTCAAAATTTTTTTCTAAACTGCGGAGAAAAACTGATTTAGTAGACGTTACTCATAGTGAGAGGGGCGAACGCAGGGGAAATCCACTCTGCTTCACTGGCTATACGCGCGTGCGCCCTCTTCAAGAGCAATTGAAAATGTGTAAAACGTTGAATTGATCGGTTTTACTAAGGGGTTCGAATAATTTATGCGTCGCTCTCACCCTGTGTATGTTCCGTAGTTCTCTTTATACGCTATGCTTTTGATGCATAAATGTGTGCCAACAAAATAAGCTACACACATACTTCTTATTAACAATCGAAGCTTTTATTGTGAAAAGTGAGCTGGAAAAGTCCTAAATGTTAAAAGCTTGCATCGAAGTAATTGTGATCAAAATAAGAGAAAACTCCTGCTCAAAGTATGAAGAAGAAAGTCTGTATGTAAAGGGTGCTATCTTCATCCACGCTATTGAAATGCATGGATGTAAGAGATCTTTTATGGATGAATACAGGAGATTTATAAATCTAGATGTAGAACTTTGTTTAAAATGCCTATAAATTTAGATGGCGAACCCTATTTGACTCAGGAGAGTTATTTTTTCAATGATTTGCCACTTGAATTACAGCAATCCTTGTCAGTAAAAGAACAAAATAAATTTTGTGCAAGCATTTGTATGATATACCTACCACCCAGTGATGTAGAGTGATGTGCAGAACTTCCGCGTCAGCCAGGACTCGAACCCACATGGGAGCATGTGCTTTAACCTCTTGCACTACTAACGCCCATTTTGAACACCACTCTACGCTACAGCGCATCTATCTTGCCAGCCGCCAGCTGTCAGCGGCCTAACCCGGGTAATCGGTATCGACATTGAACCCAGTCACGCTGACAGATATAAGGTTTTGAAGTTCAAACGATATTATTTCTATTTAACCGCTCTAGCGGTGGTAAGATCACATAGATATACCCAGTGATCACGCTACATCACTGGGTATGTCTATGGAATCTTACCACCGCTAGATCGGTGAAGTAAAAATAATTGCATTCATATGAGTCAAACTTCCGATAGATAACAAACACGTCAGCATCGACCAAGATAAATTTAAAACTTCTGTTGACCTGCTAATTTTGCCAGCGGGGACCGAGTTTGTTTGCTCCGGCTATTAGAAATACCGGAATTTAGGAGGCGATATTGTCGTCGAAGACATATCCTGAACTCAGCTTGATTCTGCATCATTTATACAGCACTTATTGAAATGCTCGGACGTTAGTCGGTATCCGAGAGGTGCAGGGAATATTAAGTTCAGTTATACAGAGCAGGTTGTGTAATGAGAACTCTGAATTGACGTATAACCCACTTCGCACAGTGCGTGCACTATAGTGTACGTTCTCCACGTGGAATCTCCTCAATTGAGGCCAGTGAATCGGCCGCACTTGGTCTGGTCCGTAGTTTTTCCGCTTTTTCCCTTTCGTCACTCAAAAAAGTAACAAATATTTCGAAAAAACTCTGTAAGCACCAACTTTTTCGAGACTTACGCAAACCATATGCCGAGACGTGTAAATACTAATATCGCGCTCCAGTCAAATGTTTTCTTCATCCCGTACGTTATGGGATAATACATGTTCTCAAAAGTTTTAACATTAGAGCAATTAACTCCAAATTTTTTGACCAGAAGTAGTTAAAATAGTTAATAACACTATTCAACTATGCGCTATCAGCCTTAACACAGTTCTGCCATCTCTTAGGCAAAATCAGTATCGCGCTCATAGAACTCGCCATCCTGGGATCGAAACTCCTTGCCCAGGAAGTGCTCCAGCGATTGAAAGAAGTGATAATTGAACAAGGACAAGCCGGGACTGTACGGCGGATGATCCAGCAACTCCCAGCTTAGTTCGGTAAACTTTCTCTTTTCAATTTGGCAACTTGCAGCCTTGCATTGTCTTGAAGCAGGATGAGATTATGGCGACGTCGATATGACACAGGCGCGATTGTAACGGTCTAGGTGCTCGCAGTAGCGTTTAGCATTTATCGTCTCTCCGGCTGGCAGCAAGTCTCAGTGAATCAGTCTGGTGCGGTTCCGAAAGATGAGGAGCATAGCCTTTGGCGTGAATCGATTTGGACGTGGAGATGGAGTTCTTTGTTGGCCTGGTGACAACCAACGATTTGAATGGCGTTGACTCTCAAAAAAACCCACTTTCCGTCAACAATGATGACGTTTATCAGAAATGAGGAGCGAAGATGACAACGGATGCTTTGAATAGTACATTTGGTAACATTTTTAAAGACCGACTTTTATCAAATCTTGGCATGTTAATAATATATAATTTTATGAAAATGAGAGGAATAGTTCAAGAGCTAATCTTTATTTTTAGCTTGACGAGGTTGGTATCTTTTCCCCGATCGAATGTCCTTTTCTGTCGATGGGTTTTCTAATACCCCTTCCGAGTGAAAGAGTCCACTAGTGTTGCTAAGAAAATTTGATTTCTTCTGGTTAATAAATCTGGTGTTTATTGCTCACGGCCCAAAACCTATGAGAAGACCTAATAGTACGGCTTTCAGGAAAGAAATTACTGCTGAGTTGTGTGATAGAAAATAAAACTGCAATCCTGCATTGATTTTCGAACAACTAATAGTCTCGAAACTATTAGCATTTGAAAATCTCTATAGCGAAGGCTCAAACATCAAATTTTAGTTTGAAGTAGAGCTATGTTATATATACTTTGTACACTATTTATCTACAACCACTCTCAGTTGACGTTTTTCTCAAACTTTTATGCGATACAAAGTGACCATTCGTGTAATGTAGGAAAACATGTTTATTTCAGATGGAAATTGGTGCAGTGAACACAATGGTAGTGATGCCGCGTCCCTTGGAAATGACGGGAAGGAATGAATTTCCTCTGTATAACGTACTATCACCGTGTTTAACAACTTGGTCGCATGTATTGGAGAAACTCTTTTTTACCATTGAAGAAGTGATTGCTTTCTTCAAATGTTCGAAATGTATTTTGTGTTTGCGAAGCGACTCATTATCACTTTTCAGTTTTGTGTTAATTGGGATGCCATAGTGGATATGAGGTTCGCTCAAGTGTTCAAAATGGCTCTAGATTGTACTGATGATCGTATATTTAACGCGGGAATTGGACGTAGTGTGATGCTAAAAGTGAAGGAGCTAGGTGCACATCAAGCGGGTTGTCCATCTTGTCTGCTTCTGCATACCGTGCTTAGGTAAGCTATACAGCTATGTCATACCCTTTTAAATGTGCTTTACTGCTAGCTCTTGATGATGATTTTTCTGCCCCAATAAATCGCTTTGCTTCATCGCCTCAATCACGTACATAATGTTTGAATATCATCCTCTTAATAATGGAGTAGAAATCGTAGTGCCTTTGATGCTCTTCATGAAAAGCTCGCTACTTGTTCGGCCCTGTCCTAGGTTCACCATGCCTTCATAACCGGAGTTGGAAAACTGGTACCTGACTTGTCTAGGCTCACACGCCCCTCAAATGCACATAGTAACGCTCTATCACGTGTATCGAAGACTCGAGGAAGAATTGTATCAACCAGCATTCAACAACTTCCATAAAAAACTGCAATCTTTAAACAGCATCGAAACCCACGCATCAAATGCACAAACACCTTTATGGACGATAGGTGATATGAAGTATGTGAAGTGCTGGGAACCGTAGATTGGATAAGAAGATTAGTTAGCGAAAAAAGGTTCTTCTAGGTTATTCGGCAGGAATTTGTGAAGTGGTCTTTTTTGTTGGTCGGGAACTTTTAATAGAAGTTAGTAATCAATCGAAAGTAAACCTTGGGGAGCTGCTGAATGCATTTTTTTTCTCTAAGCCTTTTCGCAACGCTGTAACATCAAAAATAAAATTTTGCTTCTCACGCACCGCGCTTCTATTATCATCACCATTACATCTTGTTGGACAAAACCTCTACTTTCAAGTCCATTTCAGTTTCATTTTCGAGTTCAAGACTATGCTAGTTGTCTATAAAGACTTTTCTACAGCTTTGTAACACAAAAGTATGGTACTGATATGTCAGACGGCGATAAATGAATATTCGACCTTATTCACTGGGCAAAAACTTTTCATGGGAGCGTTTGTAATAATTCGAAAGCATAACTCTCTGGCTAGAGCCTTATGTTTCCGGTTTTTTCAAATATCCTTTTTATCGCTGTGAAATTCAGAATAAAATTATGTATCATACGGCCACGCGTTTTTTTTTTTCATTTCGCTATACTGCGCTGGGCAAAAATCTTTCCATAGACTGCTAGCACTCATTCGATAGCGCAAATTTCGAAGAAGTCAAAAATGTGTTTGCCTTTTGGAAGAGCTCTTTTGATAGCTCTGTAGAAGAAAGAAAATATTTGAGCCCTACATCTCGCCAGACAAAGCTTTTTCTTCAGACTATCAGCAAGCTTACGTTCCAATGATTCCAGAGCTGTGTTTATTTTCTGGAAACACAGTTTCACTGCAATATAGCAGGGAAAATGAGATCGAGTTTCACATATTCGGCGAGCTTGTTTGCCGGTCAACTTTGTTTTCAATTGAGAAGTTCTCCACATACGAGATTTTCTCCACACGTTTATATGCTTTTCACGCTTTCCGCGGATTTCCGCGTGAGAAAAATGAAAGCGCGTAGGGTGTAAAACATAATATAAATTTAAATGCTACAACGTTATAAAAAACTTTTCCGAAAATTGCCCACGTACGGCTCTAGCCAGAGATGTAAACTTCTAAATGATTACTAACAACACTCCTATGAGAAATTCTTTTTCAGTAAAAGAGGTCAATATTCAATTAACATAACAACGTATAAGTCCAAAAGTACATATGTTTCACACACACGTGTTCATTGCAGGGCAAAGCTTTTCTCTCAAATAGCTACCATTATTAGTTATTAGTTTATTATTTATTATTAGTTTAGTTACGGCGATTCCAGCGCTGTGCTTATGTTCTGGAGAGATCGTTTCACTTCCAGTAGCAGGGGAATCAACATTGAGCTTCAAACACGCTGCGCATAGCTTGTGGGTTAGGTGTGGGTGCCTATCGATTAAAAACCGCGATCGATAGACCGCGCAGGCGCAATTTTTATGTGGAGTGCGATTTTTGTTCTTGAATTTTGGATTTCTCTCCGATTTGAGTAGAAATCTAAGTATAATATATGACTCTAATAGTCGAAGATTTTTTCATATGTTTAAATACTTTTCGTACTTAGGCTTGGTAATGGATTTACTTGGCACTATGAAATGAAAATCGAATGCTCAAGCCTTAGCGCGATAAAGTTCTACAATTTTAATACGGAATATCTAAGATTTCCTGGAAAACGAAAAAAAAATTTTTAAAAAATTCCGAATAAATAACGAATTTCCGCACCATAACACACCACGCGTATGAAATACAGCTTTAATCTCTACGCTACACCGCTGTAAAGGAACTTTTTGAAAAACCAACTATATTATTGATCTATCACAGATTTACGCTGTTCAGTGATCGATATTATATTAGGGGAAAAGTTTGTCCTGCGAAATACATGCGTTGGTAACAATAAAAGCTCACGACGCGTGGAAAACATAATTTTATTTTGAATGTTACAGGCTGTGAGAAGGCTTGTCTGGAAAGGGAGTACATTCTTAACTCTTCAAAATTCACGCTATTTGATGGTTAATAATAGTGTAGAGTGAAAAAATTCTCAAACGCATGAAAATTGGATATCATTTTGGTAGGAGAGATCTATATACTTCAATACTCTCATTTTGATTGATGAAATCCAACACTTGTTGAAATGTGTTTCAAGGTTGGAAGAAACTATGTTTTTGCACCAGATATAATAAGTAGTTAGCCTAAGAAGAGTATTATGTGATGAATTTTGATCCTTATCTTCAAATGCCAGCTTTTCTAACTTCAGCACCATTGATTCTTGCATTACTCTGGCACGTTAACCACAATTCGTGACACTTACATGCGAACCTTCTATAGAAAACCTAGTAATGCTGGCAAAAGTATGAGACGATGTCATTTGCTTCACTTGAATGATAAGGCTCTACACATTCCACATGGTGTATGTAACCAGGAAAGAACTGTTTCTTGGAACGTGCGATGATAAGAAAACTCACCACTTGTCTTTCTTGCGAAAGCGAGTATGATCATGATCATTGATTCATTTGACAGCTAAGCCTGAATCGGTCATCCACGGTTGAAAAAATGAGGAACGGTGCCGCGCTTTGACCATTTTCGCTGTTCACGCTTCAACATCAAGCTATGACGAAGATAAAATCAAAACGTTTCATGTGGACTTAAAGAAGTTTTAGAAGAAGAAGACCAGATTTTCTCAAGGTCATGATTTTAGGCTGACGAGAAAATTGGACCCAAAAGAACACCCGAAGAGCGTCCCATTCAGACCCACGTACGTGGTAAAAGGCTATCCAAATATATCATGACTACCAAAATCATCCACGATAACTCACAATTCCAGTATCTCTACTTTCAGCAGTGGAGGTGAGAGTCTTCCAATGAAGACACCATAACGAAGTCGACCACATAATAGTGAGTCGAGGGAAATCGACCACTTAATAGTGAAATGAAATCTGCTAAACCGATGTAGCTGTTGCTGGAAAATTCTGCAAGGGATCAGACTATCGCTTCCTTTGCACAGCATCCCTTTTCACGAAAAGGAGTGAACGCTAAGTATGAAAACGAAATCTAGAACAATTTAGGCAAATTTGCTCAAATTATAGTAAGCTCTTGTAAAGATACCATCGTTGACCTATCCAACATTTTCATGTTAGCGCTGTGAAAGCCAAGAGTTCAGAAGTCATTATGAGATGGTTGTTTGTTTCCGGAAATACTTGAGCTGATATACCAACATGGATTTGCTTGAGTTGCATACAACTGCCAACTCATGTTCGAACTTTCAGTCTCGTGGGAAGTGCTCAATCAAGATTTCATGAGGAAACACGCAGTAATGGATGAGGTTGCAGAAGCTGTGGAGAGCATTTCAAATTTCATTGAAGTGTAGCTAATTACAGTACCAAGATGATTACATTCTAAGCTCAATCGAAGCAGTTTAGCTCAGAGAGACAAAGGAGAAAATGATCCACGAATACTACTAGGTTTTTCTCAGTAGCCACAGTCCCCTGCCGCGCTATGAAATAAAAGATGTGTTGTCCTACTTTTTCTCTCTTTGGATGTGTGACATATTATTTCGCTCTCTTTACAACCTAAAATGAAGAAAGGGCAAATTGAATGAATTTCATTAGAAAACTGCCGCTTTAATGTTTTCTAGAAATGGTGCTGATAAATTTTTCTAGGTGGTGTGCTCTGCCGTCTTCTACCGAAAAATTGGCTGCAGTACCTTATGTATCCACAGCGCTAAATCCTCAGTTTCTTGATAAAACTAAGAGAAAAACCGCTCTTATGGCGCTACTTAGTCATTGGCATACTGATATATGTCAACAAGTAAAGGTTGGATTACTGAGTTATATTGATTTTTAGGCTTTATGAAGTTTTTTTTTATAAATATTCCTTTGTATTGTTACTTCATTCAATGTTATCTAATGATACTAAGCCGAATATGATATTGTCGTTGTTTAGCTTGTTTCAAACGCTGAGGCGCGCAAATATCGTATCGACCCAGGCAGTATACGACGAGCTCTTCGCTTGCCTGTGAAAAACTTTGAAAAGCACAACGAAATGAAACATCATCGAAATGCCAGTTTGGCTAGCCGTGTACGCCTTTTTTTCCGAACACTTTGTATGTAGAAGAATTCTTTTAGAATCTATTACATTATTCAGAATCTTACATTAGATGGGACTTCTCTGGATCAACGAACGTCGTCAGCAAATGTTCAAAAAGGTTCAAAATATCTTCGTTTTGGAAGAGTTCGATTTTAAACTAGGTGTCAATGTAGAAAATGACTCATCTAGTTGACCTTTATACCTGGATGTTGTCGGTTCACCGTGAGCGTAAGGAGCGGAAAACAGGTGATCTGCTGAGCAAGGATTACTTGAATCCGATGGACATTATTCCACAAGCATTTTTCTACAGTTTTTATATGGTGATTTTCTAAGCCCGTAACATTCTATTTGTGACAAACGGACTAAAACTGCGATTTACACAATGTTTTTTCTATAGAGTAGACGTCTTGACTGGACGAACCTTGATGGTTTACCACTGGATCAGCTGTTGTTGAGTTATGCCGTCGTAGTCAGTAACGTGGTTATAAACATGATCGAGCAACGGTAGTTTTCTAATGTTATTGCTTACGGAATATGAAAATCACCTTGATCTTTGAGGGTTGTTTGTTCGGCAGCTGATGTTTCACAAAAGTTCATCACTCCACATACACACCAAATGGTACACGTGAAAAAAGTCACAGTAGATGGTAATTTGTCGTGGAAGATCGAAATGGACGAAAAAGGTCTTCTACCTGTTCGTGGAGTGGTAAGCGATGAAAAAATCAGTGGCGAGCGTTTTATTACATCAACTGAGGTAGAGAGAGGTGCTGCGCTGTTACATATATCAAAGTTACACGTACTAGTTGCGAAATGACTAACGGTGTGTCGAGTAATGTTACAATCATTTTAAATCCATTAATATTGAAAGAAATGCAAAGCTTCGAACCTCGACTGGGAGTTGAACTCACATCTCACTTTTTTGAGGCAGTATAGCACCAAAACACAAGCCCAGGTAGAGCAAGAAAAACACGCGCCCCGAACGGGTAAGACGCGAGTTTAACTGCTGAACGTAATTATAAGTTTTGTCTTCCACTAAACACTACCGGATATGTAGTCATAATGTCACATCACTGCTGGAAGGGCAATTAAATAAAGAATTTGTGTCATTTGCATATTACCATCCAATTCACATCATGCAACATTGCTCTGATGTATAAACGAGCGGCAGTACACTCTACCCAACTTATGCTTTTTATTTGAGAAAAGTAAAAAAGTTAGATTTTTGAGATCTCAAAGTCAATTGTGCAAGTCCAATTTATGTGTAAATTTCCAGGCAGATCTAACATATAAAAGCCATGTTGAAAATGTTCGATTTGTTGTGGCATTATGCTCTGTGTGCCTCATCAAGGAAATCGCACTGGTGTTAAAGACTTGCTTTGATTCGTCTCAAGAGATCAAGAGGCGTCAGAGTTTTCCACTTTCACGTGTGCGTTCAAATTATTTTTAGAATACTTTTTTCCTAATTACCTTGGTCTCAGACGCCTTTTAAAAAGACTTATGCAGCCTGAGCAGTCACCTGCATCTATCCAATCAAATGCCACCATGCACTCCCGCACGTCTGCTTCGTGGGCCGACCGAGTTCTAGACATGATGCACGATTTTGAGAAAAATCGGAGTCGTAGTTCCGGGAAAAAGAGAGGGGACGTAAGTACATCCTTTTTTTGTTTGGTGAAGGCAGTTTGCTGAAATAGATGTGTGATCTAAAGTAGAATCTTGATGGGCGTAATGAGAACTTTAGTATTGATTAATTATGAGCAAGTACTTTATTCTAATCACCCACAATCTTGAAGGTGCGCACATTAAGGTGCACACGACAATACACGGTGAAGTTGAAATTGACTCCATTCGGCTCGAGTCTATTCTCACCGACCTCTACGTTTCGTTGATGGTACAGTTAGCTGAAGTTGTACAACATTACAACTCTGCGCCAAAATCAAACACCCTACGCAGTGGTGTCGAGTCAGCAGTTCACAAGAGTCGTCCACCTTCGGATATGGTTGACGTGAAAATCAGGTAATTATTTCCATTTTTTTTAAAATCAGATTCCGCTTAGTTTGTTCGGGTCATTCTGCATTCTTTTGAACGCACACGTCTCTCCTCGTTCGGACGTACGATTAATAGCGTGCTTTTCAATTTCAATCTGGTACGTATATAGCAAAATTTGAAGGTACTTTTGTGTCACTGCATAGTGTTTTTTGAAAGGGTCTTTTTGCTGGACAAGGGTTTTCCTTTAGACTTCCAGTAATTATTCGCAATTTTTCATCATGGAGATTTCAAAAATATTGTTTTTGGAATGGGTTTTAACGACGCTGTAGCACTAAAAAGACAATTACGAATCATACGCGGCGCGCGCGCGTTATAGCGCGTGTTTTTCGCAAGACTGAACTCTTCCCCCTTGACTACTAACAATCAATCGTCACTGTAAATCTCGGCGATCTGAAAACTATGCTTGTTCTATAAAAAGATTTGATGCAGTGTAGTGAAGAAAGCAATATTGAGTTCCACGAACACGTTTCTTCCGGAAGATCGAGCTTCTCCTTCAAACTACTAGTAATATTCGATAGCGTCTTGTCAATTCCAATACTGTACTTGTTTTCTGAAAAGGCCATTTTACTGCATATATCTTGGAAAATGAGATTGAGTTTTATACACGCCCCACAATACTGTTGGCGAGGGTGCTTGAATGGCTATGTATCGATTGCAAGCTTTATTTGTGGAGCATCGCATTTGACAGATGGCGTTCGATTTTTGCTTTGAATTTGGTTTTTATCCCGGTTCAAAAAAATTTCCGGTAAAACATATGGCTTTCATACTCCAAGTTCCCTCTACACATTCATACACTTTTCGTGCGTAGGCTTAGACACATCACCGAGTTTATCTGGTAATATAGAATGGAAATTGAAAACCGAAGCTCACACAATCATAAAACAAGATTCCTTCTACAGTTCCATTGCAATAAACCTAGAAGCTCGACGAAATGAAGGAGATATCTTTAAATAAATTAAGAGATTGCGCGTAGTAACGCGCAAGGGATGTGAAACACACGTTAACTTTTCTTGCTACAGAGATGTAAGAAGAGGTCTTTCAAAAGCAAACACTTTCTCAAAGTTATCCAGAATAGGCTTTTGATTGGCTACTAAAAACGGAAATTCCTTTCGAAAGTTTGAATTTCTGGCCAGAGCCCTACGTGGCCGGTTTTCAAGACACCTTTTATAACGCTGTAAAACTCAAGATAATGTTTCACATCGGCAGCGCAATTTTGCTATTACTTCACTGAGTAGCAAAGGTTTGTAGCCGATGTACTAAATTATATGTGGTGGTTCAGTGAATTCGTAATGTATTGTGAAGTGGTTTATACGGGTTATATCAAACAATAGGATGTAACGAAACAATGGCGTGGTACCAAACAATGTGGTAGAACCAAACAATGTGTAATTTACATGCATTACTCTAATGATAATATAATAATTATATATATATATATATATATATATATATATATATATATATATATATATACACAAACAACCACTCTGTCTCACTTTTATCGATCTGAAAAAAGCCTTTGATTCAGTGGAAACAGAAGCGGTTATAGAGGCTCTGGATAACCAGGACGTCCCTACTCGGTACATAATGATCCTTCGTGAGCTTTATAAAGATTTCACGACCAGAATATCTCCATTCTACAACAATATCACCATTGACGTAAGAAGAGGGGTTCGACAAGGTGATACAATATCGCCAAAACTATTCACTGCCACCCTACAAAACGTCATGCGAACATTAGAATGAGACGAAATGGGAGTGAAAATTGACGGTCGACAATTAAACCATCTCCGCTTTGCTGACGATATCGTTCTCATAACACCAAACATCAGCCAAGCGGAACGAATGTTGACTGATTTCGATAACGCCTGTGGAAAGATCGGTCTTCAACTGAATCTAACGAAAACAATGTTCATGAGGAACGGATGGGTTTCTAATGCCCCATTCACGCTCAACGGAACGACAATTTCCGAATGCTCCAGTTACATTTATCTAGGTCGTGAAATCAACATGATGAACGACCTAGCTCCAGAGTTGAGCAGGAGGAAACGAGCGGCTTGGGGAACGTTTAAGAGCATCGAAGATGTAGTGAAGAGGACGAAGAATATCCGACTCCGTGCCCACCTTTTCGACTCGACAATTATCCCTGCCCTAACGTATGCAGCAGAAACCTGGTCGCTACGTAAGCAGGATGAAAGATCACTTGCCGTTATCGAACGCGCAGTCGAAAGGTCGATGCTAGGAGTATCTCGTATTTCGCAAATGAGACAAAGGATCCGAACTTCCGACCTACGTCAACGATCGAAAATCAGAGACGCCGTTCTACACGCCAGGAAATCGAAAATAAGGTGGGCCGGACACGTGATGCGCTTCAACGACAACCGATGGACGAGAGCCGTTACCGACTGGATTCCTCGGGACGTCAAGCGCTCTAAAGGAAGACCACTGACCCGTTGGTCCGATTTCTTCACGAAAGCGATGGAAGAAAGATATGATGCTCAGCGAATTCCTAGAGCAAGGAGGACCCACTGGGCTACTCTTGCACGCGATATGGAAAAATGGAAGAGTTGCTGGTACCCGCTCGAGTCACTCGACGATCAACGGGACGACAGGTGATACAGGTGATATATATATATATATATATATATATATATATATATATATATATGTAATGTATATACATGGTCACGACATATCGTTATGCGAGCATATGCGTAAGTCAATATGAGTGACCGACTGATGAGAACTATCGGACAGTGTTATGGCAAGTGGTGTTATTGTAGCTGACGGTGTTATTGTAAGTGATAATGTTATTGCATGTGACAATGTTATTGTGATTGACGATGATATGAAATTGACGAAGCATGACTAAGCGGCGGAGACCGTTTGGGGTTGCTATGTTCGCCCAGAAGTAGAAACACCGGCGGCGAGATCCAGTGGGTGAGTATATAGTGTTAGCAGTGGGGTCACTACTGGTTAGATATGGGCAGAATCCCCAAACCGCGGTAGTGGGCCGAGCATAGCCAAAGTGAGTTTGCTCCGCCACGGAAGCTATGTTCCGCTCACAGTTCTATTAAATTCATCTGAGTTGTATGAATGCAACCTTATGAAAGCAGTCAGTTACAAGACAACGAGATTGTGTGGAGGGAGCAATAATGGATCGACAATGTACTGAGGTAGGGTGATCCGGGTGATGTCAGACGACCGTACGGATGATGCCCTCGAAGTGACTGTTGAGGTTGGTGGCAGCTGGGTGCCGCCGTCGTCACTTGGACCATTTCTGTTTAAGGTCCTCGAACCTCTGCGATACCACTTGCTCTCTAAGGTCGTGGATCATGTGCGTTGCCTTAATTATCATGTAATTCCCGAAATGATAGCAAAACTCCGTTGGGAGGTTTGCTATACACTGGACGCACAAAAGCATATCAACAATTTAAAGGAAATCTCGTAGTATCATAGTCAGACGTTTCATCTGGAGTGTTTTCTGAAACGGAGAAAAAAGTTCGAATCGAAAGACCAAATTCGCACATCACATGTGACCGCTCGATGTACTTCGATCTATTGTGACGGATCGCCGCATCGAATCTACGGCGACCAGACACCCGAATCTTATTTTTCCTGTGCACTTCAGAAAACGATCGCTTCAAAATATAAGCATTACGTGAAATCTTTTAATCTTACATCATCGAATGATTATTAATACTTAAAAAAGTAGCTCTGTCCGGCGAGGTGTTAAACACAAATCTTTTCTTTCTCTTACAGCGCTGCCAAAAGAGCTTTCCTAAAAAACAAACATTTTTGAGTCTCTCGAGACTTGCGCTATCGAAAGAGCACTGGCTTTCTAAGCAAGGAGTTTTTTGAAGCGAAATATTTGCGAGGTAAGAAAAAAACACGTGATCTTGTAAGACATAATTCTAATTTGGATTTTACAGCATTAAAACTGTTTAAGACATCGGCCATGTACAGCTCCAGCCAGAGGTTCAAGTTTTCGTATGATTACCAACACTACTATGAAAAATACTTGTACAGCGAATGAGGTTTGAGTATTCATTTGTTCGCTTATGACCGAACAGTAACCGTAAGATATCTATTTCAAACGGGTAAATTACATCCCTCCGAAAAGAACATGTTTTCAACTTTCTTACAATTTATATGCTACCGTATTCATATCCTTTTGTTGAATCCATAGTTTGAGAAGAGCTGTTATTACTACTAAGCTTGATGGGAAGATTTATTATTAGGCTCTAGCAATGATGAAAAAATTACGCCTTGTCTTTGGAGTGCTTAACCCAAAGTCTAAACTTGACGGGTGACTTGTTGATTCTCATTTGATGAAAAAGTAGATCTTAAGAGCACTTCGTCGTTGCGAAAAGATGGAATATCACTAAGAAAACTTTTTGAAGATGGTTTTAGTGCTAAGAAGCTACATGTTAGGAAAATAACACATTTCTAGCTACTGATACACATCACTCGACGATGTTGTAAAAGTGTAATTCGAAAACACATATTCTACAATTCGCGACTTCCAGAAGAAGCTTACGTTAAATGATCCATAGCATGTAACCGGAATACGCCTCCATAGAGTTATCAGTGCTTGAAGTTCATCGCTGAAAAGATACACATTCGTCAGCTTGACCAATTATTACTTCTGCTCAATGAAGCTGTATAGTGTAATTTAAGAATACATTTTCTACATTTCACGACTTTTAGAGGAAGCTTTTGTGGAATGGTCTATAGTATGTAACCGGAATACGCCTCTATAGAGTTCACTATTCCGGTGCTTGAAGTTCTTCATTGGAAAAGATGCATATCCATGAGCCTTACCAATTATTACTTTTGCTCACTGAAGCTATTCAAGAATCAAAAATTCTTGCAATCATCATTTCTCGACAATAGTTTACCTCTATTCATCATTAATTCTGGCCAACAATTTACTTTTGTTGTGTAGAGGTGATACTTTTCATAAACAAGAGTGTAGACCACCCGATTTAGTGCGCATGTTTGCCAGCAAAAGTTGCCACTAGAAATAGTGTTTATAGTGCAGTGTGAGTGTATATATAAATAACTGTTATCTATGTAACAATAGAAGGAAGTCTGCTTGATGATTTTATAGGGAACTTAACCATTATATGAAAAAAGTAGTTGAGTCAATGTACTGCCATCTCATGCAGTGTGCGGTATAGGTTTTTACAACTACTCATTGTTTTCTAATTTTCCAACACTACGATGATATATAAGTTTTGTATGGAAAAGAACGATAACGAAACAAAGGATACATATCGTAATATATAATTTCAAGAATAGAATTTGGCAAGTGGTTATGCACTAAACCATCATTGTGCTAATGTACAAGAACGAAATGTTGTTGAATAAAAACGAAAGGTGAATAAAATGGAGATATCTTAATTGATAAAGATAGATAAAAAGATAAAGGAATGTCAGTCCTTTGGTCAAGCTTCCTTGTGGAATGAAATTTTCATAGAACTTTCTTCAGTAATGATATTATCTTCACCTGTATCACCTGTCGTCCCGTTGATCGTCCAGTGACTCGAGTGGGTACCAACAACTCTTCCTTTTTCTCTATGCGTTCAAGAGTAGCCCAGTGGGTCCTCCTCGCTCTAGAGATTCGCTGAGCATCATATCTTTCATCTATCGCTACCGTGAAGAAATCGGACCGACGGGTCAGTGGTCTTTCTTTAGAGCGCTTGACGTCCCGAGGAATCCAGTCGGTGACGGCTCTCGTCCATCGGTTCTCGTCGAAGCGCATCACGTGTCCGGCCCACCTTATTTTCGATATCCTGGCGTGTAGAACGGCGTCTCTGACTTTCCATCGTTGACGTAGGTCGGAAGTTCGGATCCTTTTTCTCATTTGCCAGATACGGGATACTCCTGGCATCGACCTTTCGACTGCGCGTTCGATAACGCCAAGTGATTTTCATCCTGCTTACGTAGCGACCAGGTTTCTGCTGCATACGTTAGGGCAGGGATAACTGTCGAGTCGAAAAGGTGGGCACGGAGTCGGATGTTCTTTCTCCTCTTTACTACATCTACGATGCTCTTAAACGTTCCCCAATCCGCTCGTTTCCTCCTGCTCAACTCTGGAGCTAGGTCGTTCATCATGTTGATTTCACGACCTAGGTAGACGTAACTGGAGCATTCGGAGATTGTCGCTCCGTTGAGCGTGAATGGGGCATTCGAAACCCATCCGTTTCTCATGAACATCGTTTTCGTTAGATCTAGTTGAAAAACAATATTTCCACAGGCGTTATCGAAATCGGTCAACATTCGTTGCGCTTGGCTAATGATTGGTGTTATGAGAACGATATCGTCAGCAAGGCGAAGATGGTTTAATTGTCGACCGTCAATTTTCACTCCCATATCGTCCCATTCTAATGTTCGCATGACGTTTTGTAGGGTGGCAGTGAATAGTTTTGGCGAAATTGTATCGCCTTGTCGAACCCACTTCTTAAGTCAAGGTGATATTGTTGTAGAATGGAGATATTCTGGTCGTGAAATCTTTATAAAAGTCACGAAGGATCATTATGTACCGAGTAGGGACGCCTTGGATATCCAGATCCTCTATAACCGCTTCTGTTTCCACTGAATCGAAGGCTTTCTTGAGATCGATAAAAGTGGACAGAGTGGTTGTTTGTACTTTCGTGGAACTTCAATAAGTTTTGTAATCGTGTGGATGTGGTCTATGGTACCAAATCCTTTTCGAAACCCTGCTTGTTCGCATAGCTGTCCTTCGTCCAGTGTTCTGTCAATCCTGTTTAGGATGACTCGAGTATAGGTTTATAGACAACAGATAGTAAGCAGATTGGGCGATAATTGCCTATGTCGTGAAGGTCTCCCTTTTTGAACAACAATACGGTCTTGCTGATTTTTCATTGAATAGGGACCTTGCATTCAGACAGGTAGCGAGTGAAGAGCCGAGCCAGGGTGTTGTTGAGAACTGGCGGACAGGTTCTTCAGGTGTTCTGGTCTAATCCTGTCTGGACCGGGTATTGTTCTGTTCTTGACAAACGATATAGCATGTCGGATTTCGGAAGGAAGGACCGGTGGAACGACATATTCGTCCTCTTTCAATTTATATGACGGTAAGAGAACATGGCTAGCGAAGAGATCCGAGTAGTATTGGTGGATGATTTTCTCCATAGCCCTTCTCGAAGCTGTGAGTGTCCCGTCAGGGTATCGAAGTTCAAACATCAGTCTTATAGCTGGCGAAGCTTCGCTGGGCTTTGCGAATGCTCTTCCCAGCTTCTGCAGCTTCTGCCATAACTGCTGCTCTCCTCTCTCTGAGGTCTTCTTTTATCGCTTCTCTGCAGCGTTTCGCAAGTTCAGACGTAAGGTTTCGGTTGCCTGCAGCTCGTTCGATTCCACTTTGACGTATCAGCTCGAGTGTCTGCGGAGACAGGCGTCTCTTCGTGACCTCACGAGTAGCTTGCCGGTCTTTTTCGAAGGAGCGGGAGGAGCTTATTTATTGGAGGCGACTCCTGACCGCCTCCCATGTATATTCCCAGCCGCTTGATTGCAGCCTTTTGACCGACTTGACTCGTAGAAATAGAGTTTTTGTCAAGTCGGCGCTGCAGAAGCAATCAGCTCACTCCTGAATCCACCTCGTCTCTGGGAAGCACACGGTCGCTTTTGGTTTGCGTTTATTCCCCTATCCACCACCTGCGGACGCGTCACGTGCCCTCGCGACTAACCGGGCGGGAACGTCAAAAAAGGGAGATATTATCTTCATTGATAATAAAGTCTCCCTAAAATCAATGTATTAACTTATACCATATAAGCAGGAGATTATGAAGCACGCGCCCGCCAACCACTCTTCACACCGTCCGTACCGTTTGTCAGCCGAAAATGGCCGTGCTTTGAAATGGTTTGAATTATATTGTTAAAGACCTTCATTGGAAAGTTCGTTTTACCGCTGGTCGGAATAGTGGTAAACGTAACGACAATTGAGGATTTCGTTTCAATATAAATTACAGTACTTTTGCCACCCACCGTATTTTGCTGAGTGATTCAAGCTTTGCTTATCGGAGATGCTAAATGTGTTTCGCGCAGCCGAATGACACGACAAACCACACGCTTCCGTCTAAGATTTTCGTGAATGAACATCCCAACGGTTGTCCTTCTGTCTGCACTTTTGCTCACTACTCATTTCTCGATGACGGTACTGGACTGTCCTGCGATTTCTTTCGCATTTAGCCACTTTTTAATTCAGTCGTTATCTATTTAAGAAATCAATCAATGATATGATCACCATCATGATTAAAGATATACAAACTTTGCTAAACAAAGTTGCTATGCTTTCCTCCCAGAAAGAATGAGGCTGACAGTTAAAGAAGTCGTTGTGGTTACTTTTGAGCTTGAAGTCTTAAAGTTCTAATTTACCGTAGATGCTGCTTCATAGCACGGAACAGGTGACAATCTGATGGTGCAATATTAGTGCTATGCAGTGAATGTGCTCCCGTGGTCTAACCCAGTTTCTCCAGATTGTGGCGAGTCAGCTTTGCAGTGTAGCGAGCGTTATTTTGAAGAAACGCGACATTAAGTCATGAATTTAGGGCGCTTTCTTTGCACTGGTGCGCCTAACTTTAGAAATTGTTCTTCGTCGACAACATCAGCATTGTTTGTCTGCTTGTTGTCGAGCAGTTTCCAAAACACCATGCCCTGCCATCCCGGAACCGAGCGCATAATCTTTTGAGCATGGAAATCGAGCTTTGGTGGTGTGAGATGTTTGCCGCTAGTCAGCCAATGGGCTTGTCGCGTATTGTTTTCATAATAGACCTAAGACTCTTTTCCAGTAATGGTCGATTTGAGAAAGTCCTTCCTGTGCAGTCGCAGTATAAGACTTCCTCAAATGGTCACGCGTGTAGCGTGGTCGTGGTCGCTCAATACAGAGGTGCCCATCGAGACTTCACTGACAAAGCCCCTCTATATCTGTATAATCTAGAGCTTTTATAGCTTCATAGACATGATAAGGATATAACATGTTTTGAGCCGTTAGATTTAGTGCTATACAGGTACCTGTTCCGTTCCACTGGGACTCATCAGTTGCACCCTCCTTGGTTTAGCCGATCCCTGAGGTTAACACGTTGAGGACCGTGTGGGACGTTTCATTCCACACCGCGCGACGTCAAATCTTCTCTGTTACTGTAATGGCGGCGTCGCTCCTCGTGAGAAAGGCGGCGAATCTCGTGAAAAAGCAGACTGCGGACATCATGATGGATATGGGGAGACGAACCCAGATGGTTCTGACAGAGCATTTTCATCATAAATGATGGAATTCAATTGAAAAACTTCCTACAGAGATATTCTCAGCAAAGAGAACATCTATATTTTCCATATTTCATCTATATTTCTTATGTTTCACCGACAAGGCTACATCGCTAAATGGTAACGTAGTGAAAATGACTATCATAGTGATAATGATATGCTTTCGATAATGCTAATGATTTTGAGCTGTTTGTGAGATATGATGAGGGCACTTACACAGTGCATTCCATTTAATGCATAGACATTGCATTGACCAACAGTCGAACTTGTAGCTGTTAAAATGAATCATACTGTCATTCGATAATGATTGTGATAATATTAATGATAATGGTAGTGAAAGTGCTAATGATGATGATGATAATAGTGATAGTGATAGTGATAGTGATTAGTGATAACGATCATGATGATAATGATAGTGGAAATGATAACGATGATAATGATGATAGTGATAGTGATTAGTGATAACTATGATAGTGATACTGATGATAGTGATAGCGATAATGGTGATAGTGGCAGTGATGATAGTGATAATGATAACATTGATGATGATGATGGTGGTAACGATAATAGTGTATGATAGTGATAGTGACAGTGATTACGATAGTATTAGTTATATTGATGGTGATGGTGATAGCGATAGCGATAGTGATAATGATAGTGGTAGAGATAGTGACAGTTTCCTAGTAAGTGGTTGTCCATACCCAGGGTTTAATCTCCTCTCCTTTCTTATCACTCTCAGTTTTCCCACGCTCTCAATCACCAACTGAGACGGCGGCGTGAAATGAAGACGCTTGCTGCAAGAGAACGCAGGCACAACGCTAGTTTCGTATAGAAACGCATGCTCCGGCTAGCGAGTGCCGCGAATACGACGGCGTGACGCCCACTACCCTATCTACGGTAGGCGCCCAGACGGTTAAATAGTCCTTTGTAAAGGAGTTGACACCGAGTATTAAATCACCCCAAGTCAGATGATGGAGGTAACTGACATTGTGGTGACCGGCAGCCGAGCTCGTAGCTGTTGCAATATCCTGCCTCTTCTATACGGCTTTTTATAGATCCTCTCAAAATGATATAATCTGATAAGGATATAACATGTTGACGTTAACAAAATGATTCTATCAAATATCAATTCTCTAGGTCCAGGGAAATTATCTGCGTTTTTTTGCTATAAATAATCGCCGAAGAATCAATAATGTCAATAATGAGTATACTAATCGTCGATAACTCAGTTATATACCACTTCGTACTTCGCAGTTCATACATGCGACTTAAACTTTTCATTGATACAATCTCATTCCACGCATACCTCAAAGTCATCATTGTGACTGAAAATCAGAAGACAATGTATAGTTGGCTAAATTTAGTACTGGATACTGCATGCAATGCCATTTCGTCGATAACTCTCTTCAAATTTTGAATTATCAGTGTACTTTAGAAGTTTGTATCTCTATGGAATTAAGGACAGAATTTGTTTTCCTTTTTTTCTGGTCTTAAAATCTTTATTTCCTTGTGAAATGCGCTTTGAACTCTATGGCTGCGTCTCTGGAAATGGGCACAAATTCAAGTGTTCAATGCAGCTTTCGTATTGTAAAGTAGAAATTTCGAGGACAAGTGGGGTTTTATTATAAAAAATGCGTTTATGTAAGTTCCTCTAGTTAAATCCAATTTTTATGTGACAGCAACGATTCTTCGGAATCAAGTTTTACTTTGTAATACCAAAAGGTTGTTGTGAAGATTAAGCAAAACACTACTACTCTATAAGTAACATTTTTTTACTTCTAGAACATAGCGTCGAAGTCTTTCTACAAACCAGACTCGGTATTGATTTCAGCTTTGCTCAAGCTATCGAATGATCACTAATAGTCTAGTAGAAAAGCTCGGTTGGGTAGAAAAGGCCAGGGAACACGAACATATTCCACAGAGGGCAACTACATTCAAAATTATTTGGGTAATTGCCCATTATGAGGCGACAAATGAAAAACCAATATCATTCGCTGGGCACGAACTTTTATGGGAGAGTTGGTAATCATTGGAGAGCTTAGATTTCTGTTTGCAACCCCACGTAGCTGGTTTCCGAAAAGACCTTTTCATAACGCTGTAAAAATCTACGCAAAACTGTCTCAGACGCGAATATATTACTCCGGATAGAGCTTTTTTTGAACTACTAGTAACCTTTCGACAGCGTAATCGTTGCTGATTCAAGTGCTGTGTTTATATCCTGAGAAATGGTTTTTTCTGCAACGCAGCAGATAAAATAAGTTGAATCCGCACGCACGACCGAGGGGGTTTTTGGCCAATACACGTGCCGCAGACGCGACATTCTAGAAGGGATCCAAAATTGATTAATCATCGCCTCAGCGCACGTGGCCGCTTCGGCCAGCGGCACGTTGTTGGCCAAAACGATGTCGTAAGAGTGGTCCAATGTTGGTCGATCATTGCATCAGCGCACGTGGTCGCCTTGGCCAGCGACATGTGATTTTACCAAGGACCCCCTTGGTGGTATGTGCGGACTCAACTTGTTTTATCTTATTTTATCTCTTATTTTATTTAATCTTTATTTTATATTTTATCTGAAACTGACCATTCTTTCTATTGAGAAACCTCTACAGAAATCCTTCGTAACAATCTATTTTTTATAGCGTTAAAGTTTGCTCAGAATCAAATTTCACTTTATAATACCAAAAAGGTCCGCTTTCAAGTTGAAAAACGCACTCTGAAAGCGAAACTATATCTTCTTTTTCATTAGTGGAAGGTAGTATGGAGATCTCGCAAACAGGTTCAGTACTAAGATTATTAGTTTTCAAGCTGTTGAATCATTGATAATAGTCCAAAGAAAAAGCTCTATCGAGGAAGAAAAGGGAAGCAAACACGAGTACATTCCACATAACGCGACTGCATCCCATACATTTTGCGTGAGGTGGAAAATTTCAGGGAAACTGGACGTTCTTTTCACAATAATACGTTCATATAAGTCTCTCCAATAACAGTCTTCCTCTCCTATAACAAACGTCATCTTTACTGTTAGTAGTAAAATGCAGCCTCAAATTCGTTCCAGAAGTCAAGTTTAATATCAAAATTGGCAGTTCTCAGGCTATCGATTGACTGCAAAACAGACTAGAAAATAAGAAGCAAGTGTAAATAGATGTTATCCAACAGTTGGAATTATGTCGATTTTGGAAGGATGTAGTGTTCTTCAAACATAGAAGATTTCTCCACAAATGGGCGTTCTTCTCAGTAAATGTCTTTATAGAAGTTCTTCTTCTTCTTCGAACCTAGACTCATCAGATAGTTTCCCACGTTTTCATTTCTGTTCCTTCTGAGGGTTTTTTCTCAAAACCATGCTCAAATTTCAATATATCTCATAATTGTTACCTGAGCCAACTTGTGGTGTGGTCTGTTGAATGGGATCTTGTATAGCCCGATACACGTGTTTCCACCTTGGCAGTCTCGCCAGTCGAGCAGAACCCTTTAGCCAATCCTTTGTGGCTGCCCAGTCTCCACACTAAGAGTAGGCGACGACAAACGATTTACACTGCACTGCTGTTAAATGAAAATCACGGGATCGGCAGTTCTAAGCAGTCGATTGCTCTTGGCTGATATTTTAAAATATATTGTACCTTTCTTTTCGAATGTTTTCTTAATACCACGCTCAAATTTGACAAGTTGGCTCAGATAACATTATGAGATATATTGTGAAATTTAAGCGTGGTCTTAAGAAAACACTTGAAAAGAACGGTGTAATAAATTTCAATATTCCAGTCAAGAGCAATCGAATAACAAAACTGTCGATCTAGTGATTTTCGCTTAACGACAGTGTAGTGTGAATCGTTCGTCGTCGCATACTCTTAGTGTGGGGATTGGACGCAGCCACAATGGATTGGCTAAAAGGGTTCTGCCCGACTGACGAGACTGCTAAGGTTGAAACACGCGTATCGGTCTGTACAAGAGCCACTTAATAGAACGCATGAAAAGTTGGCTCAGATAACACATATGAGTTTCGTTTTTATTTCTGCTTGCACCGCAGAAATCTTGGCTTGCGGCGCGCGACTTGGCCAGCCGTGGTTAATCAGATCTCTGGAGTGAGGTGAAAATTTTTTTCACGCTTTTTTTATCACGTAATCGAACAGGTTTATCTTGGCGAATTCCCACGCTAACGTTTGCATACATGCGAGCACATCCACCCATGTCTCTCAGTAAGGACTACTCATTTACGAAGCTGCTCAAATTCATACGAGGGCCATTTAAAAAGTATACGTCAACCCAGTTCTTCGTGGGAGACGCCACTCTCTGAATCCAACAGTGGGTTGTATATTGCTAACGTTTCAATCGCGTGTCTGTGACTTGACAGCGTCACCTAAATAGCTTAGCAAGACTTTTAAAAAGAAGATATTTCCACATGTATCTTGTATAAAAAATAGCCTTTATTTGAGATTAACTTTGTATCAGAAAACTACTTCACTCTCAGATAGAAGTATTTCCTTTCTCTGAGACTGTTTTATTCTCAACATCAATTTCACAGAAAAGTAACTTTTTTCACCTGAATGAGTAAATATCCAATCATATGCAAAAATGTCTTTATTTTTGTAGTTTAACACCTTTGGTGTGATTTCTCCATAATCATTCCGTTTCAGAAAAGCAGGCCTCGCTCTTATGGATAACTCTAAGCAAAACATGCACATCCTCAATTGTACACTTCATGAAAGCAATGCCAAGCTTACCAGGTGGTGTGGCGAGAAAAAAGCGTGACTTTATTTGATTATTAGGAACATGTATTACGTATGTGTTATGCATTTTCACTGGACGATTTTTCGCTATTGCTCCAACTGGTGAACAGTATCTTGATTGTTTCAAAAAACGTTTTGTCATAAGTGTATAATGCATTTCCATCGATAATACTGGAGTTTTGTTTGCAGTGATGTTGAATGCTCGTTGTCGAATTTCTTATCATTTTTGAGGCAGTTGGGCACCATAACCACTAATGAGCCCTTGACAGCGCTGCGCATTGCACTTGGTGCAATCGAAGGTGAATTACCGATGGCTGCACACTCCCTTCA
This sequence comes from Parelaphostrongylus tenuis, assembly GCA_019055375.1. Taxonomy (NCBI): domain Eukaryota; kingdom Metazoa; phylum Nematoda; class Chromadorea; order Rhabditida; family Metastrongylidae; genus Parelaphostrongylus; species Parelaphostrongylus tenuis. The sequence goes on from JAHQIW010001582.1 coordinate 220,712, forward strand.
CGACGTTGTGATGAGGCATGGTCCTCAAGTAAGTATGAAGACTTTATACATGTATTTACATTGTATGTGTACATATATATGTATATATATACATATATATATGTATATATATACATATATATATGTATAGATATACATATATATGTATATATATATAAATACAGGGTTCGTAAAACTTCTGGTAATTTTTTCTGGTATTGCAGTAGTAAAAAAATATTACCTTAACAAATGAATACATTCAATCGAAGGAGTAATTGTGTTCAAAAAAGTTTGAAAGAAATTCTCAAAATTGCCTCCGGTTCCTTTCGACTTTAATGGGACAAAATGAAGAAACGACCCATCTCGGTGAGCAAAAAGTTTGAGAAGAGTGTTTGAAATCATTCGAAAGTCTAAATATCTGGTTAGAGCCATACTTGACCGGTTTCCAAAAGACCCTTTCATAACGCTGTATCATTGTTTTATCCGGAGTTTTTTTCAAAGCGGAAAATCACTTCCTAATTGAATAACGAAGATTGCACTTCCATGAGATGGTCGGAAATCGATCGATCATTGCGTCAGCCCACTTTGCTGCAACCATTTTGCGGCCCGTGAATTGGCCAAAGATACTTGCTCGCGTATGTGATATTCTCTTATTTCCCTTCTGCGCAAATTGTCTTTCCAGAATATAAGCACAGCGTTGGAATTGGTAACTATCACGCTATCGAATGATCACTAACAGTCCAAAAAAGAGCATTATCCGGCGAGATATATGCGCATGTGAAACATAATTTTATTCTGAATGCTACATCGTTATAAAAGCGTGTTTTCGAAAACCGGCCGCGTACGGCTCTAGCCAGAGATTCAAACTTTTGGCTAATTACTAACACTCTTATGAAAAGTTCCTGTCCAGCGAACGAGGTCGAATATCTTATTTTTTCCCCGTATAACCTAAAAAAATCTTGCCGCTTACAAAAATTTCCAACGATACTCGTACACGTTCCCGCCGTAATCTCGTTCCAAACGCGTGGCAAAGCCGTTTTTGGGTTTCTACGGTATTGTAGCGTTTAGCTGAAACTTTTTCCTCCAGTAAAAACCATGGGGTAAGTGATCAGGCTGAAATCCGGCGACTTTGACGGCCAAATGTATTTGCCTCAATCGGGTCTGCAAACATCTCTTCACAGATGCCAATCGTTGAGCTGATTGAATGCGCACGACCCGAGTCGTGCTGAAACGTAAATCCGTCGGCGCCAAAAGTGTGGAGTACTCCACTGCTCCAATACGCCTCGTAAAAACTTGCTGCTGATAGCTGGCAGCGTTGATATAGACGTTTCCTTTGATGAAGACCAACGGCGTTTCTTCAATGGCGCGAATACCGGCACAGACTATCACAGAGGTAGGAAAATAATTGCGGCCTATGGTTTTTGCTATTGTAGTGTTCTGCTAACAATTCTTTAGAAATTTCTGTCAATTCTGGCGATTGTGAAGTGGTTCGACCGCGAATACCTTATCATCTGTAAAAACGCCTCTGATAAACGAGCTACGTCCCTGTCAAACGAGTCATTTGGCGAGATTTAAAAGCCGTTTTCCTTTCATCTTTTTGTCCAGAAAGTGAACACAAGCGACCTTGTGGATGTGAAGCTTCAGCTTATTCTTGACAGTATTTGGATACTTTACTCGCTGATCCCGAGCTTCCCGAGCCATTTTGTTCACCGGACGCTCCGTATTTCATTAAACTTGACCATTGGATCTTTGAATGTTTTAAGGAGTAGACGAAGTGGTTGAATAACCTTCTCGAGAACGGTTATCAACCCTTCAATTTCTTTCAAACGTTTCACGAATATGTAGACACTTGCTGGTTTAAAGCAGTCGATTTTAACAATTTTGGCCATTTTCGTTCTCGTCTTGTGCGACACAGTTACTGCGATTCGTTGGTTTTTACAATATATAACTAAAGCAGACCTTAAAATAGATAATCAAAACAATACAGACTCTACACCAAGTTTGAGCAAAGATTCCATTGAAATTATCAGCATTAATAAGGAATATTAAATCAGTGTTAAAAAAACAAATTACAAAATTATGAGAATTTCTCGCGCACCCTATATATGTATACGCACACATATGTATACATATACATGCGCATGTATGCATGTGTATACTATACATACGTATATATATATATATATCTATATATATATATATATATATATATGCTATACCGTTCGTTTCGAGTGTTTTATCAAGAACACGCTCAAATTTCATTGTGCCTCATAATATTTTTTGAGCTATGCATGTGGTCTGTTATGGGCACTTATGTAGTGCAATACACGTGCTTCGACTTTGCAGCCTTGTCAGTTGCACGATGCCTTTCGTCCGAGCCGATCCCCTTCGGGAGAGAACTCCTTAATAGGTTGCGGAAAAAGTTCTAGGAAAATGCTTATAACTTTTTTGCTTGCCGGCCATCTTTTGTGTTTTCAGGTTCATTTGAAAACCTGTCTTTTCCCGCGTTAATTGGTACATAATCTATCTACTTATTTCAAGATGTGGCTAACAAGCGAGCATGTTAGTTTGTTGATGATGCGCAAATGGCTGTTGGGTTTAAAGAGGGATATTCTTCGATCGCTTCAAGCACGGCTTGACGATCAACATGTTTTGGATGACTTGAATGCGGCTGATCTTCCAAACTTTCTTCACCTTTGTCAAACATTTTGAACCATCTGTATACTGTACTTTTGCCAACTGCGTCTTCGCACTAAGCCAGATTGATGCGTTCACTTGCCACCGTCGCATTTGAATCCATCTCAACTACCTAATTTGATCGCTTGTTAACTCCATTCGGAAATAAGTAGATACATTATTTACCAATCAACGCGGGAGAAAACGTCTTTCAAATGAGCTTAAAAAGAAAAAAATGGACAACACCCAAAAAAGTTACAAGCATTTTCTCGGAACTTTTCCTCAACCCAAAACATACCCTTGTCTTGCCGCAACGCCAAAATACGTGTATTATTGCACTGTGTAGGTGCCCTAAACAAAACACATACATAACTGGTAAACTTGCTTTTATTGCAGCTAGAGCAGCAGTTCAATCGCCTTAGCGCTCAGCCGAATGCACTACTCAACACTCCAATATCAGACATGTCATTGCCGGTATAGACTAACTTGTTAATTTGTCGCTCTAAGCGAAATGTCCGTGAGCGAAACGAACTTGCACAACTGTTGTTTCAGGAGTTGCCTATCGTGGGTTTCAATCAAATGGCGGCTCCTAAATATCAATCTATCGAAGGCATTAGGACGATAGAACATCCACGTGCAACTATCGCTAGAATAAAGTTCGATTTCGAGACATCGACTATCGAACTTCGTGCGCTGCTTTTGCCTAGTCTTTTAGCACGATACAGACTAAACAGAGGTTACAGTAGTGGAGTTACTGGTAAGTGATGATGTCTCTTGAAACTTATCTGTTGGTGTGTTCAGTTTTACGCAATACAATGTGTTTGAATACAAGGAAACGCCGCAAAATGGACTGCCGCTATCGAGAACCATCATGTTGAGTTCTGTGTTTCTTCGGCTGGAAAACCTATGGATACGTTCACGCTGGCACTACCTGCAATTGCTGTTAATGGAGAATACACTGTTGATAAAGGAGATGCTGCTCCAGCAACCAGCAAAACACTGCTTTATCGTGAAGGAGGCTATTTGAAAATGAATGTAACACTAGGTGAGTTAGAATACTTGGTAAGTAGGTTGCATCGTAACAACGAAGGTTTCAGTAGATACTCGCTGGAATTTCTTCATTACTTGCAGTGTTTATTTTATCAGTATGCATCTGATATTCGTCGTGCTACCAATTCTCTATTTGATTTCATCGCCTTTGTTGCGGAATGATGTGGCCATCAATAAAAGTTTAGAATAATTATTTGAAATTTTGAAACATAGATCTGTAGGGCGAGTGGGGTTGTTGCTACGATCACAAGAATAAGATTTTTCCCCATAAACTTTAGTCATTCAACGCATCATCATAGAACATCACGATTTCTGCTAAATGCTTAAACTTGTCCGAACTTATAAATTAACTTCTTCATTATGCTTTAAATGTGACTGCTGTTTAGGTCAAGTTAATCATTCTTTTACCACGGATCTTCTGAATCAGATATTGTTTGCTGAACAATCGTTCCGTAGTGAGCTATCAGCTCTTATCAGCCGTCTAAGGGCAGAGAGATCCGGATGGGCTCCAACAACGAGTGGAATGTCTCAAGTTGATAAACAGCCATCACTACTGTTTTTCTTAACCGTCAGTTATTGTATAGTTGTTTCAACTTTCTGAGTCGGGAAGGAATTCCACACTTTCTAGGTGAAGGGACAGGGAGTACCATGGTTACAGCTCACCGCGGCTACCCCAACGGCCACAGCGGTTCGTTTCACAATCGAGAGCCTGGATGCGGAACTGACTAATCGATGGGTATGATCACCACTTTTCCACTTTAGGTAAAGATATCTATCAAGTTAGTTAATTATTCATTAAAGGTAGTGAAAGAGCAAGGTTCTGCCAAGGAACGTCTCTTTGGTGCCGCAGCAATTCAGTTCAACGCCAAGTTAGGTCAACTTGTGAAAGTTGCGGAATATGAGGAGCTGCAGGCTGAACTACAAGAGTTTGCCACATTTATGACTCAGGTAAGGTTTTCCTCATTAGCAATTTAGGTTTTGGATGGTTCTTAGTCTTAAGGGTCTAACTCGGAATTTGCAACGTTATTGAGCAAAATGACGACCAGTGAGTGCAGCATTTGACGCAGTAGTCAAAGATGCCTTTCGTTGCACTGTCCTATATTCATGCTTATGTTCCACACCTACCAGGTGTACTAGCCTTCCGGTGTCGATATTTGACGCTAGACAAGCCTTCAAAAGTCGAAGTTATCAGCTTTATGCGTCACTGGTCCACCACAATTCATCAAACAAAATGTATAATAACTAGAATTATTTTCATTAATCCGCTTCTTGGCCGTGGTATGATGTTAGATATATGCATCTAATAACGTTGGTGATATATATCATAATTATTAATTGAGCCAACATGTCATGTGGTCTGTTAATGGGTTTTTTTAGAGTTTTTTTTTCTTGCAGGACAGAGTTTTTTCTTCAGCTTAACTTGTTCAGCATTATGCATATGAATAGGAACTTTTCTTTTAACCAGTAGTGGATCTATACAATGCATTATTTGACTTTCTATTGTGATATAGTCACAGAATCGAGGAGGCTGTGGAATATTTCTCCAATTCTTAAAAATCCTACTCACGATAATCTTCTTCAGACGCGCATTTCACCTGAAAAGAGCCGCGCTATACGTTGTTGGTTAGATACGACGTGTACGATCCGTACAACACAACCTTGATTGATCAAACATTTGTATTACAAAGCATAATACAAAGAACAGTATTGAGGCATCAGCAAGTTTACAGAGAGATATGTACAGAACATAATCAGTTTGTAAAATGGGAAAGTTGGGCCAATCCATCATGTATAATTTTTACAACGGGAATTAGTGGTTCCAAATGAATGAGTGGGTTTACGCTTGATTTCATTAGAAGATTAGGAGAATGTGAGAAACGGGACAATGAAGTCACTATTTGAGTAGTGAAATATTATCTTACTTCCCTGACAGAATGTCCATTTTGATTCACAGAGCAAAACGATCACTTTGCATTGTCTTAATACATTGCATTATTTCAAACCTGAGGTTATCGTGAATCAGATGTTGCACACATGCTTATTACGCAATACATTTAGAATTCTGTTGAAAACAAAGACATAGGTGGGAAAGTCGGCTTTTTTCTTGCATTAGCTCAATAGTATATTCATGCAAATTTGGCTTCATTCAGCGAAATGGTCAGTGATGCTATGGATCACGAAGCAAGGTGATAAGAAAGGCGCTTATGAATTTTCTCTCCAACACTCTTCCAATCAATCATCTGAACGCCTAGCTTGGCTACCTCCATGGTCGCAAGGAGAACCGTCTTCAGCATTCTACGGCATACATAAGGAAGACAAAATCTTCAAACAGCAGTCGAAGCAATGCATGAACTTTTTGAAATACTTTTGGATGCTGAATGCGAGAAAACGAATGGAATGCAGTAAGTGCTGGGATCCGTGGAGTAAATAGCAATGAGGGGTCGTGTATAACAAAGTAAAACATATAAATCTGTAACAGATTGTCAGATTATATTGTTTTTAAGCGCGTTCTCAAAATAGTCGATTGTAATGTTCGTTACAATTCAAAGATAGTCATAATAATTAGTGGATAACAAATGTGTAATTTTGCCAAAGAGGGCACACTGTTTCAGGTTCGCGTGGAGAACAAGGAAAGCTCGTCACATCAGTCGTATTCCTATCATATAGCCTTGAATCGACCAATACTTCTGATAAAATCTAGCGCCGTCGATAAGGTGGGCAAAACTGTACCGTACTAATGTACAGCTCATTGACGATTTTTGAATGGCACTTAACCCATTAAGGACCACAGGACTCAGAGGGCGTGTCTGGCCCCACCCTCTGACCCCACCCCACCAATCACGTTTGTCGCTTGACAGATGATCGTGATAGTGATTGGAATCATAGTGGTAGTGATGATGGTGATAGTGATGATAGTGACAGTGGTCGTAGTGATAGTGATGATAGTGATAACGATAGCAGTAATGACAGTGATAGTGATAGTGATAATGGTCAAAGTGATAATGATAGTTATCATTATCATCATCATTGTCATTATCATTATCATATATCATGCTAGAAGTGATAAAGATGACAATGGTAATGATAGCGATATTGATACTAATCATAATGATAATGATAATAATGATAATGGTAATGATTATGACGATGATAATAATAACTATCGTTATCAATATCATTGTCACTATCACTATCACCGTCACTATCATTATCACTATCATCACTATTACTACCGCCACTATCACCATCATCACTATCACTTCCGCCACTATCACCATCACCCCAATCACTACCATCACTACCACTATAATCCCAATCACTATAACGATCATCTAGCAAAGGACAAAAGTGATTGGTGGGGGCGGTCAGGGGCGGGGCCAGACACGCCATCTGAGTCCTGTGGTTCTCAACCGGTTAACAAAGTAACTAATGTACGATGTGCAAATGTAGCTAAGAGAAGCCTTCGAATCATTTATGGGAAAACGAGTAAGATATCTCTACGAAAATATTTGACTGTACATTAGCATCCTATGTTCAAGTTTTAGTTTTCAAGAAATTGGATCATTCCCATTATCAACAAGGGTTTTTGAAAAGGTTTTTTTTGCTGGGCATCTATCCATAGACTTTTAGTATCTATTCGAAATTTAAATGACAAAGACTTCGAATATGTACTTGCTTTCTGGAAATAATTCTCATAGCGTTGTAACATTAAAATAAGATTGCGTTTCACACGTAACACCCGTCATTGCACGTATTTTTGCAGGTCAAATATCTTCCCTTAGACTTTTAGTGATTAATCCGTAATGTTAATCTCGAAGATTTCAAAAATGTACTTGTTTTTTAAAAGGCATACCTACTGCGTTGCAGCATGGAAAATGACATTGTGTTTTACACGCGTCGCTCGTTATCGTGTGCATTTTCATAAAATTTTCGCTCCGTTCCGTGTATTTTTAGGTCATTTGTATGGGAATTGTAGAATAAACTTTGTTTCATTGTTCTGTGGGAATAGATTCCGTTTCAATTTTACGTTGCGAAATAAACTCACTACTAAGCCAAAGCCTGATTACGAAAATTATATGGTCGTCTAAAAATAATTTTTGAGTGTCGAGTCATATGCTTTACTTAGTTTTTTTCTTGCAGCTAAGAAAAAATTCTTGAATCATAACGGGAATTGCGCCCCACATGAGAATAGGCAGAGGAATCGCGCTGAACGATCGATCAATCAATCGCGTATCGATTCACAATCACTCACACAGCTTAGCTGGCAAACAATGCGCGTTTATGTGGAACTCAATCTTATTTCTCCTGTTGTAGTGCAGTATAAGGGTCTTTTTGTAAAGCTAGTACAGCGTTGGAGTCATTGGGGTTTATGGTATGATTGATTACTAATAGTTTAAGGGAAGAGCTATGTCCTGCGAAAATTACGCGTGTATGAAACACAGTTGTACTCTTTCTGCTAGAGCGCTGTAAAAATTCTTTTTCAAAAAAAGTACATTCATGAAATCGTCGAGATTCACGTTATTGGATGATTACTAATACTTTTGTACAAGAATTCTGTTCTGCGAAAAGTACGCGCGAAACGCGCGCCACTTCTCAAGCAGTTTTATTCTTATTGCTAAAGCGCTGCAAGACGCTGTTTTGAAAAGCCAAGTGCAATTTTGAATTTTCAGTGATTTTAGCTTTCAAATGTATACTGAAAGACTATTGAAATTTCTTTTCTTAGCGAAAAAGTTTTTTGAAAAAGTTCTTTCGGTAACAAAAAAGTGGCACAAACTCGCCTCTAATTTTCTGATTGGCTGTTTTTGTACTGCTGCTTACAGTACTACGTGCATACATACAATATTTGTTAGAAAGGAGATATCGCAACTCCAAATTCGAAACGGTTGTCATAGTACAAATTGTTATATCAACGAAGTCATGCAGTTATGGTAATCAAATATGGGGTATTTACACGAAAAATAATCAATCAGTTGACAGAATAGTGATTTAACCTTTTGATAACCAGCTTTGATGGGTAGACGGTGTCACGCCGTCGCTTTCCTACGAGACACAACGCCGCCATACAAGTGTAGCTATCTGCGCTTACTTTCCCGCCAAAGCGACGCCACCACTACAGTAGCTGAGTGGAATTAGACGTCTTTGAAGGATCAAGGAACCCAATTGATTAGGCAAGATTAAAAGTGTTCATGACGAATAGTCACTGGTCAGCACTGAGGTGCTAGTAATGGTGCCGCTCTGTTTTCCACTCAGTAACATAAGTAAGATCTTTGTTTGTACGAAAGCGATCATGAAAGGTTTAGATATTGTTGGAGAGTAAAATTCTGTGGGAAAATACCGTAAGGTGATGGAATTGTCATTGTGGAATTGTCATTGATATATATATGAGCTTTTGTTGACCATTGAGATAAGATGAATACGGAATGATATGCACTTGTTTTATGTGTCTGTATGGCTACCAGTTTTTATAGTTCAGTGCTCGTAGCAATCTGTTGTAATTAGCAATTATGGTCGCTCTGACGGACATCTATCTGTAAATTGTGTAATATCTTTTTGTATTGGAGGACGTCGACAAACATTTCGAGGAAGGCGGAGCAAACATTCTTTGTGTTTTTCAGGCAATTCTTTTGTGGTTGAATTACAAGAACACTTATGACTACTGGAGAGCTGAACGGAGTCGTGTCGTTCGGGCCGCCAACAAACGGAGCAACAGTCTACAGCATGCAGTGTTTTCACAGCCTCAAGTAACTCAGGTAGAATAATGGGAATTAATTCGGTAGCAACTCCTGAAAATTTCATCGTAAATTGGATGAAGAATTGACGTAGGCCATATCTGTGTTTTTTTTCACTTTTTGTTTTGATAGCGCTATACTGGAGTTGAGATAGAGCGCCATGGAGGAAACATGGAACTTATGCCACAGACATCGCTGAATCGTTATAGCAATTTGCTGAGGTTAACTGAGAGTAGGTGTTGGGAATTACTGCTGGACCACACATTTTTTGCTAATTAATATCCTGTAAGAAGCAAAATGCAGACTCAGAAAGGACTATTCCTAAAGAAGTGTCAAATCAGTGCTTACATTCGGTGTTACTAAAGAGACGAGACATAAGGTTGATACCATTCTCTTCCCTAAACTTTTTTTTTTGATGCAAGGTCTTTTATGTATAGGGTATCAACATGAATCTCTCATTGGCTATCAATAATGGAATGTACGTCTGCATGCCTTTGTATAGTCAGGATCTCACAGATGGTATGCCAGCGCTAGTATTATCTTTACAGGTACATTGCTTTTTTTGCTCTTAATATATAAAAATCAAGACACATTTTTCCAGAAAAGTGATGTATCTGTGTGCATTGTGAAAGAGTTGGCGTGTCAAGCATCTTTTCACGGCTTTAAGTTGAACTTCATAGACAATTTTGACGAACTTGTAAGTTCGTTTCCCATTATCGCGTTTCATGGCGTTTCTTTCTACATGTAATCATTCACTTATAGTCGTTATCAGAGAGTGTGAAGGAGGCGACTGGAGAAACGCAGACGAATTATTTCTTTTTTCCCCAAGGAACTTATCAGTTGTGCTCACAGGTGAGCATAACTGCCTTCCGTAAACCCAGCATAATAGAATACTAGTTTGATTACTATTTGGTGATTTGCATTTTAGTATATTGAATCCCATTGTCTTTTATAATAATATAGGTGCAACAGTTTTCGTAATTCTGTGTGATTTGAAAAGTAAAAATAAAACTAGGCTTCTGGTGGTGCTGACGATGCAAAATGGGTACTAAGTGTTCGCTCACAGATGCGTGGCATGGTCATCGATTTGGACCAGAGGATCGGTTTGTTTTTGGTGTCTATATTGTACCGTTATCTACATTTGTGACGATGATAGTTTCCCGTATGTCGATAATTTTTCGGCAATTGGAGTGCTACGGTACTTACGGCTTTGATGAAATCATAGAAGAGACCTTGTCTTACGGTCTAAATGGATAGTTTTTTTAGAATAACGTTTCGGTCTCGCATCCTTTTGAGTCTTCGATTTCGAAATGTTTACCGCAGTACTAATTCAGGAGAAATCCAGCTACTTTGATGGCCTTAATGTTTGAAATCACCCACCTTGACAAAAAAGTTTAGACAGAAGGAAAACAGCTTCGGGCGAAGTCAGACTTTCAGTTTAGTTGGATAGAAAAATTCATTTCCACCACAAGAATGTAGATTTTGTTGGTTTTTGTTCGGTTGGCCAACTTTCCCTATGAGATTATGTACGCTTGTATTAAGTTCTGAGTTCCAGTTTTTTTGTACTTGAATGCTTTGGGATCAGTGAATGTCGTCGTAAATGTTTGAATAGTTGCATTAGTTGTTGGTAAGAAATGCTGCAAATTTTAGATGACACATGGTTGTGATCTTAGCTATTAAACACCCTTTTCTAACCTACTAAGTTCCTTAGTGCTGCTTTGTCGTTGTTCCTTTTTCTGTGTTCTTTTATGACCTTGTTTAGGTAAATTTACGAAGATGGTAGTGAGCACATTTTCTTCACTTGGAGACAGCGAAAATTACATAGATGATAAGCTCTCGAATGTCTCAGATGACGATGACAATATGGTAAGGTATAGATAATCTCGTACTCCTCATTGTAAACATCGGTTCTTAACGAGAAACTCTGGAATGATGGATTCTAACAATAACATAGTGAAGTCTTGGCAACGCACAACAGTTGCACTACTTTTATATTCGACTGCTTTCTGAGACCTTTTTTGAAGTACTACAATGGGCCTCATCAAAGGCTTCATATATGTTATCATATTTGAACAGTTGCATTAGTTGTTAGTAAGAAAAGCTGCAAATTTGAGATAGCACATATTGCTGTGATCTTAGCTATTAAACATCTTTTCCTAACCTACTAAGATCAGAAAAGGAGCAGCGCTCGTTGGATGTCCTGTTTACGGTCTAGGTGCAGTTGATTGTCCCCCTTTTTCGAAAGACATACTTGCAAGGTGATATTAATGATCTGACCGATTCGGTAATGATATTTTTACAAAGATGGCAAACATGTTCACAATCAGGCAATTCTGATCTTGAAATAAGATTTGATAGTTCTCGTAAAGCAGTTTCCGGTTCGAAACGAGGACATTGTTGTTTCTGTCACTATTGCTTCAAAAGGAGCTTTTCAAATGGGGTGTCACGAGAGTGTACTTTAGCTTGATATTAGCATCCTACAACGTAAGCCGGATTTGATCCTTTGTAACTAGTTGTCCCCTATTCTAATGTAACATGAACAAAGGCTGCAAGCAGAAACCTCAAATATGCCATATTTTGAGTATTGTTTTCGTTCTTACTGGACAAGTTTTCTCATGCAGTCATGAGATATTCTGAGGTTGTCGCATTTATCAAAAGTTTCCTAATGCATTGGACCAGTTAAGACTTTCACTGTGATTTTTTTCACAATATTGAAGTGATGCATCACTATGAACGTCGTTCTTCCTGTTTTTTTTTTTGAGTTTTGTGATAATCCAGCTTCACATTTGTCACTGTAATTCGTGAAATCTGTTAAAAATTTTTCTACCAGTTATTTGTGTCCATTTTAAGCACTGCTGCATCACCTGCTGTACATTGTTTCAGATTGAAGGTGGCAATGAATTAAAAAAGTTACGACCTGAAGAAAGGGTCTTATGGATGGAAAGAAAGGTTGGTTGTTTTTAATTTTCGTTCAACAGGCTTCAAAGAAGCGTTTATGTAAAAAAAAAAGATAAAGTACATAAAGATCACTGACAATACGCTGTTTTTGGTAAATTATATAAGCGATGAAAAAAGATCTCAATGTTTGACTAGTGTTGTGAAAATGTTATGTCTTTTCATAAGCTTTTACACTAAAGGAATAAACACCAAATTCATCAACCAGAAATAATTTAAATCGCTCAATAGCATTTCTCAATTGCTCATTTTCCTGCGAACATTTTGGCATACAATTTGCCTATACTTTCTTCAAGATGGAGCTCTTTTAGGAAGAAATTTCCTCTCATCTCATGCACAAATGACATGTAAACAAAGCCAGTGAAGCGGCGCGAAAGATTAATGGAGCTTGGGGCAATGTTACGGTTTGAGAAAGGACGGCTAGGAAGTAATTCGCGAAGTTCAAAGCAAGTTGTATGCCAAAATGTTTGCAAGAGAATGCGCAATTGGATAATGTTGTCAAGCTATCTTAATTCTTATTGATAAGTTTTATTTTTATTTCTCTAGAGTCAAAACCTTATTGGAAAATCTAATAAATTTATGTGTAACTTACACGGTTGGCGATGTGTTTTATCCGTGATCAAGGTGCTGAAGGGGTTGAGAACACACCAAGTTGTTTGAGAGACTTATCTCGCTGTTCGCATGTATGTATATGTATACATATATATACATATATATGTACATATACATATAATGTATGTGTACATATACATAGTATGTGCACAAACATATGTACGTAAATACGTGCGCGTGTATTGGTGTATAAACGCACATATCTTGTGTATATATACATATGTATGTATGTATATGTGCATATATATATATATATATATATATATATATATATATATATATACCTTTGCGGACGATGGGGGTCATTATGACCCTCATCTGGGCGCGCCGTTCGGACGGGCTACGAAGAGTGGTGCGTGCTCGAATACAAGTTCGGGTCAATAAAGATCCCAGAGAGCACTGTTAATCTGACGACGTCGTACTTGACCTTTTATCTGTATAATCAGGTGTTCTGTAGACAACTTTTATGCGAGTGAACGTTCATTATAGGTACAAATCGCCAGTCAGTCTGTCGCAGTTTTAATCACAGAAAGTTGTAATTTTGAATTGTTGCGACCAAAAAAGACATTTAGCAAATCGCAGCGACAAAACAAGGAGTTCATTCTTCGAATCCTTTGCGTCTCAGGGAAGGACAAGTTCACTTTTGGTCCGTGTTGCAACCCCTTAATCGCCACCCGGGAACACTCCACGTAGCTTGATTGACAATCGGCCGGAGATTCTTTTTAGGGGAATCATAGTTGGAAAGATTTAGTTTTAAAATTATTGAAAATTCAAAAGCATGCCTTGCAGAAATAATGTATGCGGTCACTGGGATAAGGCAAATTGTCTCCTATGAATAATATAATTTCTTAACTTGTGAAATACTCTAATGATAGGGAATTTATCGTCAATCATCGAAAATTTAACTCCATCGTCAAAAACATGAGGATATATCAAGTTTTTCATGGCATTCAGTTTGTTTCCTAAGGTTCAGTAAAGGTGTTCAAATTTCCTATGTTTTTTTGCACTTGCATGAGAATTTTTGAGAGCATTTCATTTGTCATGATTGCTCGTTTAGATGCATGAACAATCGACGTTGGTATCGAACTTGATCGCTTCCAAAGCATCAGAAAAGCGAATTGACGCTGAAAGAAGTAAGCTTCGTCAGTATGAGCTAATTCGCTTCAAGGAATTTCGTCGTAGTATGATAGAGAAAATTCGACGGCGTACGGCGAAGAGGGAAGAAAAAACATCTCGAGTGAGTGCAACGGTGTGACTACTTCTGAAATGTTTTTTGTTATGCTCAATTACTTAGACACTGCTGACACTTTAATCCAACTATTAGTTTGGAAAGAGCGATCACGCATTATAGAAGAAGCCACGACGTCGAGTCGCGTGAATTGCATTGGTCCCGAAGATGTAGTTCAAATTATGTAAATTGTAGTGATATGAGTGCTAGGTGCTCATGTCTGTGGAGCTGTGCCGCTGTGATGTAGATATCAATTAGCCTCCCACGCGGTTTATCAATAAATACAGCAAGAATAAAAACTTTTGGCATTTGTAAAAAGTTGTAAATTCATGCATGAATTCCATACGAGAACGGTGATTCTTCAAAATAGAGGCCATCGTTTTCTACGACTTTCTGCCATCAGTACGCCAAGTTTCGGATCTGCTCGAAGTACCATTCCTTTGACTCCGAATGAGAGAACTCTTGACATGCTCCTTCAACTTTATCGAATGATTCAAACCGGACGTCCTAAACAAGGCTTGTCTTCGAAGACAAGATCTTTGGCACTAAATCGTTGAAACCAGCTTCTAGCAGCAGATTTGCTTGTTGTACCTTCCTCTTCAATTTCGTCTATTTTCGATATGAAATGTAACTTCCTGTGATGCCGATGTGTGTTCACAATTTCGTTAATGTAGCGATAAAACTACTAAATGTTATCCAACATTCAACCATTCCAGTAGAAAATAGTATGTTCTGAGGTATTTTAGCACTTTTGCACTTCATGTGATACGTCATCACAGTGTGTTTTTTTTTCCGATATGCGGATCCCAGTGTCTTTTTTTCACTATGCAGGTCCCAGCATTTTCAGCATTCAGTTCGTTTTTCGTCTTCTTGAACAACAAAGAATACTGGTCGAGCGAGTTTCCTTTCTATCTTGGGATAGCCTGGCAGTGGCGTCCCATAGGACTTTCTTGTTGACTGCCGGAAAGAGTTGGGTGGTGGATCTAGGCTCCATGCACGCCGCGACCAGCATCACAGGCACTCGGCCACGGTGTCCGCTTTAAGGTGTTAGTTGAACTAAATCATAGAACGCGATAGCAAACGTGCTGACTGAAGTACATACTCGGTAGCGTCGGCAGTGCAACGGTTCAGCACGCGCTCCTGGAAAAAGTGAAATCTGGGTTTGAATCCCGGCTAACGCAAATGTTTTTGCACACTACTGTACATTAATGAGTTTATTGTAAGATCATAGCACCGCAGGAGGCGGTCAAATTAAGTGAATTCCGATTGTAGTACATACTGTCGCTATTGAAGATTAGATACGCAATTTGAGTCACTTATCTCTAACGAGTTTTGGGTCCTCGGAAGTCAAAGGGTTAGGAACAGTCTATTCTCTGACAGACAATAATGGAATAGTTCGGAAAGTGATGGCTACAGCTTAATACCTACGTGATATCGATTCCTCGCCGAGTAAAGTTAGATAATACTGTAGTGGGCGTGGCCATCTTTAGCGAATGTGCGGTTGTGTAGGAGTCAATATACGACGGTGTTACGAGCAAAGCTACGAGGCAGAAATATAAAGGTTCTGTGATCACCAATGAAATTAGGATTTTTACGTGTACTAAGTTGTAACAACAAATATGTATTTCTCAGGCTTTGTCAAATAATGACCTTCAAAGGCTCGCAAGAGTTGCTTCCGAGGTACGAACTGCTGAGTCGGATGACAGCGGTAGAGGGCAAACTGAAAGCGTTCAAATGCATATTGATGTCCAAGTATGTGTTTTGCAGATTCACTGAGTCAGATTAATAGAAAAATAAGTTGTGGTTTTATTTACTTTTGTATTCTAGGGAGTTGTTAGGCTTCTAAAATACCTGTTTATGTTGTATATTGCTGAAAGCGTATTATTTCTCTAGATAAGTATAGAGACGGGACAGTGCACCTTACGTACAGCGAAACAAGAGGCGTTAGCCATGGTGCCGGTCATTGTGAAAAAACCATCATCCAAGGATTTGAGAACCAAGGCTCTCATCTCATCACATCCTGCAAATCTAACGAGATTCAGCATTCCAAGGTGTAGTTTAGTTATTCTTTTTATCCAAACAAAATCACAATATCGAGTCTTTTATTTCCGTCGTTCTGGTCAATAGAAACTCTTTGTATCATTTTATGGAAACTCTCCTCTTGAAATGTTTTTTTGATTAGAAGATTTTCCTTAACATATTTCCACATTTCAGTTTGGATATGAGGGGCCATTATCTATCGGCAAAGGCCGCTTCGGCCTCACCACCTTTGTCACTTAAAGAACCTTTTATGTCAGCTGCATCCATGGCAAATCCTTTGCAGAGTCAACCAAATGTAAGATCTTAATTGTATTTTCCTTTTTTATTCTATAGGACGCTGTGGCCGAGTGGTTTTGATGCTCGTCTTGGTGGGCGTTTTCCTATGATATGTCTAACGCAACACAGACTGACGAATCGGCAGTTTCTTCTCTAAAACCATTTCGTAATGTTCCGATCTTCCACTTACCTAATGAAGACCAGCCGCATAGAATCTTATACTGGTTATGTCTATCTGCATATTATACCTTATTGTAGATAAGATTTATAGCCGATGCACTATGTTATATGTAGAGGTTTAGTGGATTCGTACTTTGTTGTGAAGGATCAGTGATTTATTTGGGTTATGCTGACCAGTGAAGTGGTATGAAACAATGGCGTGGTACCAAACAACCTGTAATATACATAATCGCTATGATAATAATATATACATGATTGCGACATATCGTTATGTGAATATATGCCTATGTCATATGAGTGATCGATTGATGAGGTGTGTCGTCTTCTGACGATACTATGAATGTTATTATAAATGACGGTGTTACTGTAAGTGACGGTGATGTTGTAATTGACGGAGCATGACTGGGCGGCGGAGCCCGTTTGGGTTGTTACGCTCATCTCGGAATAACAAGCCGACGGTGGGACTCGGTGGGTGAGTATATTGTGATAGCAGTGGGGTCACTACTGATTATATATGGGAAGAATCCCTTAACCGCGGTGGTAGGCCGAGCCTAACCTAAGTGAGTTTACTTCGCCACGTAAGTGATATGTTCTGCTCACAATTCTATTGAGTTCATCTGACAGTTGTATGCTACAACGAGACTGTGTGAAGAGAGCAATAATGGATCGATAACGATTTAAGGTGAGGCGGTCCGGGTGAAGTCACACGACCGTTCGGATAATGCCTGACGATCGAACTGACTTTGAGGTTTGTGGCAGCTGGATGCCGCCCTCACCACTTGGACACTTTTTGTCTAAGGTCTTCGGAACTCTGCGATGCCATTTGCTAAGGTCATGGGCCATCTGCGTTGCCTGAATTATTATGTAATTCCCGAAAGAATAGCAAAGCTTCTTGGGAGGTTTGCTATCCCTATTAATATTTTCGATAATATCATTATTATAATAATATTATCATTACTATTGTTATCTCCAAAGAGCGATATTACAGCCAGCTTGTTTGATGAAATCTCTGAATGTTCTCAGTAGAATTCGTTTACGTTAGAGGCGCTTCTTTCCAGATAACACAAGATATTCAAGCATCAAAGAAAATAAAATCACTCATTTGTTTCTGTGACAATTCTTAGACTTCCATAAAAAATTGGTGCTTACTATGAATATCTTACTTTTTTGATGACTACTATGTCTTTACTTTTTTAGCACTTTAGCGATCCGTCTTCACGTTTTTTTTTTCTCTTGACTGTGCGGATTTCAGTACTTCTCATATTCAATTCGTTTTTTCATCTTTTTCTTGAATGTCGTAGAATAAAGGTTGAGCACGTCTCTCTGCAATCTCAAGAACAACCTAATTATGGCGTTCAATAAGGCGTTCGTTGTTGACTGCCGGAGAGTGTTTTGGGGGGGGGGGAGGGGCTTCAGTCCGCGCGCACCCCGACGAGCATCACAACCAGCTCGGCTACTGCGCCCCACTATGAATATTTATAGAATGTAGTTGGTTTTGGAGTTTCAAGATAGCTTTCACTGGTGTCTCACTTAGGTCACATAGCGCAAAATCCGAAGAGCTAGTAGTGGAACATACAACTAGTCATCGTAAATATTGAACACAATCAAATTTTTCTTCAAGAGCAAAAGCAAATGTGGATGTTTTTATCTTGCAACTGCTTTGGCTTCGATGCCTACAGAAACTGTTGTTACACCTCATTTGGCTGATTACTTGGAACAGGTAAGTTATCCCTCTAATTTCGTATTATCTGTAGTAGGATTGGTGCTTACAATTTGTCTTTCATACTTTACGATATTTTTCGACAGTGAGAATGACGTTTAGGTTCTTGATCCGTTACCAATATCGTCAGGTGCAACAGTAACATCAGCACCAACCGTGAATGAAACACAGGAGGGCATGTCACATATTGTTGGAATGGACACAAGCGTGTTACCTATGGATGTTCTATTTTTCCTTACTGTCCAGAGCAGTACTATTCGTTTTGATGGTCAGCAACAAGTGAGTGAAATGACGTCAAAATTCGGTCAAACGAGGGCCTCGCAAACATTCCTAAGTGACTCATTTAGCGAAGTTCGGCTGCTGATTGTCTGTTGAAATTACCATGTTTGTCGCTAATGGCATCTACTCGACGATCCGTAGGAGATACGTACGTGGGAGGTGTTGATTTCTCTGCAACACTGAGTGCTTTTTCCCTAAGTATATACAGTCCACATCAGGTAAGAAAACATCTTCTATTGCCGTATCGATTAACCCTTTAAAGACGAAACGGTACGTTTGGTGTCGTGCCACTCGACGTCATATCTTACTCAGCTACTGTAACAGTGGTGTCCTCTCATGGGGAAAGCGGGTGCGCACTGCCAGACATGCATACACAGTCATGCAGATGCCACCTGCGACTACTGCGCAAGCGACGGTGCGGCGCCGCCTGCTTATTAAAGGTGGTCCCAGAGGGGTGATCCTTACTCTCGATTTCTCGTACATGAGATGGGTGACTCTATTTAAGAGTACTCTGCTCTTTCAAGCATGACGTGGATATACATTGGAGATTTTAATCAGATGTAGTGGGGGTGCTGTGGAGAATGCCTCGGTACGGTTCTGTCTAAATGTCCAATTGTTGGCGATCTATGTGCACGATGGCAGAATAACCCTTCATTTCCATAATACGATCGATGCAAACAATGATTTAGAATACATACGATTACAATAGTAATAGAATAAGAATATAACACAATGACGGCACATCGCTGAGCAGCGATAATATCACATTTTGATGAGTGCGTACTGATATGAGCAACGGTGAATCATGGAGCATGACAGCTGCCCACCCTGGATATACGGTTGTGCTTGCCTAGGAAAGAGTAAAACACCGTCGGTGGGAAACCAGCGGGTGCTTGTGTCGGCTTTGATAGAGGCTAATATATGTGTACGTGGGACTGGAATTCATTTTTTCCAGTGGGGGGAGAGGGAGAGGGTCAGATTGAACCCCTCTGAGATTGGCCCGCTTCAAATTTTACAAATACAGCTCAGTCAGTTATATACACTTCTAAAACTCGTAAATTTCAAAGTAGTGTCTATTGTCTTTACTAAAAACATAGAATGATTAATATACTAATACTAATATCCGATGTTTTTCTATTGAAAGAAAATTCCACACAATCGTATGATTTCTATCCAATACCATTTTACTCTTCACGCTAAGGGAGACTGGTTCTTATGAAAGCCTTTTGAGAATTAGAAAAACATGTTCTTTTATAGTATCAGCTGAACGTGCATTTTATGTGGCGATTCGAGATTTACTGTATTTCACTAGAAAATTCCCGTTATGTCAAAAACACAATATGTTGTAGGTTCACTTATACAGGTTCTAACTCAATATTAGCGCTTACATATCAGTTTAGTATTTTATGAGAAATGATAGGCTTGAGAAGTGGAAAAGATCTTAGGTTCCTTGGTTCCTTCTGATTAGGAGAGAACAAATGAAAAACCAGTCTCATTTGCGGAAGAGAAAATTTTCATAGGAGTGTCAGTAACTATTCGAAAGCTGAGGCTTGAGACTACAGCCCCACGTCGCGGTTTTCGAAAAAGACTTTTTGATTTTGCCATAGGAGGAGATTTCTTTGCTTCAGACACGCATATTTCTCGCGTAACAGAGCTCTTTTTTTTTGGACTATAACTAATCATTCGATAGCATAATCGAATTCTATTCCCACGCTGTCTTTATACCTTGGAAAGACCGTCTCTCTGAAACACAGCAAGTAAAATGGACTTCAACTACCAGTGAACTGTGACGCAATCATCGATTTGCAAGCCTATGAACGCCTAGAGAAGTATCCCGTTAGCTGTCCACGTGGTCGCCACATCCACCGCAACGTGAGATGACCAGATCGATACTTTCTCACACATCAAATTCAATTTATTTTACTTGCTGCGTTCCAGGGAAACGGTCTTTTCACGATATAAACACAGCATTGGCATCAGGAATCACTACGCTATCTTATAATTACTAATAGTTCAGAGCACGAGCTCTGTTCGGCGAGAAATATGCGCTAATTTTGAGCGAAGATCACAGCGTTATAAAAGGGTGTTCAAAAACCGACGACGTAGCGTTGCACCAGAAGTCTCAGCTTTCGAATGGTTACCAACACTCCTTTGAAAAGTTCCTCACCAGTAAATAAGGTCGGTTTTCATTGCTTCCCTCCTAATCAGTAGTAACCGGTTTTTTTTTTCATCAAACGATTATTTGTGGAAATCATAGCAGTCAGCCGGAAAATGGTTTTTGGTTTGTAGAACATGAAAATGTCGTCATCAGAGATTTCATATCTTATCAGTTGAATCTGTGGATTTTATTCGTTTCTCATGCAATTAAACCAACTTATTTCATAGCGAATATGCTAATCTATGACGTAACTTTTCAACCTTATGTTACATTCAGAACTGTAACATTCAGAATTTGAACTTTCTTGCCAAGGCCGCAAGCACATTCGTATTCAATTTCAAAACATGCGAAATGGAGAACACGCTTCTTCAAACTTTCAATATGATATCTCGACGCATATCGATTATTATAGAGTTCTAGTAAAAGCCCCAAATTTTCAAAATTCTAAACTACAGAAGGTGAGTTTCCTTAATGTACTGAGATGAAATTCTAGTCTTCTGGAGTCTGTGAAGCGTCGTATTTCTCCACTTTTGTACATCTCAGGGATTTTAGGGGGAAATTGCAACGTTTCCTGCTGTATTAACGTTTTTGCGGTTGCCTTGCTTTCACAAAGAGTCTTGAAAAATCGAAACTCATTTCCAGTTTTTAATTTCTGTTTTGAATTCAGGATGTCCTATATATCTGAGAAACCATCCTTCCATTTATATCGGAGCGTTAATTGTTTATTGCTGAAAAAACCAACTTTCTCGTCGAGATGTTTACTGTCTTAATTATCTATTTGTTGATCGTGTGTGATAAGGAGGAATCGGACTTCCTTCAGCAAGTGTATTACACGCGTAACAAAGTTTTCTATATAGGTTTGGTCAATTTCAGCAATCAACTGCCCATGATGCTTTATCGCTAACCCTTGATCATCTCTCATTTGTGGTTTCTCGTAGTAAAAATTCCTCGACGGAAACGGACAACCGAGTAAAGGTAAACATTGGTTTCTGTTTCTAAATAGTGGTTAAGAATTGTTATAAACCCACAATTGATATATATATATATATATATATATATATATATATACATATATATACATATATATCACCAATCGTCCCGTTGATCGTCGAGTGACTCGAGCGGGTACCACCAATTCTTCCATTTTTCCCCATCGCGTACAAGAGTAGCCCAGCCCAGTTGGTCCTCTTCGCTCTAGGGATTCGCTGAGTATCATATCTTTCTTCTATCGCTTTCGTGAAGAAATCGGACCAACGGGTCAGTGGTCTTCCTTTAGAACGCTTGACGTCCCGAGGAATCCAGTCGGTAACGGCTCTCGTCCATATATATATATATATATATATATATATTATATATATATATATATATATATAATATACATATATACATTATATATATAGATAGATAGATAATATTTATATATGTATATATATGCATGTGCATTTGTATGTGTACATGTATATAACGTACAAGTGTACATATATATATATATATATATATATATATATATATATATATATATATATATATATATATATATATGAACACGTGTACATTTACATACCTGTACGTATATGTATGTACACGTACGTGTATATACATACATATAAATGTATACGTATGTGTATATGAATCTATTTACATATATTTGCATATATAAGCTATTACGAACGTACATGTGTAGTTTTTATCTATTTAGCATTAAAAATTTTCACTTATTCCACACCTGACATAACATATTTTGCGCAATACAGCATTTCTTTTCCTCGACTCTTTTCTTAGCATCCATCGTTCACGATGGTATTTCAGCATGCCGCTGTAACATTGACTGCTGTTTGAGAAGTTTTGCTGTTCTATGCATCGTAATTCTAAGTGATACTATTCTGCATGAAATCCTGGGAAAGCCGTGCTGAGGTGTTTCCAGGTGTGCACCACAGACAAACCACCGGTTCCCTGTGGATTGCAGAAAACTTCACAGAGTCTTGTACAATGTAAAAATCCTGGATATGGGGAGCATTGAGTTAGAATTGGGATCTGCCTCGCGTGTATTATCGAATGGCATACAACTGCTCTATACGCGCTCGTGATTTCCTAGACAGGGATTATAGTTTTTACTATGTTTAACACTGGTTTTTGTCCAACATTCAAAAGATCCACTCATGCGAATCATTACTCTTACGGATGTAATTTCGAGTTGAAAACGTGAACGACAAGGCGGTTTTCGTTTTAAGCCTGAATTTTATCAGAGTATATGGAATGCCGCCTAGTTTATCTATAAGATTCTTCGTTCATCTGTTGGGAAACATGTTTTTGAGATTGTTGATATTAATGCAGCAATCACAAAATAAATATTATAGGATTAACTTCATTTACTGCGCAATTCACTTTCCAATGGCAGAGTCTGATATGAAGTAGAAATGGACAAAATGAAACCATATCACCCAAACTGTTCACTGCCGCACTGCAGTGAGTATCGAAGTGCTCGAATGAATGAAGAAAAACGGATAATGATAGAAAGTTCTCGTGGAATCTTGGTTTTGTTGATGAACTCTTCATTTTTTCGAAAAGTATCAGTGATTCACGAACATTGCTCATTATACTCAACGAACCCGAAAAAAAAACTAGACTGCTTATAGGCAGGGTGACGAACTATTCATGACGAATTCATGGTGTCAAGAGGAACCAATAGTTTAATGGCTTCTCATTCAAAAGTACCACTTCGTATTTAAAAACTGGATGTATAGCAATACGGAGCAACGTATAGTGGTCATCAATCAAAAGAAGTAGAGCAACATAGCCTTCATTCGTGGCTTTCAAGGAAGCGAGCGATAAGCTAACGACGCCAAGACTTCGTGCTTTTTCCGACTTAACAGTTATGCTAGCACTCTATTGTGCAGAACAGACATGAGCTGATACTTCTACCATTATAGATTCTGCGCACCACACATCTCTGACGATGTCTTTGAAACCTAACGACTCACAACGTGCAGTTGATGTGCAAAACTCAGAATCGCAACCTATCTCCTTTTCTATAACTAGAAAAGCAATTATGGACGGAATAGCACAAACGAGATTTTCGGTTTCTTCTGATTATAAGATAACAAATGAAAAACCGACCTCATTCGCTGGAGAAGAAGTTTTCATAGGAGCGTTAGTAATCATTCGAAAGTTGAGAATTCAGGCTACGGTCCCCACGTCGACGGTTTTTTTAGAACATAATTATAACGCTGTTAAGTCCACACAAAACCATGTCACAGACGCGCAATTTCTCGTCGGACAGAACTCTTTCTTTGGGCTATTAGTAATCATTCAATATCGTGATCGTTTCTGATTCCAAAGCTGTGCTTATATCCTGAAAAGACCGTTTTTCTGAAACACAGTAGGTAAAATAAGCTGAAATCCCATCTGCGACTTGGGTGGCCTTAGGACGATTCACATACGGCTGACTGAGGCAGCCACTTGCGCTGACGCGATGTCGCAAGACCGGTGCAAGGTTTATTGATGACCGCGCCAGCGCACGTGGCTACATCAGTCAGCCATATGTGAATTGTCCAAAGACCACCCTAGTCGCAGATGAAAATTCAGCTTATTTTACCTACTGCGTTTCAGAAAAACGGTCTTTTCAAGATATAAGCACAGCTTTGGAATCAGAAACGATCACGTTGTTGAATGATTACTAATAGTCCAACGAAAGAGCTCTGTCACCTGTATCACCTGTCGTCCTGTTGATCGTCGAGTGACTCGAGCGGGTACCAGCAACTCTTCCATTTTTCCCTATCGCGTGCAAGAGTAGCCCAGTGGGTCCTCCTCGCTCTAGGGATTCGCCGAGCATCATATCTTTCTTCTATCGCTTTCGTGAAGAAATCGGACCAACGGGTCAGTGGTCTTCCTTTAGAGCGCTTGACGTCCCGAGGAATCCAGTCGGTAACGGCTCTGTCCATCGGTTGTCGTTCAAGCGCATCACGTGTCCGGCCCACCTTATTTTCGATATCCTGGCGTGTAGAACGGCGTCTCTGATTTTCGATCGTTGACGTAGGTCGGAACTTCGGATCCTTTCTCTCATTTGCGAGATACGGGATACTCCTAGCATCGACCTTTGGAATGCGCGTTCGATAACGGCAAGTGATCTTTCATCCTGCTTACGTAGCGACCAGGTTTCTGCTGCATACGTTAGGACAGGGATAATTGTCGAATCGAAAAGGTGGGCACGGAGTCGGATGTTCTATGTCCTCTTCACTACATCTTCGATGCTCTTAAACGTTACCCAAGTCGCTCGTTTCCTCCTGCTCAACTCTGGAGCTAGGTCGTTCATCATGTTGATTTCACGACCTAGGTAGACGTAACTGGAGCATTCGGAGATTGTCGTTCCGTAGAGCGTGAATGGGGCATTTGAAACCCATCCATTGCTCATGTACATTGTTTTCGTTAGATTCATTTGAAGACCAATCTTTCCACAGGAGTTATCGAAATCGGTTAACATTCGTTCCGCTTGGCTGATGTTTGGTGTTATGAGAACGATATCGTCAGCAAAGCGAAGATGGTTTAATTGTCGAACGTCAATTTTCACTCCCATTTCGTCCCATTCTAATGTTCGCATGACGTTTTGTAGGGTGGCAGTGAATAGTTTTGGCGAAATTGTATCGCCTTGTCGAACCCCTGTTCTTACGTCAATGGTGATATTGTTGTAGAATGGAGATATTTTGGTCGTGAAATCATTATAAAGCTCACGAAGGATCATTATATACCGAGTAGGGACGCCCTGGTTATCCAGAGCCTCCATAACCGCTTCTGTTTCCACTGAATCAAAGGCTTTCTTCAGATCGATGAAAGTGAGACAGAGTGGTTGTTTGTACTCTCTTGAAACTTCGATGAGTCTTGTAATCGTGTGGATGTGGTCCATGGTACTAAATCCTTTTCGGAACCCTGCTTGTTCGCTTGGCTGTCCTTCGTCCAGTGTTCTGTCAATCCTGTTCAGGATGACTCGAGTCAACAGTTTATAGACAACGGACAGCAAGCAGATTGGGCGATAATTGCCTATGTCGTGAAGGTCTCCCTTTTTAAACAACAATACGGTCTTGCTGGTTTTCCATTGAATAGGGACCTTGCATCCTGACAGGTAGCGAGTGAAGAGCCGAGCCAGGGTGTTGATGAGAACTGGCGGCAGATTCTTCAGGTGTTCTGGTCTAATCCTGTCTGGACCGGGTGTTGTTCTGTTCTTCACCGACGATATAGCATGTCGGATTTCAGAAGGGAGGACTGGTGGGACGACAAATTCGTCCTCTTTCAATTTATATGACGGTAAGAGAACATGGCTAGCGAAGAGATCCGAGTAGTATTGGTGGATGATTTTCTCCATAGCCCTTCTGGAACCTGTAAGTGTCCCGTCAGGGTATCGGGGTGCAATCATCTTGGTCCTATAGTTGGCGAAGCCTCGCTGAGCTTTGCGAATGCTCTTCCCAGCTTCTGCAGCTTCTGCCATAACTGCTGCTCTCCTCTCTCTGAGGTCTTCTTTTATCGCTTCTCTGCAGCGTTTCGCAAGTTCAGACGTAAGGTTTCGGTTGCCTGCAGCTCGTTCGATTCCACTTTGACGTATCAGCTCGAGTGTCTGCGGAGACAAGCGTCTCTTCGTGACCTTAGGACTCTCGGCTTCCATAGCGCTAGCGTGAAGATATTCAACGAGTCGATCGTATTCTTCGTCGATGTTGTCGACAACGGTATCTTCCCAAGAGCCGACTAATTATTTGAATACATCCCAGTTTATGGTAGTTCTGGGACTTCGTTGTTTGAATTTAGCGGCTTTTTTTGAGGAGGAAAGAGCTCTATACAGCAAAAAATAAGGGGTTTTTAGCGCAAGAAAGCTCCTGTTGTAGGAACGTCAAGAAGAACGTTTTTCAAAAATCGGCGACGTTGGGCTGTAGCCTGAAGTCTCAGCTTTTGAATGACTTTTAACACTCCTTTGAAAAACTCCTCATCAGTGAATGAGATCGGTTTTTTATTTATCCCATCATAATTAGAAAGAGTCAGATTTTCATATCAAAAGATCACATGACAGATGGACCGGAAAAATCATGGAATGGACTGTAAGAGAATGCAAGCGTCATCGTGAATGACTACCGAAGCAATGGTTGGCGTGTTCGTGGTTGATGCTGATGATTTTCATTCCACAGATTTCACTATCCTGGAAGCGAATCATTTCCTTCGACGCCAGTTGAGCAAGAAAAAGAAACGACTGGACGGCGTACTGCTACCTCCACTGCTAGTGAAAACAAGTTATCCAAGCATCCAAACATGAGAAGAACTCCTTTTTTCCTATTATTTCATTAATTAGACAAAATTTATTACAGTAAGTCGTGTAGAGTGTTTGAAGTGGTTTTTGTTTACCATCAAAGCTGTTTGTTGATCTGTATGGATTGACAGGTATGTCATCGTGTCTCGTCGTTAAGTCCAGTATGGTTTTTCCGTCTTGTTCCCCTTTACGAAGACTTAAGCATAAATGAAGCATAAATGTTCAAACTCAAATCTTGGTGGGGCAAGGCAAAGTCGTGGATGTTAATATCAATTTGGTTTTAAGAACTTGCTCACGGTAATACGGTAAAGCATTATGAACATGGTTACAACACTCGTTGCTAAGTATACTTAACTGATGACATTTCCATTAAACGGCGATCGTAGATCGTGTAGTCTTCGCCAGCAGACAAAATTTCATGAATAAACTTTCTCACTTGCATAAAATTATGGTTTTTCATTGATCCAATTTTCTCTAATGAGTGTTACAATTGATGTTATAACTTTTCCATATGTTAGTTGTCCGAAGATTCAATACGTTTTCATGGGAAATCAGTCATTTTCAGTTCGTTCTTACGTCAAACATTGGTGCTGCAGAATTCAATTATGATATGCGACGCCTTAGTGAGCTGATGGCGTTTCCCAAGCCATGGTATCGGGCAGCAATTGCTCGTCGTGTATTTTTCGGCGATCAGGCTGTGTCTCATGAACCAACCAGCCAGCGTAGTACCATAGCTAGTCATAGTTTGGTGCCAGCAAGGTCAGAAATCCACTTTTTCCTTCAGTTTTTGTTGGCAGCACTAATTTGCACAAATATTAGCCTTATCACCTTATCAGGGGAACGCTTTTTCTGTTCTTCAGACCCACCGTGTCGAGATCCGACAAGCCGTGGTCGGCTACTGTACTGCCTTGCGGTGCAATGGAAAGAGCTGAATGTGAATGCGCAAATGTCAAATACGATGGGGAATACGTCATGGAAGGCACGTCGTGGTCTCCTGCGTGCCATTGCCAAGGTTTGAATTGTGAACTTCATCTTCTAATAAAACTATATATATTTTCTTGGTAATCACCACCAGGATTCTAGAAATTTCGCTGCAGTGAAGTAACTGACTGTTGTGCAACAGCCATTTCCATGCAGATCTTTTCAGTTTCAATTAAGAGCGAGATTTTGAGCTTGTGTAATTTGTCGTGTCATGAAACACTAAAAATGAGATGGACGAAATAGGAAGTAGGTATTGATCGTATGGACCCACAAATCAGTGGCTGATCTATTGCGAATAAGTGAATCGTGCCACTTTCGAATCTAAGTTGGCTAGAATGTTCTCGATAATCGTGCCTTAAATTCTTTCTGGACGGAAAAAAAGGTATTTTATGGCCAATTGTTCTCATCATGTTTTCAAATCTATTTTGGTTCTGATAATTATTTTCAAGCATGTCAGTGGTCTGTTAAATGGGCTGACTTATAGAGCCCGATACACGTGCTTCGATCTTGCGATCTTGTCGGTCGGGCAGTTATCCTTTCGTCTTTTTTTGCCAATCCTGTGTGGGTGTTCCAGTCCCCAGACTAAGAGTTAGCGGCGACAAACATTCTACACTCTATATCCAGTGAAATTATCACCGAACACAAAATTTGTACATTCGATTGCTCTTGGCTGGTATATTTAATGTATCATATCTTTCGTTTCTAGTGTTTTCTCAAGAAAGCACTGGAAACGAAAGATATTTCGGTTCTACTCATAATTTCGTGTCAATTAAGCTAAACTCGCTCTCTGAGCGGAATGTGAAACTCACATTCAAATTGGATTCAAGTGAACTAACAGCTCATGGAGGTGCAATAAGTGGTGAAATTGCACTCAGTCGACTTCTGCTTTCTGCATCGCATGTTCGAGTTGTTGACGTACGTTGTCAAATTCCTTTCAACGATTCTGTTTCTGTTTTACAAAGTGCCAGTGTCTCGAGCAGTGCAAAGCTACTTCTTGAAGGTGCATTTGATGTAAATTCTCCACAATAAGCTCTCGTAATTTTAGCAGCCTCCTCAAAACGGAGTGAAAATGCAGCTGCGCTGGTTGGCTGCCCGTATAGAATGGATGAGCCGGGCAGTACTTATTGGACGATGTGAACGTCCGGAGGTGTCTCTTGGCGATGAATTTTCCGGAGAGAAAAATGGAGCTGATCAGGTAAGCTTTTGTACGACTTTTCTTTGTCTATTCCTCCTGACAATGTCAGTTTCAAATCTTGTTCTTGGAACATATGAAAGCACTCAGCAAAATGTTCAAATTAGCATAGTTTAGTGATTTATCGGCTTTAGTATATACGAGCATCTGTTCGCCTGAATGTGAAGGGATCATGGGAAGACTTGCAATTGGTAATTACTCGATGCACAGTCGATGATATACTGAAAATTGTCAACAAGTTGAAGACATTTTTCGAGGTGAGATCAGCTGAATCCGTGGATTCAATGTATCCTCATTGTAGTAAAGTACAGAAAAGGAAACCAATTTACGTATATTGTTCTTACACAATACTTCACTGAAGTTAATCTCTTAGGAGCAGCTGAAGAGTTCAAAGATGGTGTGGGGTATACATGAGGAGAGCTCAACTCCTAATACCGCGCAAGAGCAGACACGCTCAGATGAGATACCTGCGCCTCCTACCCAGTTTTGGCAAAAGGTAATTCACGTTCGCTGCATTATGCAATTGAATCACAGGTAGCTTTAGGTATTGGATGCTGTCACTCAAATACAGTACAGACAAAAAATCCTGCCCATGCCTAAGCAAGGAGAGACTGTTGTGGGCGGTTTCGTCGGTTTGGAAGCAAGACGTCTATCCCTTGCGTGTATGCATGGAGAAATGAATGCTCATAGGTATTTGTTATTTCAGATTAAATATTAATTTTTAAGGATATGCATATTTTGAGCCATAGGTCTAGTGCTATATAGGCGCCTATTTCGTCCTATTGGGACTCATCAGTAGCACCCTCCCTCGGTTCCGTCGATCCCTTGAGGTGAAACAATCCTTCAAAGGAACCGACGCCGAGTAAAACTAAGCACCCAAAGTAGGATGATGTTATTACCTGACTTTGTGGTGACCGGCCGTCGAGCTTACGGCTTTTAAAATGAACTATACTTCTGCTATCGACTGCTTTTTTTAAAAGCCGTAAGCTCGACTGCCGGTCACCACAAAGTCAGGTAATAACATCATCCTACTTTGGGTGCTTAGTTTTACTCGGCGTCGGTTCCTTTGAAGGATTGTTTCACCTCAAGGGATCGACGGAACCGAGGGAGGGTGCTACTGATGAGTCCCAATAGGACGAAATAGGCGCCTATATAGCACTAGACCTATGGCTCAAAATATGCATATCCTTATCAGATTAAATCATTTTGAGCGGGTCTGTAAAAAAAGCAGTCGATAGCAGAAGTATAGTTCATTTTAAAAGCCGTAAGCTCGACTGCCGGTCACCACAAAGTCAGGTAATAACATCATCCTACTTTGGGTGCTTAATTTTACTCGGCGTCGGTTCCTTTGGAGGATTGTTTCACCTCAAGGGATCGACGGAACCGAGGGAGGGTGCTACTGATGAGTCCCAATAGGACGAAATAGGCGCCTATATAGCACTAGACCTATGGCTCAAAATATGCATATCCTTATCAGATTAAATCATTTTGAGCGGGTCTGTAAAAAAAGCAGTCGATAGCAGAAGTATTAATTTTTACGTTTCGGGAAAGGTATTGACTACTACATGCTCCACTTAGTGTATGTTTTAGAGGTCTTCGTGCTGTACCTGTCGAAATCCCAGAAAGCGCACTACCTACCAGTTCTTATTTTTACGTTACCATCAATTCGTACCGGACTATGTCCATTTTCAGCGAAAGCACTCTGAATTATACGCCATTGCTACAGGCCACACGCTCCATTGTTACACTCCGTACGCTTCATTGTTAGACGCAACACGCTTTCTAGACACGCAGAGGGTTGGGTCCATGGTTCCGTAAGGGTTAAACTTAATACCCATCACGTGTTCCGCCTCATTATTATCGATGCCTTGACGTATACTGCGCGTCCTTGTTCCGCAATGCGGATCGAATTGCTCGAATACTTCACTGACTCCCATACTAAAAGGCACCCATCCTGTTGGCGGTGCTGACTTCTTAATCCAGTTTTTAGCGTAGGTGTTTTCGACACTCACTTTAGCGTAAATAAAACCATAGGATCGAAATAATGAAAATGGAGCCGCTTTTGTGTCCTCTTAACTACATTCTTAATGTTATTGTATCTCTCCAAATCGCTGTTTTCTCCTACTCAACTCTACAGCTAGATCCCTTCTGATATTGCCCTTATTAAGGACCGTTCTGTCCAAAAGCGCTTCAAATCAGTCGGCATTTGTTTCGCCGACATATTACATGATTTTATGAGCATAATCAAGCTTCTCATCATCGGATAACACTCAAGTTATCCTTATCCATCGAACACTTGATCGCGTCGTTTGTGAGCGTTTCGGAATGTGAAATTGTGGTTACAGAGCTGCTATTTAACTCACTGAGGATTTCAATGAATGTGATTGAAGAGCTTACAAACGACAGATAGCAAATACTTAGATGATAGATGCAGATGTCGTAAGTACCCATCCGTTTATGTGGAATTATGTGGTGTTACTGCTACACCTTTGTCTCTCTTTTTAACCCACGGTTAGCTTGTGAAGAGCTATGTCTGTATATGGTTAGAGACTGACACTTATGTTCTTAGATATTTGAGATTCAACTGACATCGCTATTGTGTAACACATAATATGCAGAAAGTTGGACTAAAAGTTTGGAAGGACTGAAGTGGAACTCATGCGTGATTTCTTCATTGTTGATGTGACTACTCCGTCGAGTGGGCCTTTCTGTACTATTTTGGTTCTTAATGCTTTTTTGCCGTCTTTACGATCCTCTATTATTACTTTC
Source organism: Parelaphostrongylus tenuis (assembly GCA_019055375.1). NCBI lineage: Eukaryota > Metazoa > Nematoda > Chromadorea > Rhabditida > Metastrongylidae > Parelaphostrongylus > Parelaphostrongylus tenuis. The sequence goes on from JAHQIW010001582.1 coordinate 252,822, forward strand.
ACAGTTTGTACGTTCAAACGTAGAATGACGATTCCATAGAACTCGTTCACGTTAATGGATTAGCTGTAATTTTTCTGGAAGCAAAGTTTTTTGGTGGTTTCGTACTTCTGATACTCTAACACTAAAGTGAAGATGGAAACCAGATAAGATGAGCGTAAAGAAAATTTTCGATCTGCCACGATTTTGAGATCTGATATTTTGGAATTGTGGCTATCTCACATTTCTCACGAAAGAATCTACTGCGAGAGCAGCGGTAGTCTGATTTCGTTCAAAGCTAAGAAAGAACAGCGATATTCATTAGTAAGGACTTATTAGTTATTCATATTTGTTTTACATGACACTATATCACACATCGTGTGGATCCCAGCACCTAGTCCATTCCTCGATTCGTTTCCTCACATCCATCTTTCACAAACTTCTCCTGATGAGGATATTGATTCGACTGCTAAGATTTCGTTCCTACGAATGACTTGAAATATTGGTCAAATGGGTTTTCGCTGGTGTCCTAGACTGGTCGTACAAAGTTGATTACGGGTCTTCACGTGAGCTAATCGCAAGACTTTCTAAAAGAGAGAGAGCCACGCATATAACGTTACCAGTTTCTCGCCTGGATGGGAAGCTTGATTGTCCTGGTGCTAAGTTGTTTCAAGACTTTCGTCGTGCTATTGAACCACTATAGTGCCCGTTGGTATGAAATTCACCAGTCTAGTCAAGCAGTCAAGCCCTTGCATCATTCCACAGTCGCCAAATTGCTAGCGGGCTTATAAAACTTGTCTGGGAAGATAGGAGAAAAACGCTAACTGAATAGATCGGTGCTGTAAACCATTGTGAAAGGAAAATACTCATTTGTATACTTTCTAAGATTTGTTAAACATGCCTGATAATCATTATTTGAGCCACGCATGTCAGTGGTCTGTCAATGAGGGCTGACTTATAGAGCCCGATACACGTGTTTCGATCTTGCGATCTCGTCAGTCGGGCAGTTGCCCTTTCTCGTCTTTTGCTAATCTCTGTGGGTGCTCCAGTCCCCACAATAAGAGTTAGCGACGACGTACGTTTTACACTCTATGTCCAGTGAAGAACTCACCAAACACAGAGTGTTGTACACTCGAATGCTCGTGGCTAGTATATTTAATAAAACATATCTTTCATTTCAAGTGTTTTCTTAAGACCACAGCTCAAATTTCAATATGCCTGATAATCATTATTTGAGCCACGCATGTCAGTGGCTGTCGGGCTCTATAAGTCAGCCCTCATTGACAGACCACTGACATGCGTGGCTCAAATAATGATTATCAGGCATATTGAAATTTGAGCTGTGGTCTTAAGAAAACACTCGAAATGAAAGATTTGTTAAACAGTTGATTAAATGGTGTATACCAGATAAATGAATAACCACTTCATCGATCATCTTTCATCCATACAAAAGCTCTGGCGTCCATTGAACAAGCTTCTGAAATTGTGGGCCAGTATGAATATAAATATGGTTGTCGTTATCTTGACAAAATGTAATCATGGGGTCCGATGTGAAGTTCTTCGGACTTCTCCTGAGTCCAATATTGATTGGTATTAGAACAACATAGATGACCATGTAGAATGTGTATCGTTCTGTGCTAAATTAGTCCATTATATGTACTAGGTCAGAGATGGAATCCGTTCATATTTTCCAACTATAACTCGCATACAAATCGTTAGGTACCCATGGTCTTCGGTGTGTTTAGTCAAATTCAAGTTAATAAGAACATGATTTGCAAAAGTTTCTTCTATCTCAAGTTCCATAGAATTATCGTTCTTCAATATTACTTACGTACGACGTTCAATAGAAGGAGCTTTCTCGTCCGATCTAATCCGATTATTCACACTTGAATTCTTTAGCATGCACGAGTCCAGAAAAGTAGACTGCGATTGCGTCTAATTCTGTTTCCAACATTATAACTTTCAAATCAATTTAAGATTATAGCTGGGCCGTTTTCCACATGCGACATCCAGGAATCATCTTCACACCAGAGGCAAAATTCTCATTCATTGACAAAGAATATGACATAATAGGTGGTTTTACTAAGTCAAATTCAGTTATGTTGAAAGAGATTTTGCTCTTAAGACTATCCATTAAAGGAGTTGCTCTTCGCCAAAAGCTGGTTATTCGGCTGGGTCCGCAAGGCGCCACGAAGAGATCTTTTACCTCATTGAACGAAGTGCCAAATCTCACCACTGAGAATATGGCTACAGTTTGTCGTGTACAGGTTCGTAGTCCTATTTTAGTTCTAGATTGTAAATTGATCCAGCTGACACATCAAGTTCTACTTTTTTGTGATAACTGGGAAATCGATAACTGTTTCTGCTTACCTCCACACAATTTTTGCAATTTTTTTCTTAAATTTGCCTTTAGTGGAAGTATTGATCTGCCCTTATAATGTGCGCTTCAAATTGTGAGCTTTAGAGTTCAAATGGTGATCGAAGATGATCCGTGAAATTTTTTTCTCACCTCAACATTTATATTTTGTCAGGCAAATAACGGTGTTAATATCGTGTTCATGACTAATATATCCGCTTGTTTCATTTTTTGCTTAAAATAGAAATGATTGATACACCCAACACTTTCATAACATCTGCAGAAATTAAAAAAAGTTGAAGTCTTTGGCTTTGGATGTGTGTTTAGAAAAGCTTTTCTCTATGCAGTCGAGGCTTAGGTTTGGCATTTTTTCCGTTTTAGTTACGAATATATCTAACTGAGTAGACTGCATATTTATATTCCCTCACCAGGCTCTGAAGAAGGCAAAATATGCCGAAATGTTGAACAGTGTGAGATAAACGCAACATTAACAACCTTGTATCTGCCCACGAAGAAAAACATTCCAAATTCGTGCCAAGGTTTCGAAATCTAGGTAGTTTTTGAGTCAGTATGCCTAATTTTGTCACTAAATTTATATCTGTCAGCAAAATCGCAACAACGTCATGAGGCAGAATGCGTCGATTTCAACGAGCCTTGACTATCTCATTGGTGATGTGCTGAAACAAATTGGATTGGCTGCCAGTTCTGATGTAATCAACTTCATGAGACTTTTGTTCTATATTCTAAGTAGTAGTGTATGAATGGCACTACATGTTGTCAACCTTCATTATTAAGAAATACTTTATTAAATTAAAGCTTTTAAGCCTTCTGAAAAGACAACTAGAGGACATCACGGTGTGTTGGAACTATTTCAATTCCCTGCACTCGAAGCGAATCTGATTTCGGATCAGGTCAACGAATGTGATATGGACACTTCTGAAGAAGATCAACAACCAGAGGTGGTAGATTTTATAATCAAGAGTAAGAGGTAGTGTCAATAAACGATACTACTATGCTTAGGTTCATTCGACCTTTGTATGCGAGTTTATGGATGCGATTTGTGTTCAAACCGATTTCAATGCACAAGTCAGCTTTCTTCCCGAATTATTGAAAAGTTACATGCAAGTATCGGTACTTCTTCTTACCATTTTCGTGCTACTTTTTCGGCAAAAATTGCTGCTTTCTTGTTTTTATGCGACGTTTTTTTCGCCAGGAATCTTCACTTCCTGCGAATCAACCTGTAAAAAAGACGGACCGTCGACGATATGTTTGCGACAAATGGGCGGTGGATCCTAAGATCAGGTTTATCGATCGTTTTCGCTGGAATCCTCCCGTCATTGATGACATCTTGAGAAAACTTCAGGTACAAATAGTGGTGTTTCAAAGTATTAGTATATCTCTCATTTCTCGCTAGAATTCTGCAATTTTGGGGATCTTTTTCTGTTTACCAACCACTAAAACAGAAGATCAATCCGAATTGCCATCGGTTTAGCAAAAATTGAGTGCATTTTGCATTTATCTTCTCAAGTAAGTTTTGATAGACAACATGTGGTCCTAGTTGAATTTCTTGGATGGTCCATTTTTCAGATTCCCTTTTCATGTTTTTATTTATATGTTTTGAGTTACATCGGCAAATGTTGGAATACATACAGATCTTCGATCATCGTACGACGATACCGAAGGCGCTTCAGCGTGCACTGCTTGATCCTTTGGATCAAGGCCTAGCGATGGCGTTGTTTGAGTTGCTCCGCCTTGTAGATCGAAAAAAACCGCAGGAAGAAAAGTCTACATCACCTGAATAGCAATTATTGTTTTGAGTACCCTTTGTTCTATTGATGTACTATGCTAATGTATATATTGTTATACTATAATAATGATGTCTATGTCTTCATCAGTAGTATCTGATGACTTCACTCTTAGATTGATTGAAATTTACTCTTATGTGAATCCACCAGCAATCGAGCTTCTGGTTCCACGTGTCCTGTGTTTGTTGTTCTTTGTTCCCGAGCTGACGGTAATGTTGTTTTCTAAGTATAACCATGACGTATGTTGATGATGGTACCGTTTTCCTTATTGTCTAGCTTGATTTTGAAAATGTAAGAGGAAAATGAAACCATCTCCAAGTACTATTCCACATGATTTATTTGTTTTAAAATAAGGTAGTCAGGATTTGCGGTCGGGCTAAGCTTAACTTTCTGACGATCAGCCAATCATGGCGTTGCTGATAATTTTATTGAAAGCAATAGGATTTTGTAATCAGTATTCACTGATCCGTTCTGACGCGTCGAATTGATTTCTCAAGATCGTCGTTCTGTTCTTCTGTTCAGAAAGTAGGAAAAGTGCTTTAAATAAGTATAGACAATTGTTTTGGAGGTGCGCAATTACCATACCTACCTGCGCATACAGTATATGCATTTTGATCGATAAGGAAACCTTATTTAACCGCTTTCTTAGCAGTGCTATGATGATGTGACTATATAGCAAATAACCTCCCTTAATAACTTGTTTCACAGGAAGTAAGATGTCAGAGCAGTAGCCACGGTATTGGTGTGGGTAGGACACGCCCTGGAAAGAGTGGTACGTCGGTTTTACTCCTTGAAGTTGTAGGTTTTGCACACCACTCTAAATTATGTATGTGCGCCCATTTATAGTTGTATTGGTGTGATCACATGTGGCACAAGTTCTAATTGGCGCTCAACTCTTTAGTATGAGAAACTTTTGATGCTAATTCAAGAGTTTCTTCATCATGCGTGATAATTACTTTTTGAGTCATGCATCTGATGTTAGGTACTTGTACAGCCCAATACACGGATTTTGGCCTTGGCAACCTCGTCAGTCGTGCAGACCCTTTCGTCTGCAACCCCCTGCGTAGGAGGCTGGATTTCCCCGAGAGGACAGTTTAAAAGACGAAGGGCACTGCCCAAATGACGAAGCTGCCAAGGTCGAAACACGTGTATTATTGTGCTGTACAAGTGGAATAATTATCAGGCATTTTGAAGTATTAGCGTACTCTTAAGGAAATTAACGAAACGAAAGTTTCTTCATTTTCATGAGAATTATGCGGTGAGTTATAACGACCAGCATTTGGATTAATTATTGTACAAGAACTATTAACACCACATTTGAGTTTATATGTGAACTGGTCGTTTCAACTTGCGGTTACACTGGTGTCGACGCCATTCGAATGTCCCACTAAAATTAGTAGGTGCTTCAATGAAAATCTGGCGCATATCTCATGAATCTAAGTTTTAGAAGGGTTTATCTTCATGTAAGAATATCTTCGAAAAAGCTTCTGTAAAGGTACTATTAGTGAACAAAATGCACTTGTGGCCCAAAAATCTCCATTTTTCACCGAGAAATCACACTCTTGCGAAGCGAGCATATTTTTAACTGTCACCAAATGTTTTCTTCTTTTCTTTTCTGTTAGATGGCGACAAATGAACATTCGACCCCATTTGCTAGTTAAGAACTTTTTATAGAAGAGCAAGTAATTACTCGAAAGCTTAAATCTCTGCTAGCGCCCTACGTGGGCTTTTTTTTTGACATCGGCAGCGCGTTTTCGTTTTTATCATGCGTATAATCTACTGGAAGCACGAAAAACATATGAACGTTTAGGAGAAATTCCGTAGTTACTGAGTCAGTCCTTTCATATGGAGTTTCTTTCAATGCGGAGAGAAATTTCTCAATTAAATAACAATTTGCACCCCACATGTCCAGTCCGTCAGGTCATCGATCGATCACCTTCCCCCCTCCCTAGGTTAGCCAGTAAACAAGTCGCCTAACATGTGAAACTCGATCTTATCTTCTCAGTTCACTGTAGTCAAGCGGACTTTCCAGAAAATAAATACAGCAACTGAATCATTGAACCTTACGCTATCGAATGATTCCCGATAATCTAAAAAAAGAGCTCTGTCTGGTGAGGTGTAAAAGACAAATGTTTTCTTTCTCCTACAGCGCTATCAAAAGAGCTTTCCCAAAAACCAAACACATTTATGAGTATATTGGAACCTGTGGTATCGATAGAGCACAAGCAGCCTGAGAAAGGAGTTTTGTCTAGCGAAATACCGGTGAGATAAAAAAAGCGTAGTCGTGTTAAGCATAGTTTTGTTTTGAATCTTACAGCGTTATAAGAAGTTATTTTGAAAATCCAGGCACACCACTGCTTTAGCCAAGGATTTAAGCTTCCAAATTGCTAATACTATGGAAAATATTTGTTCAGCGAATGGGGTCCAATATTTATCTGAGGCCGTCTAACACAAAAGTACTTTTTCTTCAATTCATGTTTTTGAAGTCATTCCACAGTTTGAGAAATGCAGATTTCGACAGTGAGTTTGGTTTTGATAAAGGCCTTTGGAGTACCTTCTTACTAACGGAAAAGTTAGCCCGTTGGTTGATTCATTGGGAATTCGTTGGTACTCAATAATTTATTATGCTAAAAGATTTCAGCGCCACGGAAAGATGGAATATTACTGCAGCGGACTCTATGAGAGTAATTTGAGTAGAAAGAACCTACAATTGTCTCGAATATCCCTACTTTTCATCATGGGAATTATAATTTCAGAAAATCAGTTCATTTCCAACTCTTTCTGCACATAATTTTTGACTATGTTTTTATAGTGTAGTACGAAAACACGTTTTAAATAATGTATAACTTCTACAAAGAATCTTTCAAGGAGGGACTTTTTGCTACGTAATTGTAGTAAACTTCAACAGAGTACGCATTTGTCACTGTATGGATTTCTTCTTTGGAAAAGATGCATGTTCTGACCTTGACCGATTATTTCTTTTGCTCAAAATATCTATTGGCAATAAACTACTTTTACAATCAAAATCGGTCAACAGCAATCAATTTTTATCCATACATCAACATCGGTCAGCAATTTACTTTTGTCGCATAAAAGTTATGCCTCTTAAAATCAGCAGTTAATGCTTCCTGCTTTTTTATTAAATTTTAGTAGTCAACAATAAAAAATATCTTTTTTGACGCGTTTATAGCAGTGTTATGGTGTTACGCTCATGTATCATAAAGTGGTGAGTGAAAATGTAGAACTTTTGACACTACGCGAAAGTTGAACACCGTTTCACCCATATCGAAAGTGCGTGCTAATTACACCACAGAGGCGATGCAGGCATTGATAGAAAAATCGTGGCAGAACGGTGGCCTCGGTGGTGTAGTACAGCACCTGTCGCGATACGGGTAAAACGTGAGTTCAACTCCTTCCGGCGGTTGGAAATTTCTCATATCACTCAACATCCTTGCATGTTGATAGTCATTCAAAAACATGAGAAATAAAGATGTTAGTACTGAGCTTGACTTCTGGAAAGGTCTCCTTAGAGCTCTGTGCCAACAGACAGGATAATGATCCTCTCTTATGAGGTAATCAACCCTATATTTGAATTACACAACTGGTTTTTTTGACAGTTATATAGCAGAGCTCTTAATAAAAGAGCACCTCATTGTCACAAAAAAATGACGTATTACCGAAGAGACTTTTATTGAGCATCTTTATTAAGAGGCCTATGCGTGATGACAACCCGCACTTTTTGATAGAGATCCTAAAATCCTGGAAAATGAACACATATCTGGCTCCTCTTATCTCTCCATCAGTGTTTTGTTGATAAGCAGACGCGAATTTGTTAACAGTAAGATTTATTGTTGAGTACAATATAGTACAATAATGTTTGGAATATTGAGCTAGTCAACACACTGTCTAGGTATGAGGCCTCAAATGTCTGGGAAAAACAGTTGTGTAACTGTGGGTAAACTGTGGTATGCCAATGCAATCAACAGACAAGAAAGTGCAGTCCTGACTAGTTCTCCTTTAGCGATTGCGAGTTTTCGCACTGAACTGCTCCGTAACGCAAAAGTAATCACTTTTTCGCATACATTAGCTGCGAATAATTTATAGAAATCAACAAGGTATAGGCATGCAGACATAATACTTCCATCAATATGTGATGAGAGAAGATCTCAAAATTGCTATTCGAGAGCGCTATACGCGGAAATTGCGATCAGAACCATGCAGTGCGGCAATCACTCACATTCGTTCAAGTGATGAAGAATCGGAAGCCGCCGATTGGTCAGGAGATTTTTGATGTAGTGACAAACCTCCTAAATCACCTGTACATGGTGACATTGTAGTCATTTGAAGAGGCTAGAACTGGGCAAGATACAGAAGTCAAATCGAACAAATTCAACCGAAAGAAATATGTAGAGCACGTGAAGTTAATGCGTATACTCTGAGATAAGCCACCGAGATAAATAATACACAAGGTCCGGAATAAGTGCGTAAATAAAAGGTTAATAGTAATAAGACGATCGAACAGAATTCTGTTTGATCATCTAATACCCAATATCTGTCAGCATCACTGGGTTCAATGTCGATAGCGAGTACCCGTGCCATACCGCTGACGGTTGGTTGCTAACACTTGGACGCGTTGTAGCGTAGAAAGAGTAGTAAAACACGCGTCGGTAGTGCAAGGGCTAAACCACGCGCCATCGGATAGGGTGAAATGTGGGTCTGAGTCCCACCTGACGCAAGAGTTTTGCTCATCGCTCTTCATTAATCATTAATAAGGCGATGGAACGAAGTCTCTTCTGTAAACCGATAAACATCTGACTCTAAGTGTGCTAGTAATCGAAAAATTTTTTGAGTTATCGATGAAGTGCCATCGCATGCGCAATGCAAGATAATTCTCAAAAATTATTCATTCTTTGCTATTTTTGAATCTCCAATAATGACTCTTGGATTGTATGGAATGAAATAGTTTCAAAATTGGAGGGCTTTTATCGCCCTATCTGGGCTCTTTGTGTTTATGAGAGGGCAGATGAAAAGCCGATCTTACTTGCTGGAGAAGATTTTTCCATGGGAAGAAGATTTTTCCAGTGTTAGTAACAGTTCAAAAGCTAAGACTTCGGACTACAGCCTACTTCACTGGTTTTTGGAAAAGCTCTTTGATTTGGCTGCAGAAGAAGACTTCTTGCTTTGAAGACGCAAATCATTTTCGCCACAAAGTTCTTTCTTCGGACTACTAATAATCATTCGATAGCGTAATTGTTGTGATGCAAACGCTGTGCTTATATCCTGATAAGATCGTTTCTCCGCATCGCAGGGGGCAAAATGAATCGAGTTCGCAATGTGAAAAAAGAGGTCTTTGACCAATTCACGTGCCCGCGCGTGAGGTGGCCACGCTCGAGATGCGATGGTCATCGATTTTTCGGGCATATGCACGCGTAGAGAAATATCGCGTCAGCAGATCACGTGGCAGCCCTACACACAGGCACGTGAATTTGCTTAAGACCCCCCTTGCTCACACATGCGAATTCAACTTAATTTACCTGCTGCGTTTTAAAAAAACGGTCTTTTCGGGATATAAGCACAACATTGGAATCATAAACGATTACGCTATCGACTGTTTACTAATAGCCCAAAATAGGAGCTGTGCTCGGCGAGCAAAATATCGCATCTGCAGCGCAAAAAAATCTTCTGTAGCAACGTCAAAAAAGGCTTTCAAAAGCCGGAGAAGTTGTATTGTAGCCTGAAGTCTCAGTTTTCGAATGGTTAAAGAATTCCTATGAAGAGTTCCTCACCAGCGAATGAGATCCGTTTTTTACTCGTCCTCTCATGACCGAATAGTTCCACTCTTTGATGCCAAAAAAGAAATTGATGACGAAATTGAATGCCTGATCAATCATTTGCGGCAATGTTTGAAAGCGAATTTTCTTTCCATAAAAAAGAAAAGCTAGACAAGATGAGAATATGAGTGAACATGAATGCGACAGCATGAGAATGTTTGATTACAATTGCAAGTATGTCCTAAAAGTAGGAATGTAGTTTTCCCGTCAAAAATGCGAGGTTTTAGCAAGCACTGAGGTTGCTGCTACTAAAATTAGCTCTAGTGGAGTCTATTCACTAGTAAGCTATCGTTTAATGACGACGAAATTCCCTCTAATGGCGAGGAAAATTACATTTCAGATAAAACTACCACATGATAATTGGAACGTGCGCCGCCAGCTGCTAATCGCAGCCATCCCAACTGCCACGCAACCGAAAATGATCGCGATACCGCAAGGGTTGATGGGCTATGTCGTATGCATTTGCAAACGATCACTCGATCTTCATCCTTAACCAATAATCAGTGGAAATTTCCTTGAACGGTAGTAGAACGAGATTTGTTCATTGCGAACGGTTTTTTCTTCATGTGTAAGCCGATGATTTCGAGACAGTTTTCTTGGATCTCCGCTATTACGCTATTCGTCTCTCAGCGAAGTGCTTCAATGTGTTTCTTGTTCCTTGATTTGATTATGCTACATAATATATTTGCAGTGAGAGCCTTCACTTCAATCATTGACAAAAGTTGTTTTGTGAATGAGATTTCGGAACATGTGTGTTTTGACTCATTACCACTTTCCCTTACAATTTTCGGATTAAGAAGTAACCGCCTCAAGAACACCAAGTCTTCCGCACCGATTAGGATAATGATACATTCTGATTCTTTGAAAAAAACGAGTCCATAGATAGCGCATTGGCAGGACCAGTCAAATCCGTCAAGCTTTGTCACTGCTTGTGGTGAGATTTTAGGAGCACCTCAATACGGTACTTCTAGGATTTTATATATAATCGACTCATTTGGTAAAATTTATAGGGGCCGAATCCTCGACGAGCAGCTGAATCCACACTCTATCCAAAAGCCTTCGTACATAATGAATATCACGAAAACGAATAAAATGGATGACTTACTGAAGATCGACACAATGTGTTTAAAATGATCGAAATAAAAATATATAATCAACAAAAACTCTTTATTTACCATTTTTGCGGCAGTGGCTTGATGTTTCAACTATTTATCTAATGATGATGAGTCACATGCAAGAGCTTGAGCCTCGAAAAAGAGTTGAACTTCCGTTTTATCCTTTCAGAGGTGCGTGCTAATAACTCTACAAGCGGAACTCCCCGAAAAGATAGAGGACGTGGATTTAAGCTCCACCCGAGGTACAAAGTTCCACACAACGCTTGACATTATTGGATAAATAAGATTTATAAGTAAAGAACAAATTCAATGCAAAACTGGGAGATGATTGCTGATATGAAAATGCAAAATTTATGGCATTAGTTACTTATTACGTGAAGAGCATAAATGGACGTGTTATCGGATAATCAAATGGAATTCTTTTTATTTAACCGGCGGTATGATGTTGTAGATGAATCCCACTGAAGTAGAGTGAATGCAAAACTTTCGCGTCAAGCAAGACTCGAGCCTGTTTCTCAGTTTACCCAGGAGCGCGTGCACTAACCCGTTGCATTTTCCCACGACCGGCTTTGAATTGAAATATAAAAAAATAAAAGAAATATAACCTATAAAAAATAAAAGAAATATAACTCCGGCGTTGATTGAAACATTCCGCCATTTTTTTGCTTTAGTAAACACGAGGTTGTTAGTTCAAGTTTATTTTGTACGAAGTAGCACAAAGAGATCGTATCGGTTGCTAACGTTTCAGCAGTCTTACCTTCCCCAGAGCCTAAAAGAGTTTAACTGTATTACATCAACTTAGGTGTTAGGTGAAAATTTCACTTGACATAGAGTGTAAAACGTTTGTCTTCGATGACTCTCTGTAAGAAGAGTAGGGCTCCCGAGAGAACGGACTATAAAAGAGTGAACGACGACGGGTTCTGCCCGACTGAAGAGTCTGTAAGGACGATACACGTGTATCGGGCTGTACAAGAGCCCTTACCAGACCACATGACAAGTTGGCTCAAATAGTAATGAAAGGATCTAATGAAATTTGAGCGTGGTCTTAACAAACCACTCGAAATAGAGCTATACATCAACTTAGTTAAATACTTTCATGACCAATGCAGAAAAGAAAGAAAGGAGAGAAGAAAAAGAAAAAACCTCTAAACAATTTTAAATCGTAAAATAATCAGCTAGATTTGACTCACCGTTTTGTTGTTATGGTATCCATCAAATATGCAGACCATCCTCACTGAGTCTTAAATGGACGACGAGTGTGCGTGACTCAGATCCGTAAATAGCGGTCCAAGATATGGCGCCAAATCATGCGTAGCTAGGAGGCACTCATCTTTACGATTTATACTGTAATTTTTGGAAAGGATGCAAAACGCCTCAAGGACTTTGCGCACCGAGGTCTTACGTTCTTGCGCAATGATATTTACTTCTACATCACAATCATCCCCCTCATGTATTTGTGTCCTGTGCGTACCTAGTGAGGTGTTTGGTTTACAATTTTGATCGTCTAGGTTTCTTTATCGGACATAGGATAGGCCACTCCATGTCCGTTTGAAAGAACACCTAGCCGATAAGCGTAATAGATGAGGGCCTCCTAATCACGCATGATTTTGGGCTGGTCTACATATTAAATGAATACCATAAAAACAAAACGGTGAGTCAAATCTAGCTGATTATTTTACGGTTCAGTATTCTAAATTTCTTTATCATTTCTCTTTTCTTTCCTTTCTGCTTTGGTTATGGAAGTGTTTGACTTAGTTAATGTAGGTCAGTTATAGGCTCTTTCAGGCTCTGAGAAGGCAAGACTACCGAAACGTTAGCCACTCATGCGATCTCTGTTGTACTACTTCGAACAGAATAAACTTGTATCAACAACCTCGTAATTACTAAAGCAATGAAAATCACGGAGTCCTATTTGATCATCGAATACGCAATATTTGCCAGCGTGAGTAGGTTGAATGTCGATGCCAACCAAGCCGTTGACGGTTGGTTGGTGACAGATAGATGATTGTAGCGTAGCAAGAGAGATGGCAAAACAGGTTGCAATGGCTTATAGCATACTCTCCCGGATAAAGTGAGATGCGGGTTCAAATCCCTCCTGACGCGATAGTTTTGCACGCCACTATTCTTTAGGAGGTATTATTCATCAAAGTTTCCTGCTGATCCTTTCGAAATCATGTCTATCAAAAATGGTGAACAAGCCTTATCGTGGTTTCCTCGTTGAGTCTTCACTAGAATTTACTAGTTATTCGATAGCTGAAAAGATTGCAGTTCTGATAAAATGGTTGATTTTTTCAAAAGCTTTTTTATGTGGCTACAGAAACAAGGAGAAAATTACGTTTTTCTCGGAGTGTATGGTGCATTTTGCAGTCGTGTTTGCCTAGCTTTTTTTTTTACCAGACAAGGTTTTCATCAGACTTTTAGTAGTTATTCGATAGCTTGCCAAATGATTTACTTTGATAATCCGATGCAACACGACTACCTCTTATGCTCATACGTTTTGATGCATATATAACTCTCATTTGTAGAGAAAAACTCTTGGATGAGACGTAATTTTCTTTTTGCTTCTACAGCACCCTACAGAAAAGTCTTTGAAACAAATATTTAGTTCTATTGTCATGACAAATGCTATGAAGTCCTTGTAGCTACTGAATTTTACATGGAATGCTATCCACGGACCCTCACAGAGCGAACAAAACAACCTATCATGAAACATGATTTTGCCTGGTAATCATTATTTGAGCCACGCATGTCAGTGGTCTGTCAATGAGGGCTGACTTATAGAGCCCGATACGCGTGTTTCGATCTTGCGATCTTGTCAGTCGCGCAGTTACCCTTTCTCGTCTTTTGCTGATCTCTGTGGGAGCTCCAGTCCCCACTCTAAGAGTTAGCGACAACGAACGTTTTACACTCTATGTCCAGTGAAAAAGTCACCAAACACAGAGTGTTGTATATTCTAATGCTCGTAGCTAGTATATTCAATATATCATATCGTTTTGAGTGTTTTCTTAAGACAACAGCTCAAATATCAATATGCCTGATAATCATTATTTGAGTCTGAGTTATCACTGGACATAGAGTGTAAAGCGTTCGTCGTCGCTAACTCTTATTGTGGGACTGGAGCACCCACAGAGATTAGCAAAAGACGAGAAAGGAAACTGCCCGACTGACGAGATCGCAAGATCGAAACACGTGTATCGGGCTCTATAAGTCAGCCCTCATTGACGGACCACTGACATGCGTGGCTCAAATAATGATTATCAGGCATATTGAAATTTGAGCTGTGGTCTTAAGAAAACACTCGAAGCGAAAAACATGGTTTTATTTCCGCTGTTTCAGCTGACAATAAAACCTCTTCTGAGAACTAAGTAAAGTACCGTGATTGCCAAGATTCAAGCTAGCAAATGTATACTATAGATCAAGAAGAAAGCTTTATCCACCGAAAAGGCTTGCTCTCGGAAGGGCTATTTACACTTCGTCATTCCTGACCGTAACGCGTTGCGAGCATCATTTTACTGTGGGCATCATTTTTGACAAAGTATTCATTGTTTCCTAATTTTCCATCACTATGATAATTTTTAAGCACAGTATATAATGAAATATATCAAAAACTAGTAGATTTCTATTTATTGTACAACCTATTAGAATTGACAGAATGCCAACAGCAGTGTACTTGCGCAATGAAAGAGATCATTTTACCTGCACTTAAGAGTTGTTTTGCACCAAAAGCATGCAGATGTGTAGAGAAAATTGTCCGGTATCGAAGTATTACAATAAACCTAGATTTATTTCTAAACAGTTAGAAAACCTTAGTTAAACAAAAACAATCGCGACCGACTCCGATTCGCATTGCGCGCGGCGATTTTAACTGTAGTCCCGAAAGGGTTAGAAGAAAAGCGAAGTGAGATTGAATAGCATAACAGACTTTATATGTTTAATGTTACACTAAAAAGCAAATGTCGAACTGTGATTTCGTTTCTTCCTCATGATAGGCATCACTACTGATAAATGTAGGATCTTTTCCGTTAGACGGCGACAAATGAATATTCTACCCCATCCGCTGAACAAGAAATTTTCATAGGAGTGTTAGTAATTACTCGAAAGCCCAAATCCCAGGTTAGCGCGGTACGTGGCCATTTTTAAGAAAGACCCTTCTATAGTGCTGTGAGTTTCAAAGTGCAATTATGTTTTACGTCGGCCTTGCCATTCAGCTATTAGTTCGCTGAAAGCACAAAAAGCATATGAACGTGTAAGAGAGATCTTGTGGCATTAGAATCATTAGCTTTATTTAGAGTTTCTTTCGAAGCGCAGAAACAATTCCTAATTGAGTAACAAAAATCGTGCCTGACATGTGACTTGTCGGAGAGCCATCAATCAATGACCGTATCAAAATCGCGGCATCCCCCTTGCGACCCGCCCCGTCTTCCCCACCTTCTCTCTACCCATCACGTAGATTAGCCAAAAAACACGCTCGCGTGTTGGATGATTACTAATCGTCTAAAGAAAAGGTTCCGTCTTGCGAGAAAAACGCTTGTGCGAAGAACAAGTGGTTTCCTTTAACTGAGGCGTTATAAAAGGGTCTTTTCAAAAGCCAACTATGAATTGCGCTAGCCAGGGATTCGAGCCTTCGAGCGATTACCAACAGTCTTATGAGTTCTTGTCCAGCGAATGGGATCGAATACTCATTTGTCGCCGTCTAACGGAGAACTACCCAAATGTATAGATGAGAGACACATTGATTTCCATGCGTATCTATTTCGATTCTTAGTTTTGATGTGACGAGTTATTTTTTTACCTATTCCGTTCATTTTGTTATTATATTCGTGTTTTGTCGATAATTTACCTAGTACAGATGTAATGCCAGGAATGATCGATTAAAAGACTATTCTTTACACTTGGTATTTCGCAAAAAGGAAGAAGAGCAAATGTGAACGAATTTTTCAGATTCCTGTCATGATGTATTTGGAAGAGTTGGGCTAGTCAAATTCAAGTTAACTATGAGCTCCTATGAAACTCTCCAGATATGAGAAATGTGGAGTGCTGTTGAGCCACTAAGCTGTGATTCAAACTATTGAACATTTTCACTACATTTTCGCCTCTGTGAAACATAAATAACGTTCCTTGCTTTTTGTTTAGAGAACACGTGAATCTCATGTGAATTCAGTCATATCTGTCCCATCAAACTATTTAACTAAACCAAATTATTTTCCAGGTGTGTGTTAGTCTGCTTATCTTGTTTGCTATCTAAGAAATGTTGAACTATACTAATAATAATAGTAATGGTAATAATAATATTAGTAAGAATAATAGTAATGGTACTTTACATCGACAGTAAAATTCCTAGCTTTATATGCACTCAATTCGACACAGTTGACTGATAATTCCATAACCAATACAGGTTTGAAGTAAATAGTTTCATCATCAGTCACCGCTTTAGACCAATGAACAAATTCTGAAGTACAAATCACTTTGGCGACGTTCTTTTTGAACGAAGTACATTACCGTCTTCGAAGAATACACCGCCATCAGAGCACAGTATTTAGGACAAATTCCACGCTCTCCCGCATCGCCTGGCATGCCCTCTCTACCAGGTGTGCCAGGAGTTCCTGGTTCACCGGGAAGTCCATCTTGTCCTTTTGGTCCTTTTGGTCCAGGTGGTCCTAAAGAATGCACTCCATAAAATAAAATCTAGAAGATGAAGCTCTCGATGTTGATCAATATTCGAAGAATGCGCTTTACATTTGACACCATTGAGCCTCCTCAGAGGTGACAGGGTACATATTCAGCATTTAATGTGATTTGCGGTGGTTTATTAGCGTAACAATTTAGTGCTGCTACTCACCCAGCCAAGCTTGGTACCAATTTCGCCATCCCGAAAGTATAGAAGACTATGAATCTAAGACGAGGAATCAAAGCAACGCTTTGTGCGGGTATAAGGCGCCTTTGACCACTGCTCCACGTCTCCCATACTTTTTTTGTCAAGTTATAAAATAATAAATGGCACTGACGTACCAGGCAATCCGGGTGTTCCTGGCCTCCCATCAGATCCTGGTGGTCCTCTTAATCCAGGCTCTCCAACTGGACCACGTTCTTGCTGATATACTGTAGCGTCCCTTCCAGGTGCACCGGGTCTTCCAGGCGCTCCTGGTCTTCCTGTTACTCCCGGAGGTCCCTTATCTCCTGGAGGTCCCTCAGAAGCACTAACTTCTACACCACTTAATCCAGGTTCACCAGGAGGACCAGGAAATCCTAGTGGCCCAGTCTCTCCTGGTGGTCCTTGTGGGCACGGTCTACATGGGGGAGGAGTTAGAGGTTCACAGGGCATCACAGGTGGACGACCAGGTCTACCAGGTGCTCCTGGGCTACCAGGAACACCCGGACGCCCCGGTCTTCCCGGCGGACCCTTCGATCCTGGTAAACCTGGCACACAGCATATGATACATCTATCTCTGATTTGTCGCTTCGTTCTGTTGCTTGCCGGTAGGGTCTTCATGTGCGTTACTTCGTTCCAGATTTCCTTTGCTGATCCCTTAAAGCAATAGAGGCATGATTATTTATAGAACTAAATGAGAGTAGTGTGTTCGTACCTTGCAGAAGAAGACATCATGATGCACTGACTTTTTTACATGGTGTATGTAGTTAGCAACCATTGGTAGTGTAAAACAGACTGAAAGCACAGCGAGTACTGAGAGTGTGACGGCCGTGTAGGCAACGAAACGATAGACGGCCACTCGATGTTGTTGCGTCCAAATTCATTGCGCATTGACAGTGTTCTGATGGTAGATTCAACACCGATGATTTCACCAACCACGCAACTTTTATACTTGTTGCAGTAACCATGGATGGCCACGCCCTTTCTACATCATGACCGGTCAGAGTTTAATGTCCTTATTGGAGTGGCGCGCTTTCAATATTCAATGCTGAAACCGTCACACTGACATTTCGCTTTATTGTAAACTTCACTTGGTACTTTTGTCCTGGCTAAATCAGCGTAACAAAAAGCTTTCACCGACCCCAGTATCATTTATTGATGAATGGTAGTATTTGTCATATAGAAATAAAACTGAGCCCATTGTTTAGTCTCCTGAACGAAGTCAGAACATTGTATTT
Organism: Parelaphostrongylus tenuis; assembly: GCA_019055375.1. Taxonomy (NCBI): domain Eukaryota; kingdom Metazoa; phylum Nematoda; class Chromadorea; order Rhabditida; family Metastrongylidae; genus Parelaphostrongylus; species Parelaphostrongylus tenuis. The sequence continues at coordinate 271,012 of JAHQIW010001582.1, forward strand.
TGAAGTAGCCCGGAAACAAAAAAGCCTCAGTGATCAATTTTCAACAAAACTGTTCATTTACAATTAAAAAACTTACCAAGTGCTCAATACTGTCGATTAGCCATGTTTTGTATGAGAGGTGGTTTAGCAACTTTTTGAATTTTTTCTATTCCTTCTCATTGTCCATATTTAATCACATTCTCTTCTACTGTTGTCAGTTTCCATGTTGTAGTGTTTTTGGAGCGTTTGTATTGCATCAATTCATTATCTTTCTTAGGAATATCGTCTAGAAAATATTACTGACCATCTCATGTTTGACAAACTCTTCAATTTAGAATCATTATCGAATTGTAATCAATGTCATTTATATACACTGTGTTTCATTTCTTGAAGACGGCTATGGGAAGCCCAACTGCAGAGGCATTCCAGTTTTCACTTTTTTCTCACGAAAGTTTATCATGCCATTGCTTCGGTGAAGCTCGTCAGGCACAGTGGTCAGAGATGTTTTGTGACGCACTTGTGGTCATGGGTTTGATATCGTGCCCAAAACTCGCCTAGCCTTCCATTCCGCTGGGGAAGGCGATTTGGTTCAAAGTTTGTCTAGAAGATAGCAGCGCTGATTTGATACATTGATAGGCACCGCGAGTCATTATAAAGGCTGGATATGCAACCAATTACCTCTAAGGGTTCTTGATGAGTTAAATAGATGGCGCATCACTCAGAGATTGATTACACCTGAAGCTTTATCCACCAATTATGCCCTCGTTAAATGTAAGAATATGAATAAGGGGATTAAGATCTTCCATTGAAATGCCCTAACAATGTTATCTGTTATTTTCAAAAACTGCACCATTGCACTTGGACAATGTTCAGCAAAAACCTAGAACCGGTTCCACTTTTTGAAAGTGTTCCACCTGTGGAATTTTAGCAAACTGATATCCAAAACGGACTTGCAGACATTTTTCGTGCTATAGACTGAAACATCTAGCTTTGCCATTATTTACTATAAACGGTTTATGAAAACATAAGAGTACTATGAATTCTCGACGTCTAACGACGACGAAGAGTTCCGTCCTCGAAAAATACACCGCCGTCGATTGCGCAATACTTCGGACAAATTCCACGTTCTCCTGGACGACCTGGTTCACCCGGTAATCCCGGCGGGCCAGAGTTTCCAGGTGTACCGGGCAGTCCATCGGGACCTCTAAGCCCTTGTTGTCCAGGCATTCCTAAAGTCTTTCATTTATTGTGATAAGCGGCAACATTTGACAAATAGAAATCATACCTGGTGCCCCAACGATCCCAGGAATACCATCTCGTCCCGGCGGACCTGGGGGTCCTGGTGGTCCTGGCTCACCAGCTGGCCCAATTTCCTTTCCCTCTTCTGGAGGAGCAGCGTCTGGTCCAGGCTCACCTGGAGGTCCAGGTGGCCCGGGATATCCAGGTGGCCCAGGTGGCCCAGGTGGTCCTGGTGGTCCCATCAACATTTCGCCTGCGTAACCTGGTTCCCCTGGGGTGCCAGGTTCTCCAGGAGGCCCTTGAGGCCCTGGCTTGCCAGGCGGTCCCGGGGGACATGGTTCACATGCTGGTGGTGTAACCTCTACACATGGAGCCATAGGAGGTCTTCCAGGTGCGCCAGGAATACCAGGAATACCTGGTATACCTGGGCGACCGGGCTTTCCCATCGGTCCGGGAGGTCCCATAGGGCCTGGCAGGCAGCAGCTAGGGCCACAAAAATTACTTTGCCGAGTAGTTCTATTTGAAGCTGGTGAGGTTTTGATATAACTCACTTCATGCCAAATATCTTGAACAGATCCCTGAAAAAGGCGATGAACTGGTAAGGATTCATGGAAATGTGTAACTAAAGCAAATGCGACTTGCCTTACAAAAGTTAATTTCGGTGATCATTAACTTTTTAACATGTTGTATGTAGTTGTAGACCATAGGTAGCGTGATACATATGGAAAGCATAGCAATAACCGAGAACGTGACAGCCGAGTAAGCAACGAAGCGATACACTTTCAAACGTTGTCGTGAGTCCAGCTCCATCGCTGCAGATGCTGTTAACTGTGCGCCACAGTGACCTTTTATAGTGCTGTCACTGGACATGTCCTACGCCCCCTCTGTGTGTGTGTGCTTTTTTACTACCACACACAAATAGCATCGTTTTGAAATGACAACGGTCACACTTTGCTTGGTACAGCTTTTCCGTGCAAAACGGCATGTTGGCTAGAAATCCTAGCCGAACAATGCCATATGTTCCTTCTAGTAACTGCATCCATATAAATTCAAGAAATAATTCTAAAATTTTTTTTCAAATTTAACAGTACTAGCTGCCGAAAACGGTAACTTATGAAGCGAGTGAAACATTGACGTACGGTTGAGAATGTGCCAGTGAGTGGTTAGCATAAAATTTTTGCTCTTCGTAGTGAAAATTTTTGAGTGACATGTTTGTTCTAAAATGGAATATATGTTGCTAATTTCGTCCTTTTAATAGGCAAATTTTTGATTCGTGTACTTTCATGATTGTTTTCGAAAACTTTTATGGTCAACGTTTAAAGGCTTTGGCGTTCTTCATAATCGCAATTATATGAAACGAATATCAACAACAGTTATTTCTCGCAAAGTCGGTCGCTGTCATTTGGAGCTGAGTCCACTGGAGTGGAACACCTCACGAATTGTTCTTCAAAATTGAAAACGAAGAGGCAAAATATTAGTCATGAAAGAAGTGCTTTCCTTATAGCAACGTTTGGTAAGCCCTTGAATACAATTAAGTAGTGATAGCGAATTAGGATTGAGAGAATTCTGGTTGTTCTTACTAGAATGGATCGCTTATTTGTAATTTTGCGAAAGAATAAACATCGATTTGGAGGATTTGATGCTTTTTTCCTTTTTTTTTCCTTTATCTAGATGTTTCGCTGCTGATTTTCTTAACTACTTGCTTCAAATGAGAGAAATTGCCATTTTAGTCATACAACTTTATTTGATATATGAAAATGGAGAAAACTTATCTTGATTAGCTGACGCGAGGTTGATAAAACAGTTGTAGAAATTCGGCTGACGTTTCGGCGACCCCCCTTCTTCAGAGCCTGGACGTATATAGTATTAGTCTATTTGAATGATCGGATGGTCTTATTTATATGCTGCCTAGGTCACGTTAGAAGATCAAACGAAGAAAGGGCGCGAGATCTCGCGTGATGGTGACGCACTCGTCCTTCCGATTCATTTCGGGGTTTTGGGCGTTTTATCCAAAATGCCTCAAGAGTCTTGCGCGTGGACGTTTTTGATTCCTGCGCCAGGATTGTGACAGTCACATCAAAATCCTTGTTGTTGTGTTTTTGTGCCCTATGTAAACCTAAAGGTTTGGTTTTATCTATTTTAGATTTACTGTCTAGATGTTCTTTTATGCGGACGAAAAGTGGTCTTTCCGTTTCGCCTATATATTCTTCCCCGCATGTTTTACATGTTAGCAAATAAATTGTGCCTGATCTCATACAATCTCCCTCTTTTCCGTTGGGGCAGATCATACAGTTGTAACTTTATTTGATATTTGCGAAATTACAATTTCTTTTCAAATGTTAAAAACCTCAGTTCTGAAAGAAATCGTAGTGCTAAGTCTGAGTAATCTTTTCCAACCTGTTGTAGATTCATTTATCTGCTGCTTACTTATTAAATTTCCTGCTGATTAATCTCTCAAGCAGTGCTGAATTTTTCTAGACAGGTTATTTTGACAAATTAATGTTTCCATGATGAAAACTAATAAGCTATAAATGAAAAGTAATTGCTCAATTATATGAATTTAGCTCTCATTATAAAGTGAAAACGCTCACAGACTAGACTCTGTGCTTGTATTCAGAGAAGTGGTTTACTTTGATGTAAATAATTTTAATCGAAAAGCACCTTTGAGTGAACAATCCCCATTGAAATAAACTCACTTGGAGATCCGCCGAGCACAGAGAACCTGGCAGTGGAGCAGTAAAGCTTAGCGATCTAGTGTTAAACATAGCATTATTTAATCCTTAATAATTGGATGGCTAGGACATAGACAGAAAGTGTAATACGCTCACAGTTGTAACAGTGTTACTCCTGTGATTGATGTGATAACCTTGAAGACCGATACTATAACATGCTTTATTGTGACAGAAATAACCTTTTGTCAGAGAAAACTGTTCGTACAATAACATGAAAATATTCCCAGAACCAACTATCGATTAACCTCGGCACTGATTGATATGATGCGTAATTCTCTTATTCAGTGAATACGAGCTTATTAACAGACGTCGCTCAGTACTGTATAAACAGTGTAATATGTACGGTTCCAATGGCTTACATTTTGGTGGTTTCGTCCTCTTCAGAGCCTGAAGGACTCAAATTGGCGTGCACTCTATATAAATAAAGAGTTTCGCAATCAAAGCAGATGAGACTCAAATGTAAACGTAGAAGTTAAATTCGTATGGTTATCAACTTCTATTAACACTCATTGTTTTGTTGTTTCGTAGTTTACTAGTCAATACGTATACTAACCGCATCGGTTTTGCATAGACGAGTTGTATGCCTCAATGTTTTCTCCGCTTTGGAGCAAATTGAGTTAACCGTACCCGTACATTTGTTCACTATCCATACAGATAGGGCATAGAATGCACTTTTTTTTTGTACATATACGACCATACAAGCAGTTCCGAATTATTTGACGCATAAGATTATCCGGTGGTATTTCTATCATTGTTTTTGACTCATCCGGATCTCTCATCTAACCATGAAGACAAGGAATTACTTAAATATGCCTGGGAAGCTTAATTCTCTAGTTAGTGATCGGCTTTCTCAGCATGTCATTAAAAAGATTTCTTGTTAGATGTGTAAGATTTCAGTGCATCCAGAAAATTGCAATTATATAGACCATCTTACATAATTTCCATAGAAGTTCCTCAAAGATCTTTTTCTTAGCAATTATTAACAAGAGGAGAACCGGTGGCTTAAACGGTTAGAAGTGCTCTGCGACACATACAAGGTCTCAGAGCTAATCCCGACTATCATAACAGAAGTGCCTTTGAATTTGACAAATTCTTACTAAATTGTTTGGGAGGGTTAAATATATATATATATATATATATATTATATATATATATATATATAAAGTCACCTCTACGATACTAAACGGAATCAAATGCATGACGCATCCTTCAAAAACTGATTAATACAAAACGCTTTATCCAGTGTCCTTTTTTTTCTTACAAATGTTTAGCATCACGTATTGAAATATTCAACTGTTTATTCATAAAGTTTAGCCTTTGCTTAAACGTAAAGAGTTCGTCAGTTGGAGAACAAAAGCGTTCCACATAGAGTGAACCCAACCGCTCAGCATCAAATTGCAGTTAGGGCAGGTAAAGACACCCAAGACAACTCAAAAGTAAACTAGTTTGGAAGGTTGCCCCCAGAACCTATAAAAAATCAGCGTTCTATCATTCTCATTGCTTATAGAATTCTCATGCGGTGAGAGATACTTCAAGAGCGAGTAGAAGCGGACAATTCGTAACGAAACAGGCCTATCACCTTTCAAGGTCGGGAATTTGTTGCAGACTTGCATAGAAAAAGTTCACTTCTTGCACCTTAGATGGGAGCGCTTTAGCCCTGTTATCTTAGTACCCCAAAGGCGATTTGACCAGCATTGAACTTATTGAACATTAAATATTTGAATATTGAATGTTCATAGTGAGTTTAAAAAACAGTAAATGGGGTGGACGAATTTATAAATCTATCAGCACGATCCATAGACTGGAAAAGTTGTGATAACAGAATATCATTCTAAATTGTGCTCTCACCTCATACGTCTTCCCTCCCTGCTACAAAGTAGGGCTCTGTGGGGCATGAGGCACTGATAAAGAGGGCGATACTTCCAAAACACGTACATGGCTCTGACGTAACAACCTCGATAACGCTTTGAACATTCTTACATTTACAAAGAGGTTGAAAAACAGTCGATGAGGTGGATCAATTTATATATCTGCCAGACACCTGCAAAATATTTGCACACTTTCTTGGAAAACGGATATGAAGAAAAGAACCGAATAGAGAAGTGCTAGGATCTGTATCATAGATAAAATGAACACGTTGAGCAGAAAAAAGAAAGGTCACAGAGGATTCGACAATAGCCCATCGACGACTAGGCGTATGATTGCACGACGTCTCATTGAGCACAAACATGTTGTTTCTTTAAAAGCTATAACGGTTTTAGTAACGGTTAAAGCTAGCATTCTTTACAAATTAATGAATATTGTCAATCATTTCTCAATCGAATCCACAGAGTCTTCTTGTGTAGGTCATTGAACTGCTTTCACACAACAAAACTGTTCGTGCTTGTCCGACAATTCGCGCACTGGATGACCAGCTGTCAATTTTATGCTCCTCCTCATGTCTGCCTCAACACGATTATGCTAGTTTTCTGTAAAACTACACATTTTTGTACTCTCGCACGAACACTTTCGAAAAATGGTTGCAAAGCTCTGTGAGGGTTTCTCCTTATGTGATTATTTACATTAGCACTTAAGTTAACCAAAATAAAGTCAGGATCATCATCAATCACCCTATTATATCTTGAGACGACGCGTTAGCTCAGCTGATCTTCCTACTATCTACATTTCCACACTCCTCAAATTTTTGCGTTGTTGTTATTGTATAACTATCGTAACTACAGACAGTTTATCCAACTTCGGGTATTTGCTCAGTAACACCATCGAAAAGTTAAGCGTAGAAAATGTAATGGGAAGACGATCATCCTCTCTCGAATTGGCTTTTATTCAAATTCAAAACTGGCTCAAGTAAATGTTCTCCACGAGATCAGTTACTGCATTACTACTGTACTCACCATCGAATCACGCCAGCGACACTATTTTCGGACGAAGTGCTTTGTTATCACTCTTTCTTAGATATAAACTGTTCTAGCTGTCAGTCACTTATCTTTAACGGGTATGATCGGGAGCACATATCGGCATTAAGCTCAGTCAATCTCCCAGCTATTAGATATGTTCAATCTAGACAGATTTCTTACTTTGAAAAAAAAAAGCATTTATTTTGACCTCTTCACCGGTAGTATGATGTTACAAATATATACCCAGTAATTATGAGTGATGTACAAAACTTTGGACATCGGACGGGATTCGAATACGCATTTAACCCTTTCCCGGGGTCCATGCTAACCAATTGTGCGACGCTCGTTTTGCTATCATTCTTTTTCCTTTCTTTCTCTTTATTTTACTGCTTTTTTTAACGCATTGTTACATATGCTCCGTAACTGCCGCAAGGCATGCAATCGACAATCAACCACTCTGAAAAAACGCCACACTGAATGATCTTTTCGTTTGACTTAAAGTGATACATATTTGGCGTCGCTATTACTAGTTGTAGTACTGAACGAACATGTGCTACCGATCAGACCTGCAAGTAACGTTGAAACGTACGTATAGCGTCCAATATACCGTACTTAGTCTCTTGTAAGGTTCAAAGTATTCTATCAACTTTTCGAAAATTTTGGGAAAGATCAAAAAAGCTGGATTCTAGTACGAAAATAGAACAAAATGGCGAAGCTATTTATTGAGGCATCATTACCGAGGTGTCTCACATCTACCGAGAAAATGACGGTAAATTACGCGTCATCGTTAATGTGTTTATCCACTCTGAACCTCGAGCATCAGTAAAATTTTGATCTAAGGTGTTCGAATTTGCTCTGAGTACATGACACCATGTACTGTTAGTGATAAATCACTTGCGAACTATGATATGACGTACAGAAAGGAAAATAAATGAAATGAACACAGAAAAGAACTAGTTTGATTAACTACCTTCATGACCTTGGTGAATATAATACTTTGCTTTCACAGAAGACGTTCTAGTAAGTGAGACCGTCCCTAACTAAATTGCAGTTTTTGCTTCAGCGTATTGAATTCCAAAAATTTCTCACCTTTTATCGGCACTTTCTAGGAGAAAACGTAAAGTTTGCTCTAACTCATCCACAGTTTACAGCTTTCGATTTCAGGAGAATCACTGGTTTTTTAATGTTACTTGTGTTATTTTTTCAAGTTGACCTGAAACTGTTGAGGTGATAACTTTGCAGTGTTCATAGTATGGATATGGAGTCTGAAATGATGGTTATGGGGCTACAGAAGTATGAGTGTAATTTTTTTTCTCATTTACTGTTGGTGTGTAACTGTGGCAGTGCTGTCTTCGTTTAGCATATAACAGCTGAACACTACTAATGAAATATTGGTGAACTTTTCGTGGGTTCTGTAACATGTAGGTTTTTCTACGAGGTAATTTTTCAAACAAATCCATATACTTGCTGCATGTGCTCATGGAAGGTTTCACACATTGTCTAAAATATCCATTGAAGATCCAGTTATTTTCCCTTTCTCTGGCACGAGATTTACTCCAAACTTCTTCACTGAGAAGCGGCTAATATGACCATTTTGGATTTATTTGATAAGCAGCATGTAGTTTTCGATAGTGCCGTGCTTCATTTCACTCATGAAAGGAAATGATCGCATTCATAGCATTCGTTATAAACAAATTTCTACGTTCTCTCAACAATGACACAATGTGCGCTTGTAGCTAAACCAATTTTCTCTTAGTACGAAGCTCCACTGTAGAAGAATGATCCACAGAGTCCTGCTTGAGTTTTTCTTCTGTTTTTAGGACGCACTTTCTCCGCTTTTCTCTAGTCTCTTTTCGCTTTATCAGTCCAATCCGAGCCTTTAATGCGCAGTAGAAGTGATTTTCTTCTTCTAAAACAATTCTTTTGAATAGAATGTGTTTTCAAAGGAGCTTTCCGGGATGGTCATTGATTTTGTTCCGATGTGTTATTCCATTCGGCAAACCCCATTCCAACTCAGTCATATTTTTCATCTCAGCACTAAAGTCTTTGATGATAAATGTGAAGACAAGTTTTTTTCTCCTATAACTGATCGCTGCCAATTATAATGAGTTACTGCAAATTGGACCTGCCCAGGTTCTTATGTGGTGACTAGAGATGTTGAAGTTCTTCTGACGATAACACAGTGCAGGCACATCCATGTGATGTCACAGTCATTTTTGAGTTGACATGATAGATTTACTACGAAATGTAACCCACTGAGACGACCTGACAGGTTTTTTTGAAAGAGTACGACAAGGATCTTGTCACATAGTTCACGTATTTTATTCACGCCTGCTGTTGTTTTCCTAACGAGTAACATCACTTTGTACACGATGTGATCTAATCGCTTTTTGATTGTAGCACTCCTATCCACGATTCCACACGTAAGTCTCAGCTAGCATTGAGTATGAATTACCACCGCTTTGTTATCTATTAGTCACAAGGTGCAAAATCATTTTTCGATCCACGATGGCCGACGAGTACTTGGTATGGGAACGATCTGGGAAGACCATGGCCAAGCCGACTATGAGTCTTCAAGAAAAGCAATAGCTAAACCACCAGAATTTAAGCCTCGGTACTCTTCACACTGGATGGATTCACCATGTCGAACGGTGAGACGGCAGGCAAGATGCGATTGATCTCGGGACCAAGCGGGTATCACTGGAAATGGACGAAACGAGGACGCTCACGACATGCATGCATAGAGACTGCTGCCATCCTTGCACTCATAGCATCAGAACAGTCTCCTCAGAAGTCGACTTATACGCCTTTCTTGAGGCTGCCGGGTACATTAAATTCCAGTCATCTACAAGAAAAGAAAAACAGAAAGACTGACTTACGACAATTAAACGACGGAATTCTCGTAATTCATGGAGGAGAATCTAACTTCCGAATAGTCAGGAACATCGGCTTTGTGGTGCATCAGCATATTTTGGATCTAGATAACTCGTACAAAATCCTGTAATCACGCCTAACTATTCTTCGTCTTCAACCTTAGCGTCAAAAGAAAATCAATGTGACCGCAGCTACTAATCAAGCTGTGCAACTGATAAGAGCGAATTTGATGCGTTCTACAATAACTTATAGAAAAGTATCCGCAACGGAAGTTCTTCTGCAAATTCGTTGGTAGACCTCAGTGCTGTATCAATAACGGCTAGCGAAACTAAATAAATACAGGAAGATTTAGAATGAGGTAAAAAAAGGAAATAGGGACCGCTATGTAGGACATCTGTCTGTTGCACGTCTTTCCTAAGGAAACTCATTTTTCAGCAGGGGTAAAAGCCTCGTTAAACATAGGAGTGCCCTGGCATTAAGGTCGATCATGTTTAGCAAGCAAAGTGGTGGCTCTTAGACATCTTAATGGGACCTATATGTGTACCCCATCTGGTTTCCGTTTTCCATTTACAAAGATTCGGATTAGATCTAAGCTAACGTAGGACTCTTGTCGTCGCTCAATCACAATAAAACACATCTGTATAACGAGGTTATTCTTATTGAATTAATTCCCATCATACACCTGATAGATAAAGGAGGATCCTAGAGAAGTATAAAGTGCTTGTCGAACGACTTGAAATCCAGGGCTAAACTTGTCTCGGTTCCTCGAGCAAAATGTCCACATGAAATCTCTATTATCTCTATGAGTTGAATCGCTAGAAAAGAGAAGAGATCTGAAGCTTTATCTTACTGTAACGCGATGAACTGAACTACTAATAAACACCTGTAATGAAGAGTCCTTGCAATGGACCTGCATCAATACAGACATGACGATTTATCAGATGCAGTTCAAAAACGATTTAGTTTCAAAAAGTGCGGTCAGAGTCCTTGCGTCTATTGTGTTACTCTATGTACCTTTCTGCACGGAGATCGACCTATACCTGACATCCCGCCATGATATGGATTTGATAAAAGATAGTTATACTATTCTGTTCCTTCCCACAACCCTTCACTCTACTTGGAAATTTGCATCGAAGAGAAATCTTTTAGAATTCTACCCTATAAAATTCGGGTTGCGAAATAAAGCATGAAGAGGGGCACAGCTTTAGGATACGGTAAAATTACCGTTAAAATCCTTGGAACTGCAAGCCACAATCTACAAATCTTCTCGCAACGAATATGGCGTTGCACCCTTAAGACGAAAAAATCCCAGACTATTGACGGACGGACGTAGCGAGTAAGGCCTAAGATAAATTATTTATTCATTCAGTTAGTTATTTATACTTCTGTAATAGTAAGGATTTTCATTATGGCAGTTCATTATGCTCATCGACTGTCCCTCACCAGCTATGCTTAAAGACAGTCCATTTGCGAATATCGATGGTCCTGGATAAGTCGCAGCCCAGTTGAGCAAGCTGGTTATCTGATTACGAAGACCATCTTGTATCTATCGTATAGCTTAGACGTTTAATGAACATAGAGTACAAGCAGAAACAGAATATGAAAGAAGAGCGAGCGCAACATGGACTGCATTGTATCCTTTCGAACGAATTACTGATCAATTAGCGAGCCAGAAATTTCTTGACCACCTTTTTGATTTATCAGTTCCCACAGCTTTGTTATGCAGCTGAGTAAACAAGCTAACACTTGAACCACTCATGAAATATGCGCACCCTCCGTAGGTGCACTTGGATGAAAAAATTTCAGTGATTCAGTCGTACTCACTCGTCTATCTTGTTACTAATCATGTCACTGAAAACTGTCCCATCGTCGAGATAAAGCACTATTCAAATCGATAACGAAGCAAGATTAGGCCGGTAAAGTAATAAGAAGAGGAAATCAGAGATGGACGAAAAGAACGGTGATGTAGACTCCAAGAAGATTCTCTTGGTTGATTGTGGCTAACTCAGCCAGAGATGACAACGATTTAGAACTACAGAGTGGGCCTCGTTCGAAATAGACCATCGCCATGAACGACAATCACGCGATAGAGAAGCAAATGAAAATTGTGCTAGTACTCGCATTACTAGTGGAGACGGGTGAGCCATTCAAGTTTACAAGTAAGCATTGCCCCTTTCCATAACCAATGAATCGCAAGATTTTGACGCTTCTCATCAACTGCCTTCTATCTAACACTGTAGGTTGGAGTAGCCACTGGACCTGTTATTTGATAGATAAGCTCTGGAAAGTATACGTAGCCTTACGCAGAATTCTAACTGCTATCTAAGCAAATTCCGTTAAAGACAATATGGAAAAGCGGTCCATTCTATAAACGCAGAATGAAAAAAATTCCTTATTCTCTTCATTTTGTAAGAATTGACACTATTTTAGTGTTAGACAAGACGAGTACGTTTCGGTGTTGTGTAAATCTGGAAGATGATGCTCCTGTTAGATAACTATTCGCAGGCACACACTGAAATTTGAATGCTCCACTGAGGACTTAATGATGAAACCTAATAATGCTGTGAACAGACATAGGCGAACTCTCCGAGATGAGAAGACTTCGCACATTTGACTTAGTTCAGCATGGTACAAGCAAAGAAACCCTTGTGGTGTAGAGAATGCGAAAGATTTCTCAGAGTTGATGTGCTCGGCAACTCGAGCTTGACTTTTGAAAGCGAATCCTCTGATTAAGTAGCGATCGTGATTAGATCCACGCATCCCCGGCAGAGTTAAATACGGTTTTGATCCCGTGTAAGGTTCGAAACTCTGCATACCACTCAACATTATTGGATATGTATTTGACATCATACAACTTCTAAAAAGGGCGAATAGAAAGAATTGTTTGTTCAAAGGCATCTGTACCTCCACGATCGTTACTGACAACTTCTAAATTAATGCTGCTGCCAAGAAAACATTAGAATATTTTAACATCGGTACCACCACGTATTGAATTCTGAATGGCAGAAGGCGATTTGCTTGCTACTTCATGATCACAACCAAAATTATTCATTTTCATTCATCACCGCGGAAGTCACCCTCTCAATCCTCGATGTGGCAACATCCCAGAAGAGGACGCCACATCGAAATATGAACCATATCACATCGTGATAAGCCAATAGTCTTATCTAAAAGATTTTTCTCTTACTTCGAAATTCCATCAAGAATCGCCTTGCACAAGACTTTTGTACGAAAAAGCTCAGAAAGCAGCAAGTTTTAGAGCTGAGACATCAAGGCTATCAATTTAGAGTAATTGTTTGTTTTTTTATATTGCCACTACTTTTTTATCACTATTATTTCTATCTACCTCACTAGTCATTCTTGTCATTCGCTCACGTTTTCCTCACTATCTTACCTTTCAAAAGTTTCTAATAGAGGAACGGTAAAAGATAGAAACTTTGACGATTGTTATCTTGAGGACTGTGCCATGCATTCGAATTTATGTCTCTTTCTTGATAATCGGACAGAGGAAAAACCGACCTCTTTCTCTTGGGAAAAAGTTTGAGTAGGAGAGTTAGCAATCAACCTAAAGCTTAGCTTTTAGGTTAAAGCTCCAACATGGCCATCTTCTAAAACATACTTTTATCGCGCTGTAGAATCGACGAATCGACACAAAGTTATGTCTCAGACGCGCATATTTCTCACCGGACAGAGCTTTTTCTTTGGGCTATTGGTGATCATTCGAGAGCGTAAACATTTCTTCCAAAGTTTTGCTTATCTGAGGAAGACAGTTTTTTTTGAAACGCAGCCGTTAAAATAAACTGAATTTCCATCTGCAGCAAAGGTAGGCTTTGGCCAGTTCACGTGCGGGCAACAGAAGCTGCCATGAATACTGGCGCGATGATCGGTAGACCTAGCATCGGTCTTGGGACATCGTGTCGACGCACGTGGCTACCTCAGCCAGCCGTCCTCATGGGCAAGAGCTCTGCTCTGCTAAAGCGTAAATCCGTCGGCGCCAAAATGTTGAGAACTGCAAGGCTCATGTACACCCCGCGAAATTTGTCAGTGATAGCTGGCAACGTTGATTTTGACGTTTCTGTTGATGAAGACCTCCGGCTTTTCAAGGTGGCGCCTATGCCGGTCCAGGCCACCACAGAGGCCGAAAAATAAGTGTGGCTTATGGTTTTTGCTACTAAAAACTTCTGTTGATCCTCCTTAAGAAGCTGACGTCGATCATGGCGACTGTGGAGTGGTTCAGTTCACATGCGATTGGAGCGAATACGGCGGAAACGTGAGCGAGATCTTGAGCAACCCAACTAATGCGAAACGCTGATTTTACGATCCATAACTTGAAGCTAAAATCAAACGTGGAAATCAATAAAATTATAAGCATTTATAAGTCGAGCATCATATCAATGCTAGAATTTACAGAATCAAAATCTGTACATATATAAATGCATGATACTTTTCCGTTATACAGTGTTGATGAAGAAACGATCCCTTTTGTTGGACAAAAACTTCTCATAAGAGTGTTATCAATCAATCAAAAGCGTTGTCGCGCTACATGCCCGTTTTTGAAAAGGCATTCATAGCGTTGGTTTTTGAAGAGGCATTCATAGCGTTGTAGCATTCAAAATTGAATTATGTTTTACACTCGCCCGCGATTTTGTTTTGATCATGCTTATAATTCGCTGGAATTACGAAAAACATATTAACGTGTGGAGTCGATCTCCAAGTACCAGATTCATACGTTTTCTTTGAAGATTCTCTCAAAACGGAGAAAAATCCTAAACCCAGCAAAAGAAATCGCACTCAAATGCGAATTGCTCCTGCGTCATAACTTCTTCGCGAGTCGACACTTTTGCTTATTCAATCGTTACTTATGTACACGTTCGTCATCGGAAAGGTTGCATTTTGAGAGGAGATTCATTGCTGAACAAAGATTTTCACTAAACTTGAATATATCTTAGTTTTCTTCTTTAAACCAAACACGAGGTGTTATATAATCTCTTTATTCATTTAACAGCTGACCTCTCGGCAGTTCGCCTTCTTCAAAGCCTGGAAAGGTCAAATTGTCTGCAATCCAATCAGTCAAACACCTCCATTACTCCTTTAGAAAAAATCACCAGACTTAGGTTTCAATGAATTGATCTATTGAGATTCTTTTGGAGCTGAAATTTTGAAAGTGAAACTGAAAAACTGAAAACTGAAAAAATTGAAATTGAAAAATTGAAAAAATTTGAAATCTATGTCCGGTGATTTAATCCGAAGGAGTAATGGAGGTGGTTGACTGGTTGGATTGCAGACAATTTGATCTTTCCAGGCTCTAAAGAAGGCGAACTGCCGAAACGTTACCTGTTGAATGAATAAGGAAATTATATAACACCTCGACTTGCGTAAAGAAGAATTTTAGGATGTATTGAAAAACGTCGAGGTTAATAGACAGTCGGTCTTGAGATTGTTAGAAGAAGTACTAAACTTTGAATAATCAAGACGGACAAAAGACAAAAGGTATCGCTCGGTTGATGATACTGCCGAGGTCGAAACACGTGTATCGGGCTCCATATAGCAGCCGTATGACAGACCACATGCACGGCTCAAAAATGATTATCAGGCAAATTGAAAGTTGAGCGTGGTCTTAAGAAGCACTTGCAACGAAAAATTTCAATTAGTTTCACACTTGGCGCTCCTCATAGCATTTTTCGCTGGACTGAGCTCTTTCTCTAGACCATCAATAATCACTTCATAGCGTACATTTCGGCAAATCCAACACTGTATTTGCTTTCTGAAAACCCTTTTACTGCAATGCAGCTAAAAAAATCAGATTGAGTACACATATCTGCGCATTGCTTGTCGGCTAGGGTCTGTGAGTGGCTATGGATCAAACGCCTACGCAGCGCGGTTTCTCTACTTAAGAATAAATTCTAACAAATAACATATCACCCAGAGAAAAAAAATTTATTGAGTTCCTTAATTGCTGTTGAGTACATTTCATACTTACATGAAGTTTTACGACTTTATCAGCTCCCTCTTAACACCCCAGCGATTCAAGCAAAAAAATAAAGTCAGTGAAATGTCCAAACGTTTCTCAAATGCTTTAAATTTTTTCGGTGTTACTTTCATCAAGGGTAACAATATCCGTGTGTTATGCTATCAGTTTTCGTGAGCTTAACCATCAAATCTGTGATACCTGTTGCACACTCAATATCCTTTCAAAAAAATCAAAAAAAAAAATCATCAATCTCTCCTTCTGAACAATTAGCGTTGAGTCGCAGCAGTTCTTAACTTGTGGCGCCTTTTTGTGTATGAGCTTATGTTTTTGGGAATAGGAGTAATGAGTGGTTACTTGTATATAAAATGAACCTAGATTGCTTAGGTTCTTAGAAGGAGCTAAGCTTCTTCTACAGTTCTAATACAAGAAATCTGAGTACTAATTCTAGTGCTACAGCGCTTTCAAAAGGCTTTCTTGGAAAGTAAGTGCATTTTTGATGCTTTCTTTGTTTATGCTTTCGAATAATCACTGTAAATCAAGTTGACAGTTTTTTTCTGCGGAAAAGGTTCCTTCGAAAAAATCCTTTCCAAGAACGAAAAGTACCGTTAATTATTCGAAGAAGCCAGTCAACCAACATATATTCTCCATCATGACCAATGATTTACAACCATTTACTCGGCAAAAACTGGATGCTCACCTTCCAAAAAGAAAAGGGCTGGCGATCAAAGAAGTCAGTGAAATAACCATTAGGCTAGTTGATGTCTTCAAAGTTATTCTTTTGCGCATGCTGCTTCAGGGCGCGAAAGAGATGATGATCCGTTGGACAACATAAGGGCTATGCGGTGGATATAGTGCCGTAGTCAAGCCCAATGTCTACAGAATATAGCAAGTCAGCTTTGAAATGTGAGGTGGTCGCTTAGTGCATAAGAGTGTCCATCGAAACTCTTTTATTTCATTTAGATGGCGAGCGATGGTACCATGGCTAGATCCAAGTGTCTGCTCAAGATGCTAGAACATTCTTCAACATAAATCAGAGTAAATTTTATTTGACCGCCTATTGGTAGTGCAACGGTTAAGCACGCGCCCCCGGATAGGGCAAAATCTGGGTTCGAATTCCAACTGACACAAATGTTTTTGCATACCAATCTACATTATTGAGTTTATTCTTCAACATACCTCAGTCTTTTGGTATTGACCCTATTTGAAGTGAAAAAAAGTGAATAAGACAATAGTGTGAAAGAATTTATGGGCTACACAATAAAGGATAAAGGATAAAGCTCTCGGCGTTGATTAATCCCTGAGGGATGCGCCATGCATTCGACTTCAATTTTTAACCTCGTTTAAGGTGATTGAATGCACATCTGGCCTTTTACAATGACTCGCGGAGCCCTCCAGCCGAACCGAGTCAGCGCTGCTTATCCTCCCAGACAAGTCTGAGACCTGTCTGGTACCAATTTACCGACCCCGGAGGGATGAACGGCTTGGTGAGCCATGAGCGCGAGATCGAACCATTGACCTCGTGTGCGACGCAGGGCACCTCTAACTACTGCGTCACATGCGCTCTACATACTCATGCATATATATATATGTATAAATGAACGCATGTGGCGCATGTATATATATATATATATATATATATATATATATTATATGAGCGCATGTGCCGCAGTGGATAGAGGTGCCCTGCGTCGCACACGAGGTCAATGGTTCGATCTCGCGCTCATGGCTCACCAAGCCTTCCATCCCTCCGGGGTCGGTGAATTGGTACCAGACAGGTCTCACACTTGACTGGGAGGATAAGCAGCACTGACTCGGTTCAGCGGGAGGCCTCCGCGAGTCATTGTAAAAGGCCAGATATGCATTCAATCACCTCAAACGAAGTTAAAAATTGAAGTCGAATGCATGGCGCATCCCTCAGGGGTTGATCAACGCCGAAAGCTTTATCCTTTTTTTATGTATATATACCTAATAGTTATATTTGAGCCATGCATGTGGTCTGTTATAGGCACTTATACAGTGTTACGCACGTACTTCGGCCTTGCACAGCCTTGCCACGATTGGGTAAGACAAGAGGCACTGTGCTATTGACGAGGCTGAGCAAGGCCGAAACACGTGTATAGCACTGTATAAGTGCCCATTACAGACCACATGCATGGCTCAAAAACAATTATCAGGCATACTGAAGTTATAGTTTGCTAAGCAGATCTCAACAATAGGCCAGCCACATAATCTTTGATGTTCTGAACAAAAAAAAAAATCATAACTTTCGTTTCCAGTATTTTCTTAAGACCACAGCTCAAATTTTAATATGCCTGGTAATCATTTTTGAGCCACGCATGTCAGTGGTCTGACAAAGATGCGTGGCTCAAAAATGATTACCAGGCATATTGAAATCTGAGCTGTGGTCTTAAGAAAACACACGAAACGACACTTATGATATATTGAATATACTAGCCACGAGCAATCGAGTGTACAACACTCTGTGATCAGTGATAATTTCACTGGGCACAGAGTGTTAAACCTTCGTCGTCGCTAACTCTTAGTGTGGGGGCTGGAGCACCTACACAGGATTGGCAAAAGACGAGAAATGGTAACTGCCCGACTGACGAGATGGCAGGATTGAAACACGTGCATTGGGCTCTATAAATCAGCCCTCTTTGACAGACCACTGACATGCGTGGCTCAAAAGTGATTGCAAGGCATAAAAAATCATTCAGAACATTCAGAAAAGTGAACAAAACCTTTACACACAAGGCTTTTACTGCAATTTCATCAGCAGCCATGTCTATGCCTTATCAAAAAGAGGATTGTATCGCACTATCAGCTTTTTATTCTGGAAACCGTGGCGAATATTTCGTCAGTGAAGAAAAGTGCAGCGCAGATTTTGTAACAATCATAACACCACATCTGAAGACACTGCCTCTAATCCTAATAAACATACTGATTTCGTGCCTCAAGAAGCAGATTAATTGTTAAAGTGCAAGGTCTGCCTAAATTGAAAAACTGACATAATCGATATTGTACAGATAGCTAACCTACACAACACACAATTCCCTCCAGTTTTCCACAGCAACGTTGGCAGTACATTTCACAAGGTAAGTGTCTTTTCAAAAGATAGGTCCGAAAATAAATGTGATGTGACGGATTGAGTTTACAAGATAAAGAAAGTTGTACAGGAGCTAAAGATGATACCTCTTCTCGATTTCGTGCTCTGCACTCAATTAAGACAAGGACAGTTATCGTGAAGATCTTGATCACGATCAAAGTAGAAAGGGTAGTGCGATAAAACAGCAAGGCGAATTACTCGACGCGACTTTCAAGAACGTCATACTATAGATGCTTGAGACAAAACATGAATGGAAATGGACATCCTGAAATTGCTCCATCTTATGGACTCTGAAGGCATTATTACAGTACCAGAAAGCCATGGGCAGGCGAACGAAAAGTAGCCGATTTCCACTGCGCTGTTCTAAAACCGGTCTTTTAGGTTGAGCACCATTGAAAACAAAATTCACATAAAAAAGAATCACTTCTGATGTTCCGTTTTAATGAAGGAGCGATAATTTTGAAAGCTCCATGCTATTATGTCGCCATAGTGTTCAGTCACACTATATTCATGAATCCATGAACTTCTACGGCAATCGTTCAGTAGTAACCATTAATGACTGTTTCTGAAGGGATATCGAGTGTACAACTTGATGAGAGTGGCTCTAGAAAAATTCAAAGCAGCCCAGAAGGGAAGTATGAATATTTTATAGACTTTCTCTTGCTTGAATCGGTGGAGTGATAAGTGCGCAGCTAATATAGAACTATTCCGTTATAATACTTCATATTTGTATGAAATGTACTCTGTAGCAAAGGTTTGTAGCCGATGTACTATATTTATGTGGTAGTTCAGTGGATTTGTAATGTATTGTGAAGGTTCACTGGTTTATACGGGTTATAACAAACAATAAGATGGAACCAAACAATGGCGTGGTACCAAACAATGTGGTAGAACCAAACAACCTATAATATACATGCATTACTAAAATGAGAATATAATAACAATATATATATGATCACGACATATCGTTGTACGAACATATGCGTAAGTCAATATGGGTGACCGACTGATGAGGAGTATCGAGGACAGTGTTATGGTAAGTGGTGTTATTGTAGCTGACGGTGTTATCGTAAGTGATGATGTCATCGTAAGTGATGATGTTATCGTAAGTGATCATGTTATTGCATATGATCATGTTATTGCATTTGACATTGTTATGACAAGTGACAATGTTATTGTAATTGACGATGTTATTGTAATTGAAGATGTTTCGTAATTGTCGAAGCATGACTAAGCGGCGGAGCCCATTTGGGAATGCTATGTTCGCCCCCAAGTAGAACACCGACGGCGGGATCCAGTGGGTGAGTATATAGTGTTAGCAATGGGGTCGCTAGTGATTAGATATGGGCAGAATCCCCAAACCGCGGTGGTGGGCCGAGCATAGCCAAACTGAGTTTGCTCCGCCACGGAAGTACTATGTTCCGCTCACAAATCTATTGAATTCCTCTGAGTTGTATAAATGCAACCTTATGAAAGTAATTAGTTACAAGACAACGAGGTTGTGTAGAGAGAGCAATAATGTATCGACAATGTACTGAGGTGAGGTGGTCCGGGTGATGTCAGACGACCGTACGGATGATGACCCGCGATCGAACTGACTGTTGAGGTTGGTGGCAGCTAGGTGCCGCCCTCGTCACTTGGACCATTTCTGTCTAAGGTCCTCGAGCCTCTGCGATACCACTTGCTCTCTAAGTTCGTAGACCATTTGCGCTGCCTAAATTATCATGTAATTCCCGAAAAGATAGCAAAACTCCGTTGGGAGGTTTGCTATATACTCACCAGCAATTGAGGATCTCAATAAATGTTCTTATTAGGTGATGTGTTATTAGTTAGCAAATTTACGCTTCAAACTTCTGAAATGGACGTGCTCTCAAAGTTTATTTTGTCATTGCTACAGTCACCACTTTTCTCCGATGGAAATTTTCAAGATTGAGATGCAATTATTATTATAATTATTATTTTTTTCTTTCGTTTCGAGTGTTTTCTTAAGACCATAGAGCTCAAATTTCAATATGCCTGGTAATCATTTTTTGAACCACGCATGTCAGTGGTCTATCAAAGAAGGCTGACTTATAGAGCCCGATACACGTGTTTCGATCTTGCGATCTCGTCAGTCGGGCAGTTACCCTTTCTCGCCTTTTGCCAATCCTGTGTTGGTGCTCCAGTCCCACTTATATTATTATTTTTGTTTGCTTGTTCTTCCCAAAGAACGTGTGTGGCGTAGAGGTTGGAGGGTGATCTCTAGCACACACGTTATTGGTTATTCAAATTCTTGTCTCAACCTCCTCAAGCATTCCACTCCTTGAGAGTCGGCAAATGAAAATTGGTAGCAGATTTGTCTGGAAGAATAGCAACAGTGACTTGATACATTGGCAGGCCATTGCCAGTGTATATTACAATCACCTCTAAAAATGCATAATGAAGTCGAATGCATGACATGATCCTTGGAGATTGATCGACGCTAAGAGGGCCAAGAGGTCTGACCCTCTCTCTACTTTGACTAGCAGTAGGGAACTGCTGCTGGACCTGGGTGGCCCTGTACGAGATATGAACTTTTGCGTACTACGCTAATCTTTCACTTGGCACTCGTACAGTCGACTGCTTGACAAGGCGCACTACATTGGCAGTGTGGTAGTTTTCTACTAAGTTGGAAAGGAAGTTTCTATCGTTTCAAAACATCTTTGAAATTTATGCATATATTCAGATAGCAAACAAAAACAATTATTCTCAAAAAAATAGGCCATCATTATCCACCACTTCTTGCCATCGATCCGCCAGATTTCGGATCTGATCGAAGTAGCAGTCCTTTGACTTTAAATCAAAGAACTCTTGACATGCTTCTTCAACTTTCTTGAAAGATTCAAATCGGCGACCTTTCAGTGTTGCATTGATCGGAAAAGCCGTAATCAGATGGCGCAACGTCCGGACTATAGAGTGGATGCACTAGAATCTCAACTCTGTCCAATTCCTCAAACCGTGCTTTGGTCTTTTTGGCTGTGTGTGGTTTTGCGTTGTCTTACTGAAACAAAGCGCGCTTTCAACGAACAAGTTCTGGGTACTTCTCGACCAAGTCCAATTCCAGCTCCATTCTGTAGAGATATAGACAAATTATATATCAACAGATGCGCTAGAAGTAGACCTTTCAAATGACATGAAAATCACACACGAGTCTTGCGAAAAAACGACATTCCCATCCAAAACGATGTGATTTTCTTTCCAACCTAATAATAAAGTTAGATTCTCACTATCACTAAATGACGCTTTGTGAGAGTAAGAGGCAAAATAAAACCAAAAAAACTTTAATAATACTAATTTCAATAGAAACATAGTTCAAGAAGCACCTATGCATAACTGCATTTCCACCAACAATGCTAGGTTTTGTATTCTGCACTTGTGAAGTTACAGATCGATTGAAAAAGCATTTAAATAAGAAAAACTGTCCTGGTAGTTAAACGTAAGTTTCTATTCGCAACGATGTGGTCTCTTACTTGAAACATAAAAAATTTTTCTATATATGGGTGTCCTTTTGACAAAATATCCATTATAAAGCATTTCTCAGTTATACTACATCATTTGTTAGCAAAAATGTTTCCTCAAAGCCTAAATTCTACTACATAAGTATCAGTTCATTATTGGGACGCGCACCAATGCAAATCATCCAGCATGATATTCGATAGCCAAAGTACATGTACTGCGCGAGCGGTACTCAACGCGGTAATATGGTTGGATTCCAGCAGTATCTCTCCTCACGGTGAGATGACGGAGTGTCAAAAGTGATGGTGTAGGAAGAATTTTAATGTCTAGACATTTCTTCCTCAAACATGCTGCACGGTTTTCTACTCATCATTGTCTTAATACTGCGAGAAAAAATTCACATGTGCAGCTCTTATTAGATGTATTCTTTAGCGAATTCCGACGCTGTCAATTTCTACACAGCGACGCGCACAAGCATGACTAAGCATTGATTACTGAGCATTGTTCATTGTGAATTCTCTTCTTTGACGACTGAGATATGTTATCTGTCATCGTATCAGACTAATGTTGAAGCTGGATACAAATCTGCTAATCGTTTATGCACCCTCACAGAACCAGAGTATCCGTGATTCTCTTGAAATACGATACTGTAACAACTCAAAGAATGATGTTGATGTGACGTAGCTAATTTCAAACAAATCTTTGCAGAAACTTGTGAATTATTAGAACAATAAGAGATGAAGGATAAAGCTGTCGACGTTGATCGATCCCTGAGAGATGCGCCATGCATTCGTCTTCAATTTTTAACCTCATTTGAGATGATTGAATGCATATCTGGCTTTTACAATGAATCGCGGTGGCCTCCCATTGTATCGAATAAGTGCTGCTTGTCTTCCCAGACAAGACTACGACCACTCTAGTATCAATTTACCGACCACGAAGGGATGGATGGCTTGGTGAGCTATAGGCGCGAGACTGAACGATTGACCTTAAGTGCGACGCAGATCACCTCTAAGCATTGTGCCACAAGCGCTCGTCATTAGATCAATTTAATCGTATTTCGTTTAAGAAGATTTTACTTGCTCAGTATATCCTCGGCATAGTTCCTTATCGTTGCCAATCACAAATCACGAGAAAATAGCTGCATTTTATAGCTGAAAAATATTGCTAACCGCCAAGTTCGTTTACTATTGCAACTCATAATACCTTAGATCGTGAGTCTTCTCTAGTGAAACACTTAAAATTGACGGATTCCACCGTCTATTTTCGACTGAATGTTTTACTAAAAAGTAACTAAGTTCACTTTTACTGAGCATAATCTGACATCAAATGTGGTGTGGGAGCTAGTACTATTTGTGTTCCACTCAGATGCTCGCTTCGGTCAAGCTTAAAAGACTTGAAATTGAAGTGTAGATTCAACTGCTGCTTATGGAATGTCCTTTCAATACGAGTGTTGATGACCTTCATGGATAGCCTTACTGAGGCATTCCAAAAGCTTCACCATAAGTACTCTCCACTTCTTGTAAGTCAAAAGAAATTCTTTATGGACAAATCTGTTACCAATGTCAACCTCAGCGATGGGAAGACTCATTTGACTTGATACAGGCTCAAGCCAGAACATTTCGCATATTAAACGGTCACTTTTGATATCCGCTGTCAAAGTGACTTTGGCACATAGGAAGGCGACAAACCTATGTCGACAATTATCAACAGATATTTGATCATGTTTTTATGTGAATGATCGTAGAGCTATTAGTATGTGGGATTAAACGATCATGCACTTTTGCTTCGAGGAACTCACCATGCCATTATTTCTCAGTAGTCGATTTCAACACGTCTTCGCTTATGCATAGTTTTGACAAAGCATGTTTTATTGATACTACGCAACCGGAAGACCAGAAATTTTTTGCAATTTTAGTTGCTTCAGGTTTTACTAGTTCTCCTAAGAAGTGGTTTTCGGAACACTTTGAGGAAAACAGCGGAGTGATCAAATGACGTTGACGCGTCCCAACGTCAATTGCAAACAGCATGAAGTCGTTTCGAAGGAAGAAAAACACCAGAAATATCATTGCTGCTGTTATAAAAGTAGTGATAAGAAAACGACGTCATCCCAAGTTGAAACCAACTGAAATGAACCGGTTACTCTAATAAAGTTTGCAGCGATTTTTATTGCAGACTCAACTCGACTGGTCCTAAAGTGCGTTTATAGTGAAGATTTTCGGAACTTTAGAAAAATATTGAAAGTAGTAGGACTTTGAATGATGAGCAGTAGGCCTGTTGAAAGAAGAGGGCGAAGTTATTGATCAGTATTATTGCTAGACATAGGTCAAACTGAGGCGCACATACTATTATAATGATTGGACCTTCCTTGCAATACTGGGGCATCTGGTTCGATCCTCCGCTTAGCAGAAAGCCCACCATCCATCTGGGGTAGAGAAATTGTTGCCAGTTCGCTTGGAAAGGTAAATTCATAAGACTAATAGAAGTTGTAGAACTTTGCAAATTATTGGGCAGGCCAACTATGGATTTGGTCATCCTTGCAGTGGTACGACTGCAGTTGGTGTATAGCACATTTATTATGGATTCGTCAACACGGAAAGCTGTAAGCGCACTGTAGCTAAGTTATTTAATGACGATTTCTGGGGAAACGAAATGAAAAAAACCTATTTGTCTGCTCTAGAAACATTCTGCATGATCGCATGTTCTTTTATTTATTTTACTTTATTTCGTCGTAGGCTTGTTTTTCGTATGTTCAACGACCAACAAATGAGAAAGCTTTCATTTCTGAAAGGCATAGGGAATGAAGTTTAGTCAGGCTGAATCGTGTTAGTTCTAATTCTGTATCTATTGACAAAATCGGTGTCTAGTAAAAATTGATTTCTATCGGCAGTGTATTTTTTTGCAAAACATTCCACTGTTAGTGTTTTTGAACAGTGCTTTCTGAGGATACTGGACTTGACTGCAGATTTTCTAGAATCATCTATCCGCAAACTTAGTTTTGACCAATTGATTCGCTATTCTCTTAGTTAACGAACACGACATTGTTAAGAGATTTATTTAGTGCAATACTTGCTAATGTTTTGGCGGTTTTCCTTTCTCCAGAACTTGAAGCAGCCAAATCGACATGCAATCTATTAGTGAGAATGTTATGTTGAATTAATTCTTAACAGTCTCGTATCTGCATAAAGGATAAAGGATAAAACTCTCGACGTTAATCAATCCCTGTGGGATGCGCTATGCATTCGTCATCAATTTTTACTTCGCATGGGGTGATGGAATGCATATCTCGCCTTTACAACGACTCGCGGAGGCCTCCCACTGAACCGAGTCAGTGCTAATTATCCTCCCAGACAAGTCTGAGACCACTCCGGTATCAATTCATCAACCCCGGAAGGATGGATGGCTTGGCGAGCCATGAACGTGAGATCGAGCCATTGACGTAGTGTGCGACGCAGAGCACCTCTAACCACTGCGCCACATACTTAGATCACATTCTTACTGATGCTTAGTCTTTCAAAACTTCACTTACCGGCAATGGAATTATAAAATGCCTAAGACTACTGAATTACCATTTGAAACCTATAAAATGCTTCCACTTTTACTCGGTTTGGTGACGCTGCTTCAAATTAGTCATAAGAATGATTAGCTTTTTTTCTCTCATTTTGTTATTCCTAAACAAGCCTCTTCCACACATCATCCGGATCGAAGCACTTCATTCGACTCTTTTCCTCTTACACGATATCCACAAAGGCCTTAAAATTTTCATGTGGATTTGGCCTTTTGAGGATGTTGGCCCTCCTTGCAAATGCCGTTAAATTTTGAAAGAGCTAATCTTTCTAGGGCTCTGCGATAGTCAGGCTAGCGTGCTCCCAAGTCTTCAAAACTGACCACAGCAAGCTTTTGTGGAACAGACGGACCCCTTTTTCAAGCGTATACGCATCAGCTTTCTGAATGCGAGCGGATTTGATTATGGCTTTCCTGAGACTCTAGATTGATCAAACATCTTACAGGTGAACTTCAGGGTAACTATGCCCGTTGCGATGCATGAACCATAAAATCAGTGCACATTTATCAACAGTTATTGACGTTTGAAAAGCGACGTAAAAACAAGGCGAAATGATTTCGAAATGATATACTGCCTCAGCAGAATTGTCGGAGATTTCTCATAACGTTAAACACTTAAATTGTAGAATATATGCTGAATGACTCCATGTTGCTGATGTGATTTCGGGTGTCGTTGATGGTTAATAACGGGTTTCTCTGTAGTGCGTAAAAGAAATAAGATTTTGCTCTCGCATCAGTTTTTTCTATCTTATGACAGAAATCAAGTAATGAGTTATTCGAATACTTCGCCATCTCACTCAAAGACTCGAATTACAGTTCAGTTTCTGAGTATTTAGCGAAGTCGTCAAACCAGAAAACGAGTACAGAAATGACTCACCATGCATACCATCATCATTAGTGCATAATAGATTAGGAATATACCTATTTAGTTTACGAGTATTCAGCACATTGCAGCCCATCTATACGATGACCCATATTGGAAACGCGGTGTACTGCACAGCACTTCTTCTCATTGCGCTTCATACGCTCCTACCCTACGCTACATCCTTTTTGACCTAATTAAGAACTGCATTAACTAGGAACTTTATCATTCTGTAGCAGACTCGACATCTATGTAAATGGACAATGACGACCAAAATGACATTGTTTCGTGAGTTCTTCGACACCAAATCAGGAACACATTACAGTAAAGGGTGAGCTTTTTGTCTTGGACAGGACCAGTACCACAAAAAGTGGAGGCAGACTATCGAAAATTGGAATACTGATATCATTACCAGTGTTAGTCTTGGTACTGATGGGTATAAGAATGGATTTTTTCGATTTGATGAACCCCTCAGTAAGTACACATTAAGTTACCAGACAATAATCAAGTACAAGAATAAAGACACGCATAGAAGTGAATACAACATTATAAGCATAGATATCTACAGATAATTATTTCATTCCAAATTCGACTATAGAAGAGTACATGAGAGTCATATATTATTAGCCCTTTTCCGACGAAAGCCATTTTCGGCTGGCGGGCGACTCGGACGGCTACGAATAGTGCGGACGGAGAGCGCCTTCAATGGCAGTGTGGTAGTTTTCCAATGATATTCAGATTTTTTTCACTCTTAAGAAGGATTTGACTGTAAGAAAATTAGAAAATCTATAGGAAAGATTCCAATAAAACTTTTTTGGTTAAATCATGCCAAATCAGCTACAATACTGAAATGTTTGTTAAGAAAGATACAGCACACTGCGTGTGATATTTCTTCATAGATAGCAATCAGCAATTTTTTTAATCAATAGTGTTCTTCAGGAATTAGGATCACTATAGATTTACACATAAAGCTTACTGCTATTGTTTCTTGGGTTAATTCACTATGAACATTATTTATCGCTGCAACCTTTCCCAGTGGTCATGCGCACAAAGACAAAGCATAATCTTATCTTTTTTACGAAGTAATGTGAAAGTCTTTTCAGAAACCAAATAGTGTGTTAAGATCTCCATTTTTTAAGCTACTGAAGGGGTATAAAAATCTAGTAAAACTGCTTTTTAAAAAAACATGGAATCTCGAACACATGCCGCAAAACGCCGGGGCATTTCACAAAATTCGTATTGAAAAGTGAAGTTTCTTGAGAAAATTGGCGTTTTTCTATCAAAAATAAGTTAATAACAATCTTTCCACTAGTATAAGATTTTTTGCGCCAAAAAGTTCTTATGGAAATAAAATTTCACTACATAATACCAAAAAATTCGCTGTGAAGTTGAAAAATTGAATCGCGATTGCAAAACTTAATCTGATTTTATTAGTAGAAGGTACAATGGAAGTCTTTACAAAAAAACAAGCATGTATTAGAGTCAGCATTTTTAAGCTATCAACTAACTAAAAAAACATAAATAAGTTGAGTAAAAATGTTCAGTAACTGGTGGGAAAAATTTTATTTTACATAACGACGCGGTTTTCTCTTTAGAAAATGCGAGACAGTGGCGACGATTCCACTACATTATCCTCGCAGAAGTCTCCGCAGTGATATTACATCATACAGTGAGAACCATGTTTCTTTAAGACCTATAATTAATCGGATTTCCATTGCAATAACGCACCAATCATCGTGACCGTCTGAAAGGGCGAAGAAGTTGAGAGGTCACAATTCTTACTATCCTCAAAGGGTCAATCTCTCTTTATTAGTTTTATTTTATACGACTCGTTGACAAAACTTCTGTGAAAAATCCAGCTCATCTTGCGTTCAAATCGTCTCCTCGTATTCATGCTCTACGAAGGTTTCCAAACATTTCAAGTGATGCTTCAGCCATTGTTTGAGGATATTGTCCACTTCACAAATGTCTTGAAATGCTTGTCGAAATGATTTTCATTGTAATTTTGGAGTTACCCGAGCTAGAACGCTCTGAATGAGCCTTCGTTTACTGGTTGGAAGAGAGTGATGGGCTAGGAAATCGAACGCGGGTCTGGCTCAGAACTCTTGTTTTCTGGTACAACGCACCATTAATCGCTGCGCCATGATCCCTAGTTATGTTTAGTAAATATGAGAAAATCATACTATTGTGCAGTTTTATAGTACGACATTACTTTATGCACAGTATGACAATGAAAATCGATATTTTGGAACTGATGGTGGCAACATATTTAGATTGTGACAATTTCGTGAAATGAACTTTTGTGAATGAATCATGTAGTTTTTCCAAATCAAAAAAAAAACTCCACAAAGTTGTAGAAGTCAGGAATTTTATTCCCTTCAAATAAAACATTGATATTATATGGATTTTGAGTAAGAGAATAACACCTAAACTAAACAAAATCTGGCAACAAAGTTTTTAGAAGAATGAGCCGTGAAAGACCATGCGAATAAGAAGAAAATTCTTATAGAGCGATCTCTTACCTATAGTGAAATCATGGAAAAATGTATGCACAATCTTTTATGCTTACAGCTTCACTCATTTTGTAAATTAGAGCAGCTCATTGATTGGAAAACGATAAATGAGAACTCTCTAAAGAATCAGATTGAAAATTTAAAAACCGACCTCCCCTTAACTTCGGCATTACAAAACTCCTTTCTTATTGATTGAGAAAGCACGAAATCGGTAAAGAAAACATCTGTAGAGGATGTTCATAGAGAGATATGATAAAGAAGTGTGAAGAACTTTCACCTTAAGTCTTTGAGTCTTTCTTTGCTCGCTTTGATCAAGCTGAAATAGTAGTCTATAATTGCTTTGAGTGAAACTTTTATTGAATGTTGTGTGTCTATTCATTCATGCCGGCTCCGGTTGTGCTGTGAGCACCACTCGGCCGACATGACGACAACGACGAATCGACGGCGTTGCGTCTGACGTCTTAAGGAAAAAAAACCATAACGAGATTCGTATAAAAGGGTGGCGCGAAACTTGATTCTCATTGCCGAACGTACTCCACATTCTACTGTTTGCCACAGGACAACCCTGCTATGGATCTGCAGTGTCGTATCAAGGCATATCGCCTCGTCACCTATTCGGCGATCACATTCTCCGTGGTGGCTGTCATTTCCGTTTGTATCACACTTCCAATGGCCTATAACTACGTTCGTCATGTGAAACAATCTATGCTAACAGAAGTCAATTTTTGTAAGGTTAGATATTTTTGAGTACTAGGTTCGAAGTTCATAACATTTAAGCTCTCAAAATTTAGGATTCGGCGCAAGATATTTGGTCAGAAGTGGATTATCTCAAAACTATAACGAAGCATTCAAATAGAACAACACGCCAGCTCGAATATGGATCGTGCGAAGCATGCTGTGTCGGCGGGCAACCTGGTCCGCCAGGTATGCCCGGGCAACCAGGCCGACCAGGAAATCCAGGTGCTCCTGGACTTCCTGGGAAACCTGGTCGGCCTCCAGTTCAGCCATGCGAACCAATACCAATTCCACCGTGCAGGCCTTGTCCACCAGGCCAACCTGGACGTCCAGGAGGACCAGGACTACCAGGAGACATGGGCTTGCCTGGGAAACCTGGCTCTCCGGGAGAAGACGGACAACCTGGCTCTCCAGGACCGAAAGGACTTCCCGGACCACCTGGAAAAAGCGGAGAGCCTGGAAGTCCTGGCCAACCAGGAATAAGCCCGCCATCTGAGCCGCTCATTCCTGGTCCACCTGGGCCACCCGGTCCACCAGGACCTCAGGGACCACCGGGACCCAACGGACCTCCTGGCCGCAATGGTGCACCAGGTTTGTTTCATGATAGAGAACGTATATAACTTCATTGAAAAAGTTTTTGAATCATGTTGTAACATTATAGGACCACCCGGTGGAAAAGGTCCAAGGGGGCCAGATGGATTACCAGGAGAAGTTGGACAACCTGGTCGTCCAGGAATGCCAGGGCCACCAGGAAAACCAGGAGAACGTGGAATATGTCCGAAATACTGCTCATTAGACGGAGGCGTGTTTTTTGAAGACGGCACGCGTCGCTAAGCACCAGATACAACGAACGAAAAAATAATGCGAAGAATCGTTGTAAACCATTTTCTAATTACATGGTAATAAATATAGACTTAATGGGATGTGCAAGTAAGAAACATTTGCAGCGTACGAGAGATAAAATAGCTAAAAAGTAGGGAGCGTATTTATAACTCACGGTCACACATTCGTAATTGTTTAAAAGAAACTGGAAAGGATTGTTCATCCACAGCAATAGCTAATCAAGCTAGTGGAGGAGAATTTTCGAGAGGTATCAGTTTTTCTACTGGCCTTTTTAAAGAACTCAGCAGATAGGTGGCCCAATTTTTGACAATTCTGCATAACAGCAGGCAAGAAATCAGTTGGGATTTCTGAAGTCGGCTAGATATGAGTTGACTACCTATATTGGAACATATTTGTTCAATCAAAAATATGTTGAGATACAATTAAAGCTCGAAATCTCAGATGGGCTATGAGGCAGCGATTAGCCCTTTCAAAATGATCATGTGCCATCCACTGCATCAATCGAGATTCCTGCTGTTTACATCGATGATCTGCTGATCTAGTTAAGAGAAACCCTTAAAGAATAAGTAAAATGTAGAAAAATCTGTTCAAGTTTCATCTCATCTAAGACCGATTCGCATTTTGATAACCGCAGGATCCCTAGAACATTCTACTCATCAACAAGTTGATAGCGACAAAAATCACTATAAAGAATAATATGTTCTTTTCTCTGTGACAAGCGGAAAAAATGGAATTATAATGAATAACTGCAATCAGATTCAGAATAAAGTTGGGCGTTGATTACCACTCAAGCTTATGATTTTTAAAAAAATTGTCCTATGGCATGATCCGTAAAGATGCGGCCATCGATTCCACCAAATATCATGGAGGGACGGAATTCTAAACTTTACAGTAACATAAAATATCCTACTAATCTATGAAATCACCAGCATTACATTCCTAGATAAGTTCTTAACCAGTTTACTAAAATAGATATGAGAGCAGACGTAAGAGACTTTGCTTGAGGTGGCACTCGGAGTTGAACCAGCGAGTACGTCCTTATAGCAGGGCACCTCAAATCTCTGAACTACAAGCGTTCTCAAAAATCAAGTCCATTTGCTTAAACAGGTCAAAACACTCGATTACTAATAGTTCTGCCTCCTAAATTAGGTGGAATGAAGTCACACAAATGAATATGAACAGACAAACGAATCATGAAAGCCACAATGAGACCACAGTTTGGAATCGTTGTTATCACAATAATTACAACTTGGTACATAAAGTTTCTGAAGCCAAGTAAGTTGCAACCTGTGAATTATCGTTTAAATAAGACGTATTTTAAAGTTTTCCACACTTCATTCACAATTTTTGATGGAAGGTCTTGGAACTTTGTGCTCACATGGCATTCAAACGCACTATTCGACTAGTCTCAAAAAGCACTACGACCTCAGTCCTTACAGAAGAATTAAGTTTCTGCATAGTGATTACTATGGAACAGTGAAACAAGGTAGAAATTGAATGAATGAATGTGGGCCATATGAAGTGAAAAGAATGCCAGCAGATTCTGCAATGAAGTTAGTTTTCGCATATGAATGAAATTTTTTGCTTCTGCTCATTCGCAAAAGCAATCAATCCTTGTCGCGAACGTTTTGTAATTTTTAACGTGGAATAAATAGTCATTCAAAAAGCCGTTGACGTTCTGAACAGATGTTACACAGGTACGAGGAACCACAGGATCTTCAAAAGTCAACTTAGTGAAGTGCTTATGACAATTGTTTCAGCGACTGCCGGCAAATGACACGGCAAGTGGTAACTTTGTAAGAAATCGATACTACCTACATTTCCTAATTATTCTGAATCCCAAAGTCAGCTGCAATGCCCACTGATGGAATGGTAAAGCCCTTTTGCATTACAACGCTTAGCCATACGTCACACAACCTAAAGGAGAGGACATGCCATTCCGATCGACTCCATTCAACATCGTATAAGTGACTACTTGGCCTCTAAAATAACTTTCGCTTCCTACTGATGAATCATGCCAATGTTTTTTTCCTCCCAGACAACTTATGCACTAATTTTTCAAAAGATTGAGGAATTGGAATTACAAAGAGCGTGATTGAACCAACGTCCCTGCGTTCATCGAAAGGAGATCTACTTTTCAGGCTATAGAGCACCTATTCAAATATTATATTTGATGTTGCTGAACTTCATCGTGACGATGAAAATTCTAACAGCCTACTCTTTTTGATACAGAACACTAAAAGAAGGTGTTATCCGCTGACCGCTCTGGAGCGTAACTAGGACGTTATATGTGACATTGTTTCGTATTTATGTCTTGATGATTCAATAACGGCGTGAGACGCTCAGTGATTAGAGGTTGCGCTTAGTAATACGCGTCCGAGTACTGGTTCGACATCACACGCACAAAACAGGTCTCCTATCCCCTATCGAGTCGGTAAATTAGTACCGACGTTATGTGGAAAAGATTTCCTCAACTTCACGAAAATTGGAGATTGCCTGTTTTGATCACCCGCAAAAGTTCTAGCGTGAGCGTTGAGCGAGGTTTCAAAAACAGTCATATTAAAGTTCTAACACGGTTGACCCGCAGTTCAAAGAAAGGATCAATTTCACGAGCATACAAGGCAAGTCAAGTTCACTATTCTTACTTCTATTCTGGCAGCGATATGATGTTGTACACATCCATATATAAGGAAGTTTCCTCAAAATTTTTGCTCACCCTTCAAAATATATATATATATTATATTTATATTTATATTTATACAATGTACAATATCATACTACTGCTTGGAAAGCAGTTAAGACAATGAATTCAATTGAATAATGCATTCGATTGACCTTACTCAATAGCGTCGGCCATACTAATTCTAGCTTAGATATGTACTTATCCGATCAAACTCGTTAAAGGGGGGTTGCTGACATCTACAATAGAATACATCGAGAAGGGACTGATGGCGACCGGTGACCTCAGTGGTGCAGTAGTGGTGCACGCTCCCGATGGGATAAGAGCAGGTTCAACTCCCGTCTGAGGTCGAATTCTTGCATAATACTCAACACTCTTATATGTATATTTATTAATTCAATTATTTATTTATTTATTTATAATTATTTTTGAGCCATGCATGCGGTCTGCTATGGGTACTTATAAGTGCAAACGCACGTGATGCGGCCTTGACAGCCTCGGCAGTTGCTTTCGTCTTAGCCAATCCTCTTAAATGAAGCCAACCAAGAGCAATCAAGTGTACAACACTGCCATTTAGCAATTTCTTTCACCTGAAGACGCGTGTAAATAGTACCTCTGCGCCTTTCCTATCTGAGAAGCTGAATCCCTTCAAGAGGATTGGCTAAGAGGAAAAGCACTGTGCAACTGAAGAGACTGCCAAGGCCGAGAGATGCGTGTATTATTGCACTGTATAGTGCCGATAACAGACCTCATGCATGGCTCAAAGATAATGACTAGGCATGCTGAAATCTGGGCGTGGCCTCAGGAAAACACTCGAAACGAACGAGATATACATAGCATAGAAGACTATTCGTATACAGGGCCACTATTTTCCAGCAAAAGCCGAACACATAGTTAAATCAGAAGAATTTTGTGATGAAAAATGTGAGAAAACGAATCGAATAAAGAAATATTAGGCAACATAGGAATCTAAGTCCAGTCTTTAAAAAACGCTCTCTAATGCGGGATCATATCAGTCATTTAAGGTAGCATGGTCATTATGAAATCAAGGATGCTGCATTAGCGGCAACACATAAGTTCAATTTTGGAAATTCAGATTATAGGCGGGCTCTAAATACTGCAGTTCTGGGCTTGAAACTATAAAGAAGAGTGTCAGATAATTTTGATTCACTTTGTGCCTCAACGGCAATTTGTGACCTGCTAAGTAGTTTGCGTAACCATACAGAACCTTGATCTTCTCAACAAGGTTGCACTATATTCGATAGCTTGGAAAACCGTGATTCTATAACTGGACTTGGTTTTTTGCAAAAGTCCTCCTAGGGCGAAGAAACTATTAAGTTTTCGCAATTAGAAGTATGCGCATCAAAAGCATATGGACGTATAGAGGAAATTGTGATATATCAGAAAATCAAAACAAAACCATAATATTCCTGATAATCATTATTTGCGCCACGCATGTCAGTGGTCTGTCAAGGAGGGTGACTTATAGAGCCCGATACACGTGTTTCGATCTTGCGATCTCGTTCACTCGCGGCAGTTACCCTTTCTCGTCTTTTTGCTAATCTCTGTGGGTGCTCCAGTCCCCACACTAAGAGCTAGCGACGACGAACGTTCTACACTCTATGTCCAGTGGAAATCTCACCGAACACAGAGTGTTGTACACGCGATTGCTTTTGCCTGGCATATTCAAATTATCATATCATACATATACCAGCCAAAAAGCAATCGAGTGTACAACACTCTGTGTTCGGTGAGATTTTCACTGGACGTAAAGTGTAAAACGTTTGACGTCGCTAACTCTTAGTGTGGGGACTGGAGCACCCACAGAGATTAGCAAAAAGACGAGAAAGGGTAACTGCCGAGTGACGAGATCGCAACATCGAAACACGTGTATCGGACTCTGTAAGTCAGCCCTCCTTGACAGACCACTGAATGCGTGGCTGAAAACTGATTATCAGGCATAGTGAAATTTGAGCTGTGGTCTTAAGAAAACACTCGAATCGGAAAACCATAATATCTTGAGAAATTCTAGGTGGGAGGAGGGTATAGGGTCTTAGCGACGGGCACTAACTTTGGGTGTGAAACGTGATATTCTTTTTGCTCTTGGGGCGCTCTATATGAGATTTAAGAGGAAAATTTAAGCATCAAAACAGTTGAGATTTGGGGCATCGAGTGACTATAAAGTGATTAGCAGAGGGTCATCTAACGATTCAACCGAGCAAACTTAGCAAGCTGGATGCATAACGCAATATTATTTTCGCTGCTCCAACGCACTGAGAAAGGTTTTCCAGGACCGAACATGTTGCTGGAATAATCAGAATTCAAGCTTTCGCATAATTATTGAAAATTCAAGAGCAAGTCTTTTTAAACGAGAATGGACACTAGTAAGTTGTGTATCTAATTTGATACACGCTGTCTTCAAGAAGAAAGAAAAACTAATCTCATAACATATTTTGAGTCTTTCATGAGGTCTATTATGGTGAGTATTAGGTACTAGACACACGTTTCAGTCTCTCAGCCTCATCAGTAGCGAGATATAATTTGATTAAGCTAAATCCTTGTGAAGGATAAACCTCCGCGCGCACGTGATGTCACATCGTCGTCGATTTCTCCATATGTCGGCATGTGACCAGCACTTTATAAGGGCAATGACAGACTTCATGATAGGCTCAAAGTGTGTTATTAGATTACATTTTTGAGTGAGGTCTCAAAGAACAGTCGAGTATAAACAAAAGCGAAAACTTATCCCTAATAGGCTCAGAGACGATTGCAGGGACGATTGTAACTCTAGCTCAAGGTCAAACTTGGCAAATTACTGACAGTTTAAAATTGATTCAAAAAAATGCTTCAAGCCTAAACGAGGTTCATACGCCAGGGCCATACACCGATGTTTCGGAGGTTTCGGCCTTCTCGTCAGTGACCCCCGCCCCACATTAAGCCCTGTATTTAGCAAGGAGGGAGGCTTATGTGGTGATGGCACAGTGTTACAATGACACTGGTCCATCACCACGTCTTAGTCGATGGACTTTGGCTGGTAGAACAAAATTGATCTGTAGCATCGACTTTTTTTGAAATCTCGCAATAAACATTCAAAATAATTCCAAAAAAAGAATGTTTTAAGCTTAAACGAGGTTGGTACACCAGGGCCATACATTGGTGTTTCGGAGGTTTGGGCCTCCTCGTCAACTGACAGTTTCATTTGAATGCACAGCACTTGTAAAAATTTGGCAATCGGCGGATCGCAGGCAGTTGCGTATGCGCTAAGTATTAATACTCCGAAATTTTTGTTCTGACCAAGTAGTATTTTTATTGGGGACGTTTTTTTGACCAATTCGATGCAAATGACCGATCTCATTTCGTAGCAAAAGAGTGTCTCAAATTTTTGTGATTTGAAGGCGAGCTCGTTATCGTAAAACCCGTCTCTTCCACAAAGGTGACAGTCATTTCTGGTATAGGTTCATTTTCAGATCGTCTCACTAATACAAAATTTGGTCACCTCAACGTTGATAATCTCCTTCAAAGCGGAATGTCTTCAAGAGTTCGACATTCATCAACCCTGACATATTGGAGTTTATTGTAATGATGAAGCTAGAAAATAAGGGAAAAACTATGGTCTAATAGAAAAATACTTGCGACTACCACATTAAAACAAAGGCCCTTAATTATTAGTAGATAACTAGAACTTTTTTCTCACTTTATCTGTCTCACAGTGTGTTTTTTCATAGTGCAGATCTCAGCATTTTTAGTACTCAATTTCTTTTTCGCTTTCACTTTGAGAGTCGTGGAATTCTGGTTGAGCTTGTCGCCTTGCAATCTTGAGGATAGCCTGTCTGTAGCACTCCATAGGACGTTTGTCGTTGAATGCTGGAGAGCGTTGAGGATTGGGTATCAGCCCAGCACAGCGCCGCGACGAGCATCCAAACCACTCGACCATGGTCTCCCCATCCCAGTTTATCAAACAGTACAGAAAAACGAGACGAGGTTGATTTTCGCATACGTTGAAGCAGAGTAATATGGAGGTAGCGTTATCTAGCTTACCTCTTGAATTACTTGGATGGATGTGTTCTTAGCATTTCAGTTCTAAGTAACAAATTCTGAATATAAACAGAATAGAAAAAGGAATAAAAGACAGATCAACATAAGCGTTTCACTTACGAACAAGGGTTTCTGCGCGAAAGTTCAAATTTTGATCCCAAAGTCTTTTTTCTGTAGCAAGTTACGGAGGATAACGGCACGGAGTAGAGTGAGATTTTTGCTACCTAACACTTATTTATCTAGAATCTTTCACTTTCTTTTTCTATTCTTCAGCTTCGATACAGAATGGGAAAGGAGAAGAAGAAACCTTTTGAAATTTGAAGCAAACAAAAGCGTGGCTTTTTCTTTCAATAGCTATTTAGCCTACCACAGATTTCACAAAATGTAAAAACAGTGAAGTCATTAACATCTGATGAAAATTTGATAAACAACAGCAGGCAGAGTCTTTTCTGAGGCACTGATACAGCTAACGTCGTGTTCCGTCTTCGTAGAACACTCCATTATCTTTTATACAATACTTTGGACGAATTACTCTTTCACCAAATGCTCCATCATTCAGAATATCCACATGTGTCAGGAAGTCAGATTTTGCCGCGCTCGCCATCTCTGCCTCGGGTTCTTTTCGGTCCTTATTGATCAGAAAAATGCATTAATAAAGCCGGAAAAAAGTAAAGATCATGAAACAACCCATCAAGTCAAGCATTCTAAGATTTCCTAAACAACCCAATAAAGCAGGAAATGCGATCAGTCCTGCTTGTTCAGGAGCTCCAGGCGATCTAGAGCGAATTGCTGCTTTGAAAATATTTCGGCCTGAATTTTCAGTAACAACGGAGAATCCTGGCTTTCCACTTGGTCCACATGGCCCGCGCAATCCTATCTCGTATTGAGCTCCAATTAAACCGACTGGTCAAACTCAACTCATGTGCCTAAGATCTCCTGGTGACCAGGAAGACCGGGCGCGCCACATATTCACTTGGACATGACTTACATAGTAAAAGTAGGATCGGCTCGCAATGTTGGTGCGGTGAGCGTTCAAGATTTCTTGGGGCTCCAGAAGCTCCTGGCTTCCCGAGTTTCCGCGGTCGACCCATAAGACCAGGTTGGCTAGGAGATACAGGTGAACAGCACATTTCACAGTAATTGATCGTGAATTCAAAGCTACTTAACGTATGGTTCGTTTTTGTGTGCTTATTTTTTTATACCTTTACTCTAACTACTTTATATAGACCTCGCTCAAAAGCAACAATAATGTGGTAATGTGGCAATAAGATGGCATGTTTTGAACCTTTTATGAGGTTCAGTACTGCATAAGTGCCGTGCCAGACCTCATAAAGGGCTCAAAACTTGTTATCAAATTATCTTACCTTTTTACCGTTTGTTTCGAGCTCTCTTTTTAGACTACGGTCAAAATTCAACATATTTGATATTTGTTTTTTTGAGCAAACATGTCATGTGGTCCTTTACAGGCAAACGATAGAGCCCAATACACGTGTTTTGGCCTTGACAGCCTCGTCACTTAGGCAGCACCTTTCGTCTTAGCCAATCCTCTCGGGAATCTCTATCCCCACATAGAGTAGGCGACGACGCACAATTTACAAGTGCCGTCAAATGAAATAAATCACTAGATCAGCAGTGTTTGACACTATATTGCTTATGACTGGTATTTATAAACTATCATATCGTTCGTTTCAAATGTTCTTTTGAGACCGGGCTCAAAATTTGATATGTCTGATAAGAGCAATCGAGTGTGTTTTACACTGCTGATCTAGTGATTTATTTCACTTGACGCTACGTGCAAACTGCGCGTGGTCGCCTACTCAATGTGGGTATAGGGATCCCCAAGAGGATTGGCTAAGGCGACGGGTGCTGCCCAGCTGACGAGGCTGTCAAGGACGAAACACGTGTACTGGGCTCTAGCAGTTGCCTGTAAAAGACCACATGACATATTGGCACAAAAATATTTATTAGATATCTTACTGTTCAAATATCAGTTTGCCTTGTTCCATAGCGCTTTTGTTGTTTTCTGAGGAGTAAAATATATGGGCGACGAGAATGTATCATAGTTACTGAATCTTTGGTTTATAATTGCACCTATGCAAGCTTTTTCATCTAAAAAAGCAGAGAAACAAAGAATATCTCGCACCGTACAATCACTGAGACCATTCTGAATTGCCCTTCCAACGTGGTACACATATAAACTATGAGTAACGGTACGCAGAGCGAAAGAACTGCGGTTACCAAAACCATGACTGCCGATTAGGTCACCACCCGGCACGCTCCAATACGATTGTCGAGCGCCATAAAAAATTTTTCCAAACTCTTGAACACTTCTCAAATAGTGCATCTCTAGAGGGCGACTAAGCTATAGCAAATTTTGATTTTACTCAATACTCCTACTATTTCGTTGAATAACAACGATCGTCACGCTCAGCTCCATTTGGCGGTACGAAAAATAGCGCAATTGAGCACAAAGCTGATGAACTGCCAAGCAAGGTGCTACGACTGATAAAGTAGGGTAATAAGATGTACTAAAATGATCTCATGTCAAATAAAAAAACCGGCGGTGATTTTCAGGAGTTAAAATTCGTAGAGCAATTTGCTGGATATTTCGTAATTCGTCAATTTTCAAACATGCTTCGTAGGCATAGGCAGGATCATTTTTTCAAAACTGCGAATTCAAATAACTGCTTCGATTACTCAGTCACCGAAAATCGCATTTGTTAACCATTTTGGGATCAAATGTCCCAAAGATAGTACACATTTTCGTGGGCAGATTTTTTTTATTGAAATTTTAGTATTCATGCGATTGCTGAAAAAACTGCATTTCTAACAGTTGGCCTGGTTTCTATGAGCTTTCTTGGTGCGTAGTGTAGCAGCGGTGAGAAAATCACGTTCTGCCTCCGGAGTGCCGAATGTGTTTATACTCGTGTTTGCTCTGCTTTTTTTTCGATACAAAACCTACCACCAGAGTTCTGGTATCGTTTGATAGCTGGGAAAATGGCAGCTGTAATAGTGAACTTGATTCTAGAAATTTTTTCTTTATTGCGCTGCAGCAGTAGAGAAGAGAAAATTACGTTTTGCTCTAGGCGTTCATCATTTGCAAGGCTGGAGTCTGTGCTTGGCTTTGCAACCGCTTTTTAATAGTACTTTAACAATAATTTAATAGAGAAAATTTTGGTGCATTTCAGTTTTGAGTTCGAATTAGGGAAGGTCTTCAAAGAACGAAGTAAGAGTGGAAAAAAGATGACTTTTTGCACTCAGAGCGATTATCCCGTTGCTCGAACTTTATAGCGGGTTTGTTGACAATGTAGAACGAAACTAAAAACTAATTTTTTTTATGATAATGGGGCAAAGATATTAAACAAGTGTGTTAAACTCAGAAATTTTTGCAAAGCGACTTGCTCCCCTCTGGGGAGACAGTTCATATCGCTGCATGCGGCACCATTCGAAAGAACCCAAATTTCACTATTCATTTGGAATTCTTTCCTCTGTTTCGATTTCGAAGAAGAAACAAGATTCATCACGACTTCTATTACAAAACTATTGTCTCTACATTCTCAAATGCTTTTGATTCATATATATAAATAAATATATATATATATATATATCACCTGTATCACCTGCCGTCCCGTTGATCGTCGAGTGACTCGAGCGGGTACCAGCAACTCTCCCTCTCCTATTTTTCCCTATCGAGTGCAAGAGTAGCCCACTGGGTCCTCCTCGCTCTAGGGATTCGCTGAGCATCATTCTTTCATAGCTTTCGTGAAGCGAATCACGGAAGCGATATATATATATATATATATATACATATTTTATTTATTTATTTCTAACATGCTAGGAAAACTCCTCAGGTGGAACGCAATTTTCTTCTTTCTTTTACAGCTCAAAATCGTGAAGATTTTTGCTATCAAATGGTTTATTAAAATTTCAGTGAATATATGTCCCAAAATTCACCGTAAAGGAGGTCAAATGAAAAAAATTGTAATTGATCATACATATATTTAATAGCTGTCAACGTGACTGGGTTCAATACTGATTGATATCAGCTTGCTAGGCCAGAGTTTGGCGATTGGTTTCTAACAGATCCATACAATTGTATCGAAGGAAGAGTAATAGCCGAACGATAGTGCAATAATCATCGCACGTTCTCGAAAAGGGTCAAATGCGGTTTAGAATCTCGTCCGAAAGGTTTTCTACATCACTGAACATTCTTTTTTTTTATTTCTTCTCGAGCGAGGCACGGGGGTTAGGTCCAAACTTTATTCACACAAACAAACAGCTAACGTTTCGGCAGGGTCGCCTTCGTCAGAGCCTGGAAAAGTCAAAACCAATAAGTCAAACACTTCCATCACTTGTCTAGAGAAAATTGTCAGACCTAGATTTCGATCGCATCACGCACAAAGTCAACCTTAAACATATTCACCGCTTTATTACATGTTTTTCATTGAATGAACAGGTGAAGAACAATGAAACTATAATCGCATAGGCCAGTAATGCACTACTCCTATCAAAACAACAGTCTTATATACTGACTCATATCACGGGTGATTACGAGGCATTCTTTCCTGCGGTTCATAGCTGGATTGGTCGTGTTTATCTAGAACGCCTCAAGTATCTTTCGCGTTGATGTTTTTGCTCCTGTTCAAGGATGGTGACCTCTACATCGAATCTCCGGCATGCTTTTGCACTCTATGTATAAATAGCGAGGTGTTTTTTTTCTAGTATGACCTTGTCAGCTAGGTTTTCTTCTATGCGAGTACAGAGCGACTTACCCGTTTCGCCAATATATTTATCGTCGCACCCTTTGCACGAGATTAGGTAAACTGTGCCCACGCTCATATAGTCACCGTCTCTGCCGCGAGGGCACATTCGGAGAGTTTTTTTGGTAGTGCCGAGGCGGTCGCATAAGCGATTACGAACTAAATGACGCCTAAGAGTATTTTCTGGGATTTCTGTTACTGACATCAGATGCTCTAAGCCTGCTCTTTTCGAACAACGTTTTATAGCCTTAGTTACCTCATTTGAAAAGAACGGGAAAATAAATGGGATCTTGTTTTCTTTAGAACTTTCGTACAAGGATATGTTGTTTCCTCTAAACCTAAGTCGAGGGTGACTGGAAACCGCGACCTGCTGAAACGTTAGCTGTTTGATCATGGAAATAATTTTGGATTCCAGCACCTCATGCCTCGCTTAAGAAGAAGAAAAATAAGATTTACTGAAGCATGCCGAGGTTGATGGACAGTCTGTCTTCGGATCACTTAACATTGTTGTATATTTAGAGATTGGCCGAAAGAATACAGTAAGCCGGAGTGCGAAACATAATCTTACTTTTAGTTGCTACAGCGTACTAAAAAAGTTTTTTCAGAGACAAAGTACAGTACTGGAATCGTGAAGATTCAAGCTATCATGTAGGTGCTCTAAGTCCAGGTGAGAAGCGTTCTTAAACCAAAAAGACTTGGTTCCGGAAGGATCATGGTTATAATACCCTAAAACTTTATGATCGCCTGTTCTTGAGTTGATTCCTTTCATATGTTTGCCAGCTACCTATAGAGCGAAGAATTTATCCTCAAAACTCAGCCCAGTTCAAGTGGCTAAGAGTCGGTATATCACTGATAGCTGATGGACTTACTCCTACAAATAAATCAAAATTTTCGATGGTAAGACTTTTAATACTATAGTTTGATTTGTACTGGAGTTTATCTGTCCCTAATTTTCAAAATAAGACGGTTTGAAAAAGGTTCCAGATGACGTGCAACAGGTTTATCGAACGTTAGTTCAATCATTAGTTTATGATTCATTTCGCTTGAATCTAATTTCTTTGTAACCACTGTCGTTGTGTGTTAAAGTGATGAGTAGTATAGATCAAACAGGATTGACTGGGTGAAATGCGATACGACACCAAACACTTACGTCCTTTGGTTTCAACTCTAATAGGTATCTACGTATTTCCATTA